>CM050163.1:203812980-204315480 GCA_027410445.1 Discoglossus pictus
TTTATTTCTTAGAGTTCAGTTCAAATATGTGACTACAATGTCTCTACTGGTAATATATATGCTTCCTTAGCAGTATATCCTGGTGGCTTCTTATTATAGTCATATCACATGACTGCAGCTCTGAGCTTGTAAATTCTGTATCCATCCCAATACAAAGAAGCCTGTCATCACTGCCCTGGCAGATATGCATCACGGCTCATAATACCGAGTACACTCTGCACAGACTTAGCACAGTTTGTCCGGACCAAACTGCACAATGCCTGTGTGTTTAATACAGTTAATTAATTCCTATCCAGGTTCAAGAAGGCCAACATTTCATGGCAATGCTCACATGATGAAGATGTCTATCAGGTTTTGCATGTTGCGAAAACTTTACTTCTTCATTGAGATCTGTTTAAAATTACAGAATGATTCTATGCCATTAAAATTCCCTGGTGCATCACACCTAATTATATATTGCACTTTATTGGATGGGAATAGAGCACACAAACAAAAATAAAACAACCTATAAAAATGCTTAAAGAGCTGCACATCATAGGAACAGTGAGTTATCAAAGGCAGAATCCTCTAAATATATCCAAAATAGCCTATGGTAGGCACACGAGCAAAGAGTATATATAAGACATTCAATGAATCAATAATGCATAACCGGATTATTACCATACTATATCATGCAAGTAGATGATTGTCTAATAAGTATATAGAGAACCACTCTGTGAATTCTGAATATAAATGCTATAGTTCTAGTGTAAATAAAGATAGGAGCTCGCCTACTGAAGCTATCCTCATATGGCAACACAATATTGCTAATCCTTGGATAGCTCAAAAACTGGAGAAGCTCTAACATGCATGGTTAAAAACAAAAGAATGCACAATCTCAATAGTCAAAAAGATCAATGGCTATGCTAGGGGGGATTTGGGATATAGTGTGTATTGTATAAAGAAGCAGTGAAATAACTGCTTATGCCAGAGTAAATCACAAATGCAAATACATGCAATATTCAATATGTCCCATCCACCCCTATATCAACAGACTATTTGCGCATTAGAACAGGGTACAGTCCCAACGGTCCATTTCGCCCCAATAGGGATTACTCATGGGCTAACATGTTTATATTTTGCGGGCTTATAAAGACCCTTTCTTCCTGTTTTTGTGAGTGTAACGTCATTACGCTAGTGCGCGCCATTGCGGTATCCTGCCAACACACGAGTACGTGTGACTGTGTCATGATGCGATTGTGGGTAGTGGAACGCCGTAATTCCGGCATGATAGCTATTTTAAAATCCTGTTTACAGTGATTACATCATTGCGATTACTGTGGAACACAACGTTATCGGCATAATAGCCAACATGGAACGCAAGCGCTCAACGTAGAACAACCTAATTGTGTGAAGAAGAGGAAAATATTGTCTTGTATAACATATGGGACACACATGGGACATTCTAATTTTAGAGGGAACACAATGAGACAATGAGACTGATCTATACCTAATGAATTTCAATAAAGCCCATGTAATACTTCATAAGGTTTAATGTTAATTTTCACAATCAGACGATTGTGATACAAATGCTTTATTACCTATATACTATAAATTATTTATAGAAAGTAATAATGATGGCCTATGTGCTGAAAATATATATACAAACTAAATAAAGATGAAAATAAAAGTAAAAAAATAGACATAATTGATACATTGAGTGTCATCAAAATTGTTTTTATAAAAAATTCTGTGACGATGCCTTTGACAAGCACCCTTCTCCAATATATGGTAATTAAATAATTAATGTATGAAGAGGAAACAAGAGTCCCTTTGTTATCATGTGTCTATATAACTGTTTAATAAATACTCAATATGAATATAATGTGAATAAATAAAAGAGAAAAAACACCATAATGGTTATTGATGTTAAAAATATTGATACGTAAGTGGTTATCGTCTATATCAGGGGTCCTCAAACTTTTTAAACAGGGGGCCAGTTGACTTCCCCTCAGACACTGTTAGGGGCCAGACTATAGTTTGAAAAACATATGAACAAATTCCTACTATATATATATATATATATATATATATATATATATATATACATACCCCTCACTTATTTCTGTCCCTTCTCCCTCTTACCTCTTACTCGTTATCCCTCCATTCTCCCTCTTCCCTCTCCCCTTCTGCCTCTCTTCTATTTCTCCATCTCGCTACTTCTCCCTTCCTCTCCCTCTCACTACTTCTCTCTCTTCTCTCTCTCCCTTCTCCATTTTTCCTCTCTCTTCTTTCTATCTCTTCCTCCCTCTCTCTTCCCATGTCTCTCTCTTTTTTTTCTGTCTCTCTCTCCATCCCTATCTCTCCTTTCTGTCTCTCTCTCTCTCTGTTCATCCCCCCTCCTTTTTATTTCTTTCTCTCTCTTTCCCTCTCTCTCTTTCCCACTCTCTTTCCCTCTCTCTCTTTCCCTCTCTCTCTCTCTGTTCACCCCCCCTCCTTTTTATTTCTCTCTCTCTCTCTCTTTCCCTCTCTCTCTTTCCCTCTCTCTCTCTCTTTCCCTCTCTCTCTCTCTCTTTCTTTCTCTCTTTTTCTTTCTCTCTTTCTTCTGATTGATCCACCTGTATCAAAGAGGTATTGTAATGCTGGACTATTGGCATCCCTCATAAGCCTGGGTTGCCCACCACTAGTATAACCTATAAATTGATATAGGTTAATGGTTTCTGACCCAATCACTGCAACATGAAATTATTTGATGGCATTATGGCAGCTAGGTATATGTGCACCATTACTACTAGCTCATACAAGTTAAAATGGTGGACAGTGTTTTCATACTTGCATCTGCAGCTCTGCATCTGTCTGTAACATTTTTGTCTTTGCTTGGGCATCAAACACAAATGGGTATGAACACAGCGTCACCGAATCCTGTGAAAAGACAAACACGTTACTAGGCGTTTTCTCTGACAATAATGAGTGAGAATGAGAGGAGTGAGCAATTATGAAAGAAAATTACCTGCATAATAGATGGACGCGCTTTCTATATGGATAATTTCAATAAGGGGGGAAAAAGAAAAAAAAATATGAGAAAAACAGAAACTTGATTTTAAAGTACTACTACTTGGTCCAACAAATCTGCCCTATCGGGTTCAACGTATCAGACAAGGGGCGAAATTCACTGAAATCCACGGTTTGGTGAACTGACTGCAAGCCTCACCTCATAATGTTCACTAAATCAGGAGTAGGTAACATCTTGAGTGCTCGTAACAGACCGGGACTTAAGGATCTCCCTGCAGAGAGAATGTGAGTGGGAGATAGTTGGACCTCAATCCTGTCTTGTAAGAAGCCAGGTTTATGTACTAAAATGACTGACAGTTAGCTAGGACATACCAGCCAGGGAGAGAACAACTTAAAATGACATGATTTCCACAGAAGAACGTGCTCCCTTTGAGTGGGACAGAGAGAATTATAGCAATGTATATAAACTACTCATTAGAAAGGGTAGTGAATACGTAGAACAGCCCTCAAGAAGAAGTGGGACAAGCACTGTAAAAACAATTCAAGCATGCCTGAGATTAGCATATGGACATCTTGGGAATGTATTTTAATTTTAATTCACTCTATCATCATGTTTGGCCTCAGCTATTATAACACTCTCATTGTTGGCCTTCCCATCACCTGTCTATTTCTACTTCAATCCAAAATGTCCGCCTCTACTAGACTCATCTATTTTTGTAATGCTCCTGTTCTACAACAACTCCATGTGAGATACTCAAGTATTCACCCATAATATTGTGCATTCTTAATGTCAGTGCACCCATTATATCTCTACCTCAAATCTAAATACTGTCCCAACTGCTCTCTTCGCTCTTCTCGTGACCTTCTTTCCTCCTCTCCCCACCTCCTAGTCATTTCTTCACCTACTCTATGAAATTTCTTTGCACACTTTCATTGCTGTCCTTCTCATTGCTTCAAAACCTCATAAAAATGCATCTGTTTAAAGAAGCTCATCATCTACACCCTTAACATGTACAATCTGCATGTCCTACTGCCCAAACTGCTCAAATATACAGCCACCTCTATCAGCTGCAGTCTATTCCCACAATCATTTCCCACAATCATTTCCATCATGTATCTTGCTTATTTTACCCACTCTACCTTACTGTGTTCTTGAAAGTAGTGCTGAAGAAAATCTTGACACTTCATAAAAAAGTCAAGATTTTATTCTGATGAGCAGACTAGATGGGCCTATTGGTTTCTATCTGCTACCAAACCTATGTTTCTCTGTGTCAGAAGGACAACAAGGGGAAAGGTTGGTGGAGATTGGTTCAGTACTAAGAAGTTGTTTACTTGCTGCTTTTAAGTACCTTTGGTGACCCTTAGCAGATACTATACTCAGCAGTCCAATGTTTCTTAAACTGGCGTAGGATGAATCCTGGGTTAAACTTTGGATGACATTGGGGGTCCACAAAGAAATTGTCCCAAAAAGTTGCTTTGTGTTATCCTTAAAGTCTTAGGTAAGGGTGGGTTGAGGCCCTGGTAGTGTATATTGGAACAGTGGAACCATTTTTATAGGCTTTGGGGGTCCCACAGGAACCTCAACATGCGTGTAACCCAAAGATGGTTTATTGGCTGATTGTTTTTGGAGAGAACACAAGAAGCTTATGAAGAGGTATACAATTTGCTTCTTCCCTTCTCAAAGACAGCAAATCAAAGCATGATAGATTTTACAAGGTAAAACATCTGAGCAAAGTCACTCAGCATAAAAAAAAAATATTAATAAGGAAGACCTTACGATAACAATTTATTTATATAAATGTAAATTGATATTTATTTGGGATCAGGAAACTTTTTTGAGACTTCCTTCTGTAGTTATGTTAAACATTTTTACTTATATGCTCTCACTAGACCAGCTTGCTGCTTTTATTAAGTAGACACCCCCCCCATCTCCTCCTCCTTCATCAGTATGGTATGTTTGACTTCATGGTTCCCTCTATAATGCTTGTTCCATGCTGCACAATATGTTGACAATCTCTAAATTAACACTGGTAATCATTTTTACAGTTAAAAAAAAAGATATAGGTAGAATAAATGCTAAAAATGAATTTTAATTGTATGGAAAAAAGGACATTACAAATAACACGTTTCTGTAATATGAAGTAGTAGAACAAAGCAGCACAAGAGCCAAACTCTTACCAATCCGGCTTGATTTAGGAACCACATGAGGTAATCTTCTTGAATGTCAACCAAGCTGGAAATTTCTGGAATGTAGAACTTCTCATTCTCCACGTGTCTCACCTTCGTGTTTACCTGGAGTGTGAGAATAATCATTAGTGTATTTACAACAATGGGTGCAGTAGTCTATTTATTAATTTGAATACAAAAGTGACATTTATGTTGGGCATAATACATACTCAGAGATGAAGGAAGTCATCACACTTGCCCTTTATATAAGAAATATAGTGAAACAAAATAGTGGTGGCATATAACTTGTCTTCTGGGCCTTGACTCACTAGGTATTTCCGGTTACATGTCCAGCTCAACTAAATAATAATGCATTTATAGAAGGATGAATATCTTATGATAAGGTATCAGAGAATTCATAGAAACCCTCTGTGAGCCTAAGATACCAAAATAAGACATTAGTGTTCTAGCACTAGTCTTCACCATAGCAGAATGTGAATGGCTCAAATACAGCATCAATAGCAGTAGGCTAACAATAATCAATACCATGAGTATATATCTTGGAAGACAGCATTTTTGCTCTTTATTTTGAAAATTATGGGGTAGATTCCAGGGGCTATGAAGTGTTGTTCTGACATTCAATTTTAATGAATCTGGAGGTATATCTAAATGCTAAGCATTTCAAGGACATCAACTCTGCACTAAAATGTCTATTACCTTATCTAACCCCCGAATGGCGCTGGAAAATATCTTGGCAATTTACAAATAAAGGAGAATAATAAATAAGAAGAATACATACCATATCATTTGTTTTTACTTTATCTATCTATAGTGCCCACTCTACTTTATTGTACTTTTGCAAACAGCACTAAAATTGCGGGTGCTTTATAAATAAAGGAGTATTAATAACAATATTAATAGACTTAATGTCCCCTGATATCTTCTGCACTAGGTACAAATGTGTATATATGTATGTGCTGCATTCCTTTTATGGAACATGAGGAATTTCCAAAATATAGTGCTCTCTTAGTCATGGTGACCCCATAAATGCTTCTGGATATTTGCCCAAATACTTTAACATGCACTGCCAGTAACCAGGTACCAGTTGGCAGGGAGAGTGTGTGTGATTGCCTCCAAGCCAGACAGCATCACTTCAAGTTCATATTAGTACCCTCTATAGGGCCCAATCTGAAAAGTTGATGTGTGATATTTGTGGTGATCGGTGCCAGGGAGAAGGTGAGAGACTATTGCCGAGATCTGGCCCTCCCTTACCCTTGTACATTGTCTGACATGGTTTCTGGCACCGACAAAGGTTCTTTGGTTGTGCTATACACCTCTTTTTTAGTCCAACAGAAGGCGTTTCCCGCGGAGTGATTAATTCTGCAATATATGATTTCAGACCTAGTTAATAGAAGTGCCTTAGTGATGGCAGTGGCTAGGATCTTACAGATGTTGTCTTCCACAGAGTAGTTGGACAGAATGCATGTGCCATTTGTACTTGCTTATTCCACTTCATTGAGGAAAATTACGGGTACACAGAAGAATCCTGAGGTGGTTGGCTGCAAGAAGAGGTCCTTACTAGGTCTCATCAGTGGGTTGGTGCATTCATCTTAGGTGTTTAGGGGGCTGAATTAGTCAACATTTTAGGGAATTTGTGACTATCAGGATGCCTGCAGCTATTCAAGATGGAGCTCACTAGAAATTGTTTTGAATGTCTCATAAAGGGATTCTACTCTGTAAAAATAAATGTAATGTGTTTTATGTGCCATGTCATTCAGAGACCTCTCATTTTATCACTAGAATTGATCCTGCTTGTCTCACAGCAGGGCAGTCCTCTTGAATTTATTCAGTTACGTACTCTCTATATTAGTGCGTCACAATGGATGCAACAGAAATCGAATAGCTGTATCTCACTGGATGCCAGCCTTTTGAATGCATATGAAAATGCAATGTCAAGGTTAGATGAATTACTGCTGACAAAATATGAAGTATAAATTACATACAACTTGAAAAACAATTGTGAGTATAATATAAAGCCATTTCATGGTCAAAAAAGTACCCATACGTCAGAACGGACTGGTCCAATTTTGCAGATTTGCTGTAAGATTTGGACACAAGCCATAGACAGGGTCTAGCAATTAGATTACCTTGTGTAGTTTCTCCAGAAGTTTAAGAGCAGCAGATATGTAGCTTGTAAACAGCACAGGGATCAGCAAGGTCTTTCTTCCACTCAGTAGATAGACTACAGCTCCTTTATATAGCTCAATTAATTTAAAGAAATAGTTTGGGGAAACCTGGGACCACCAGTTATCTAAAAGTACAGAAAATTGTGATTTAATAATACTGTATGAACAGTAACTAACACAGAGAACTTGAGTTAATTTATATAAATATACTGGTTTATTCTACAAAGACACAAAGTTATGATTTAAGAATTTTAACTCTAACAAAAAAGTATGTCATTTATACATGTGTGTACCATGACACTTTAAAGTACCACTGTGTAAAAAGTTTTTATTTTAAAAAGGCATACTGCACATGTAGGGGTAGATGTGACTCTGTCTGCAGCTCTGATCAAGCAGTAACGTCCTTCTTTGTTGCTATGTGACTCTATGAGGATTCTTTGTAAATTATAGGAGTGTTTGTGTGGCTGTGCACAGAGCCGTTTCACTCCCAAAGACTGGAGGAACATTGTGCACTAACACACGCCCACATCATTTACTTAGAAGCCTCCTAGAGTGACACAGCAGCAAAGGAGGGTATTTCTGCTTCATCAGAGCTGCAAATCAAGTCACATGGAATAAAATGTAAAATTAAGTAGGATGTTTTTTTAAATAATATGCTCAATTCTTGTTCTTTGGCATACTGCTCACACTGGCAGTATGCCTATTAAAAGATTTAGTCAATCAAGTTCAACCTTTTTAGATCTCTTCTGATCCTTTTAATAAATGGATTATGTATTAATAATTGTTAATTTCTGCTATATTCTTATGCAGATGAGAGGCTCCCAAATACTAATTACGGTAACTGCTTTACTGTGCCAATTAGGATTGCAGTCAATTTGTCTGTCTGTCTGTGGTGCAGTTAGATCACTTCCCCATTCTTTATCAAGTACTATGAGCCGCAAACAAGCTTATTGAGCTGCACAGTACCATAAAGGATCTGTAAAGCTGCCAATGTAATCAGTTCTAGGTTAATGCTGTGTCGATCCAGCGAACATATAAGCAATAGATGTATATGGACTGATAATTATAAAGAGACTGAATTGTATGCACCTGAGACTCATTGGTTATGCTACCCTCTCCTATGTACAAAACAATACACAGCTGCACTTTAACTATAGTTTAGAATAAAATGTCTAGATTATTCAGAAATATTTTTCAACATCACGTCACGTGGGGATTTAGATGTTAACAATTCCCTCACACAGAACTCCAATATTTCTGTAGTCATATGCTATATGGTTACAGCTCAGTTTTGTCAAATTCTGCAGTGTCATGGTATAAAAGACATGCCAAGAAGCATTCACAACATATTGCACACATTTCCATTGTAAACGATTTGCGTACCCAGCACTTTGCTTGGATTGGTGTCTAACCGAAGGATGGCCATGGCCAATGGAAGCGTCAATGTGATATAATATTTGGAGTCTTGAAGCAAAGGAAATTCTGGAAGGATGAGGTAAATTCTCATTGCTTCAACATCAGGTGGGCAGCTAGATAACTGTGGTATGAGAAAGCTTTCAAAACCTCTTAGGATCTGAAAGAAAAATAGCCAATTCAATAGCTGCAAGTCTCCAGCTTTGTAGAAAAATCTTGCACAATTTTCATGTTGACTACATCCTTGTGTAATATTTTATGCAAATAATTTGCACATTTATTTTGAAATACTAAATACATAACGTTTAGTATTAAATCTGAACAACACATTCTATGCAATATTGTTTCAAAATAAATAAAAGATAAAAAACGAAAAAATATAATTATACTAGGAAATTGCCCGGCAAAAATGACAGGTTTAAAATTGTAAGGCTGGCAATGCTGTTTGCCACACAATGTGATTCTTTTGGTCCCCTGAGCACCTTTGGCGCTCATTGCAAGCCTCTCCCACCATGTACTTCCAGTTTCCTACTTTGCACTGATTACCTTTGGTGCTCATCGCACGCCTCACGCCCCTTGGTGCTTATTGCGAGCTTTACCTCTCGCCTGCGCTCATTGCAAGGCTCTCCCGCTCGTGGTGCTCATCGTAAGCCCCGAGATGAGCGCCTTTGGCGCTCATCACATAGCTTGCAATGAGCACCTTCAGAGCTCATTGAGAACCTTTCCTCTTGCCTACTGCACGGGCCGCTCATTACAGGGTTCATTAACCTGCAAGTTTTTTGCTTGAGAATGCCATGTGTCTCTTTCCAGCATCTCCCCCTGTCCCTTTCCTGTGTGTTTCTCCTCTGTGTGTGTGCTGAATCTTTGAGTGGCGCGTGGTTACTGCCGTTGGTTTTATTTTTAAAGTCCCGCGTGCCTGGCATTGTTGGTGTAAGTGTTAGTGTGTTCAGTGTGGTGTATTTTTTAAGTTTTGCGAGCCTGGCATTGCTGAACTTCGTTTTTATGCTTTTTCTGAAATTTTGCGTTTTTCGGACACCATTTTTTCCCTTACTTAGGCGATTTTCGAGTGATGAAAAACGCCAAATATGGGTGTCATTCGCTTGCAATGTCACTCCCAAGCTTCCTGTGCTGTGTGTGAGTGGGTTATAATTTTTTGTACATATTTTTGTTTTGTTTTGGTGGGTTAAGCGCTTGAAGTACTGTGCCGCTTCGAGAGGCTTGATGTGTGACGGTGCCGCTGGCTGCAATGAGCGTCTTCTTCTCATTGCAGCCTAAGTGCTGCGAGGCTTGCATGTGTGACGGTGCCGCTGGCTGCAATGAGCGTCTTCTTCTCATTGCAGCCTAAGTGCTGCGAGCCTTGCGTGTGTGACGGCGCCGCTGGCTTACCTCGTTACCAACATCGCAAACGTCCCCAACACTGATAACACCTTGATCTGCACTAGTTAACAGTTCCATTGAAAATCATGTCTTATTAATCTTAGTTAACATAGTTTACCAAGAGATCATAGTTTTAAAGGAGTACTGTAGTGCGCATACAATAAGGTTTGGGTTTGGTATGTGTTGATCCCAATTTCTAAAACCTTTCTTTTTATTAGCTAAAATCCATCAACTATTACAGGCTGTTCATAGAAACATAGATATGTATGCTAAACGGCCTGTGAGCAGTGTGGATATTAAAAACTAAGAAAACATACTTATTTTTAAACATCACATGCTTTTAAAATACTTGACATCACAACTTGCAAACACAATCCGTTAAGAAAGCACTACAGTGGCCCGTAATAAAACATTTATATTGTGTCAGCTTTTCCTTAAGAAGTATTTGACCTGTTCGAGAAGTCGAGCGTGATGGACGTTCATCAGCTTCTCAAACAACACTCTGATGGAGCACATATCGATCCCTGGGACTTTGGGGCTTGTTTTAAAATGTTCATCATTCCTACAAGTATTAAACAAAGAAAAAGTGTAAACAAGCACATTTTAAGTCAAATAACAGCAAATGTTTAACACTATTAGCAATATTCTAGCAAAAATACTGCTATTCTGAAACCAATCTTCTGTATTAACAGTTATAATCAGTAGAAAAATCATTAAAATTATTGATACATTTCCCTATTCATAGAAGTCTAGACTAGTGGAGTCTTTTTCTCATTAGTTAATATGCCCACATATATTTGATGAAGCTTTTTTTTTTACAGAGGTCATAAATACAGATGTGTCCAGTGCTCCTGCAGCTGGAGGAACTTGACTTCTATTATCTACTAGAATGTTTTCTTAATGTAATCTGATAAGATTAAAGGGACATGGAACACTAACTGTATTTTTCCCCAAGATTTGAAAAGAGCATGTTTCAAACATTACAGGAATTGTTGTTGTTTTTTGCATGAAAATATATTAAGTAAAACCTGTTTAATCTTCTAGGAAACTAACAGGAAATACAGAGAGGATAGTGTAGTCTGTAAATCTGATTGGCTGGCAGAGAGCAAGATGCCAGGAGCAGTTAAACTTTTAAATAGGTTTTTGTGCTCGGAGGCCTTTATTTGATAAAAAAACATGATGTGACACATCAAATACCCTCTATCTGATACAACAAATTTCTACGTCATTTTAAAGAAGATTTTGATTTCCTTTTCAAGAAGACTGGAAAGTGACATTTTTGGACTCACCTCTTCTCCAGGAAGCTTCCATTCCAGCAGGCAGAAGATGACAATGTCTGGACGATGCCACTGGAGGACAAGAAAAGAGGAGGAGATAAATCATTAGAGGGAATGTGGAATCTCAGACATTATACCATGCATTTAAGCAGTGATAAAAGTGTGTGTATTTATTTAAAAAAATATCTATCTGTGTGTATATATATATTTATATATAGTTTTGTTTTGTTTTTTTATATATTTTATTTAAAATTGTTTAATGTTTCTTTACATATATCAAAATTTAAATACATAGCATGTTTATGTAAAACTTTAATTAAAGTGTTAGACTTTCATCATCCCTCTTTGTTCCTAAGGACTGGTAGATAAGGTCTCAGGGATCAGCACCAGTCCTAGTACCAGCTGTTTAGAACTACTGCAGGATGTTATCAAAAAACCACGTCCACCAATAATAGTGAAAGTGCTTATGTGGTAAAAATGTGAATTACAAACATTAAAGAATGATATGCTTCATGCACATCCCATAGCACATTTTGTGAATACAAACCTTCATCCAACATGTTGTGGTGCCACTCGCTGGATCACCAAGAGAAGTGCCCAGCTATTTGTCCTTAGTTCATTTTAACAGACATACACAGCTAAATAGGAATTAGGAAACCATAAAGTTACATACTTGATTGTGTTGGAGTTACTGTTGTCCAATACTTTCTGCCTCCAAACATCAATCGTCTCATCATTTATCAGGCTGGTGTAACTTGTCGTGCTACATGTGCGGAAATCATCTGCTGGCTCGGAGCTCTGATAGAGAGAAATGAGTGGAAGAGATCAGTGTCTACCCATCATTTGTAGGCATGCAGTACTTTTGTCTAAAAAGTGCAGTTCTTCCTAATGTTGAGTCCATCCATCTCAGTGCCGTACTTTATTTCTAAGTAATATGTCTATGATCATACTGTGTTGATTCTGTTGGTAAGTGCTTATATGCTGCTGAGGTAAAGCCATAGTACGTCTTTGCTAATAGTGTAAACCGGCACCCCGACCCCAGCGCGTTCACCAATAGCACGCCGAGAACTACGTAGAAGAGAAGAGCGCGCCCGACAACTGCACACCACCCCACATCCCATCACCCCCATCACTCTTACTAAGTGAGACCCAGCAGTGTTCTCTTGTACCTGCCTCCCCTCATAGTCAGGCGCCTCATAGTCAGCCAAAGCGCTGTGTCCCCACTGTCTCCCCTCCCCAAGTGCACCCCGAGCCCAGCACGAAGGCAGAGCAGTCATCTGAGGGAAGCTGGGGTGCAGGGTTGCATGCTACAGTCGGGGGGCGTCAGCGCGCTGTTGGTGAGCGTGCCAAGGTTGTGCTACTGTTGTAGGCAAATCAGCCTTCTGAAGGCAGTCAACGGTGCAGGATTTCTGGATAATTATGTTTGTATGTTCAGGTAATTTAGACTTTAGCACAAGTCACTTACTCAGTTTCATTAATTCTGATTGATCCATCTGTGCTCTAGCAGAGAGATAGGGCTGAATAGCCCATAATTGGTGTACCCTACTGACTATGAAACATCCTCTAAGCAAGTATGGCTCTCAATCTTTGTCATCTAGGAACCAGGTGGTCACCTTCCAATGCTCATGGAGACCACCATACCAGACATACCATTCATATTTTAATTCAATTCTCATTTAATAAAAAAAGGGAATGTTTTAAAGTGTAGCCAGGCAGCCTGGCAAATTGTCGGCTTCAAACTCACTACCCACTAACTTCCTGTTTCTAAGCAGTCCTAGCCCAACTCACAGAAACAGGATTTTAGTAGGTAGAACTTAAACCAGGAGTAAGATTATAAAGATAGTCCTGACTTACCTTAATGCCTAGAGGTTATCTTAGATTGGAAATAATGCACTCGTTTGTGAAGTATCTAACAAAATTAATAACTGTTAAAAATAAAAAGCTGTACTTATTTATTTTAAACTTAAAAATGCTCCTTAAAATGATGACACTTTCGTGGTTCTTTAAATGATAAAACAAAGTTTATAATGTTATCGTATTTAATAACTTGCTTAGAAAACCAAAATCTAAGCAATCATTTTGATGAACTAGAGATATTTTAGTCCATTCACTAGGCTCCCGTTGAGTCTCTTCATTCACAGCAATGCTCTGTTCCAGGAAATATCTCCCATGAAATGATTCATTTACATGAAAAATAAAATATACCCTTAAAAGGACATGGAAGTTTTCTGAATTTTACTAGTTATATAATATATATGTTTACTTTTATGTACTTTTTTTTATTAAGAGGGTCTTATAGGCTCTCTTTTTACTACCTAAAGTCATACAAATAGTACCGGCTTGGATCTGCTCTCTGCAGCTCATGAAGACACAGATTCAGTAGTGTTAGCTGTGCAGTGTCTCATACTAATCAGTCATTTACCACATCTCAGCAGTATGTTGCAGCATATTGTTAAGAGATGGTCACGGATTGGTTAGTATGAGATACTGCACAGTCAGTACTACAGAGTCTGGGTCTTTATGAGCTGCTTATGGCTGACACAAACAGGAACTATTTGTATGAATTTAGGCAGTAAAACAGAGCTTATAAGCAAGCATTTCTTAATAAAAGAAAGTACATAAAAGAAAGACACGGGAGGGAGAGGGAGGCAAAGAGTCATGGGAGGAAAAGGGACGAAAGAGATACAGGGGAGGGAGTGGAGGGGGAAGAGACACAGGGGAGGGAGTGGAGAGGGAAGAGACACAGGGGGAGAGGGGGGGAAGAGACACAGGAGAGGGAGAGTGGAGCAAAGAGACACAGGGGAGGGAGAGGGGGGAAAAACACAAGAGAGGGAGAGAGGGGCAAAGAAACACAGGGGATGGAGAGTAGTGGAAAGAGACACAGGGGCCCGCAATGGGAGCAGAAGGGAGAGGGGGAGAAGAGAGAGACAGGGAAGAGGAGGGGGGGGGCACAGGAGAGGGAAAGGAGGGGGGGAGACAAAGTGGAGGGAGAGGGGAGAAAGAGACACAGGGGAGTGAGAAGGGAAGAGACACAGGGGAGGGAGAGTGAAGCAAAGAGACACAGAGGAGGGAGAGCGGAGAAAAACACAGGAGAGGGAGAGAGGGGCAAAGAAACAGAGGGCAAGAGAGGGGTGGAAAGAGACACAGGGGCCCGCAATGGGCGCAGAAGGGAGAGGGGGAGAAGAGAGAGACAGGGAAGAGGGGGGGGGGCACAGGAGAGGGAAAGGAGGGGGAGACAAAATGGAGGCAGAGGGGAGAAAGAGACACAGGGGAGGGAGAGTGGAGCAGAGAGACACAGGGGAGGGAGAGGAGGGAGAGGGGGGAAAACACAGGAGAGGGAGAGAGGGGCAAAGAAACACAGGGCAAGAGAAGGGTGGAAAGAGACACAGGGGCCCGCAATGGGCGCAGAAGGGAGAGGGGGAGAAGAGAGAGACAGGGAAGGGGGGGGGCACAGGAGAGGGAAAGGAGGGGGGGGAGACAAAGTGGAGGGAGAGGGGAGAAAGAGACACAGGGGAGTGAGAGGGGAAGAGACACAGGGGAGTGAGAGGGGAAGAGACACAGGGGAGGGAGAGTGGAGCAAAGAGACACAGGGGAGGGAGAGGGGGGGGGAAACACAGGAGAGGGAGAGAGGGGCAAAGAAACACAGGGCAAGAGAAGGGTAAAAAGAGACACAGGGGCCCGCAATGGGCGCAGAAGGGAGAGGGGGAGAAGATCGAGACAGGGAAGGGGGGGGGGGCACAGGAGAGGGAAAGGAGGAGGGAGACAAAGTGGAGGGAGAGGGGAGAAAGAGACATAGGGGAGTGAGAGGGGAAGAGACACAGGGGAGGGAGAGTGGAGCAAAGAGACACAGGGGAGGGAGAGGGGGGGGGGGGAACACAGGAGAGGGAGAGAGGGGCAAAGAAACACAGGGCAAGAGAAGGGTAAAAAGAGACACAGGGGCCCGCAATGGGCGCAGAAGGGAGAGGGGGAGAAGAGAGAGACAGGGAAGAGAGGGCAGGAGAGGGAAAGGAGGGGGGGAGACAAAGTGGAGGGAGAGGGGAGAAAGAGACACAGGGGAGTGAGAGGGGAAGAGACACAGGGGAGGGAGAGTGGAGCAAAGAGACACAGGGGAGGGAGAGGGGGAAAAAACACAGGAGAGGGAGAGAGGGGCAAAGAAACACAGGGGATGGAGAGGGGTGGAAAGAGAAACAGGGGCCCGCAATGGGGGTAGAAGGGAGAGGGGGAGAAGAGAGAGACAGGGAAGAAGGGGGGGACACAGGAGAGGGAAAGGAGGGGGGGAGACAAAGTGGAGTGAGAGGGCAAGAGACACAGGGGAGGGCAAGGGATGGAAGAGACACAGGGAACAGGCACGGGAGGTGGGGAGAAAAATCCTGCAATAGGTGATGAAGGCACTCATTGGGAGGCTCGCAGAGAGGAGAGAGAAAGAGAGAAGAGGGAGAGAGAGGACACAGAAGGAGAGAAGGAGAAAGAGAAGCCGCACATTGCGAGCCTCCCATTGAGTGGCAAACAGTATTGCGAGGCTTGCAAATATTATGCAGTCACTTTTCACAGGCAAGTGGCTAGTTATATAATAGTAGTTACTGATGTACCTGTAAAACTTTAGGACTTGCTTAGCTGATGACCCATGGCCACAACAGTTCAGTGGAAATTTATCAGGTAACTTTAACATATCCTGCTCTATTTTCTATGACAGTGCTAAGCTTTAATGCTTTGTGCTTATAACTGCTGAATTGGTGATCATTGCTCAACTTTACGTTTATTTATCCTGGGTTGGTAAGCGACAAATCACACAACATTGTCCACAGTAATTACACTGCAGCAAAACTAAACTGTGTTTTTGATACTGGCATAGATGAAGAAGAAATGAATACATTATGCTAATGGGGTAATGGAAATACTGCTTCCGGATCCTCCTACATTAATCAGCTAATGTATTATTAATGGTGTCAGAACAAGCTGTATCCCAGTGTCCAGTATGACACACGCTGATCTAAGCATCACCACATTAGGTCCATTATTACCTATTTATGATTAGGTACAGAGCAGTGGTGCCTATGAAACATGCCATAGTGCCAATGAAAACAGTCTATGAACAGCCAAGAGTCATTCCTTGTCATTTTTTTATTGCTCTAGACTTGCTTCTAAAGCAAGCAAAAAATATATTTTTTTATGAACTAGATCCTGTAGTTGCAGTAATAAAAAACACAAAAGTCAATACTCAATTATGTATTTGTACCTAGGCCACGAAGCTTAGATCTGGGGCAGCAGGCTGTCTAAAATTGCCAGTGAGTAGTGTGCACGTGCACATAAATATCTATATACAGTGACACTTCTGTCCTGTCTGTAGGTATATGTGACACTTTTTAACATATATAT
This sequence comes from Discoglossus pictus, assembly GCA_027410445.1. Lineage (NCBI taxonomy): Eukaryota > Metazoa > Chordata > Amphibia > Anura > Alytidae > Discoglossus > Discoglossus pictus. The sequence continues at coordinate 203,829,767 of CM050163.1, forward strand.
ATATATATATATATATATATATACAGTGGATATAAAAAGTCTAAAATGAGACAAAGATAAATCATTTCAGAACTTTTTCCACCTTTAATGTGACCTATAAACTGTACAACTCAATTGAAAAACAAACTAAAATCTTTTAGGTGGAGGGAAGAAAAAGAAAAAAGAAAAATAATGTGGTTGCATAAGTCTGCACACCCTCTTATAACTGGGGATGTAGCTGTGTTCAGAATTTAGCAATCACATTCCAAATCGTGTTAAATAGGAGGCAGCATACATCTGCCATCATTGAAAGTGCCTCTGATTAACCCCAAATAAAGTTCAGCTGCTCTAGTTGGTCTTTCCTGAAATGTTCTTAGTCGCATCCCACAGCAAAAGCCATGGTGTACAGAGAGCTTCCAAAGCATCAGAGGGATCTCATTGTTAAAAGGTATCAGTCAGGAGAAGGGTACAAAAGAATTTCCAAGGCATTAGATATACCATGGAACACAGTGAAGACAGTCATCATCAAGTGGAGAAAATATGGCACAACAGTGACATTACCAAGAACTGGAGCTCCCTAAAAAATTGATGAAAAGACAAGAAGAAAACTGGTCCGGGAGCCTACCAAGAGGCCTACAGCAACATTAAAGGAGCTGCAGGAATACCTGGCAAGTACTGGCTGTGTGGTACATGTGACAACAATCTCCCATATTCTTCATATGTCTCGGCTATGGGGTAGAGTGGCAAGATGAAAGCCTTTTCTTACAAAGAAAAATATCCAAGCCAGGCTACATTTTGCAAAAACACATCTGAAGTCTCCCAAAAGCATGTGGGAAAAGGTGTTATGGTCTGATGAAACCAAGGTTGAACTTTTTGGCCATAATTCCAAAAGATATGTTTGGTGCAAAAACAACACTGCTACAACACTTTTTCTTCAGCTGGAACTGGGGCCTTAGTTACGATAGAGGGAATTATGAACAGTTCCAAATACCAGTCAATATTGGCACAAAACCTTCAGGCTTCTGCTAGAAAGCTGAACATGAAGAGGAACTTTCAGCATGACAACGACCCAAAGCATACATCCAAATCAACAAAGGAATGGCTTCACCAGAAGAAGATTAAAGTTTTGGAATTGCCCAGCCAGAGCCCATACCTGAATCCGATTGAAAATCTGTGGGGTGATCTGAAGAGGGCTGTGCACAGGAGATGCCCTCGCAATATGACAGATTTGGAGTGTTTTTGCAAAGAAGAGTGGGCAAATCTTGCCAAGTCAAAATGTGCCATGCTGATAGACTCATACCCAAAAAGACTGAGTGCTGTAATAAAATCAAAAGGTGCTTCAACAAAGTATTAGTTTAAGGGTGTGCAGACTTATGCAACCATATTATTTTATTTTTATTTTTTTTCTTCCCTCTACCTAAAAGATTTCAGTTTGTTTTTCAATTGAGTTGTACAGTTTATAGGTCACATTAAAGGTGGAAAAAGTTCTGAAATTATTTATCTTTGTCTCATTTTTTTACAGCACAGAAACCTGACATTTTAACAGGGGTGTGTAGACTTTTTATATCCACTGTATATATATATATATATATATATATACATATATACACACACCCGTATATATTTATATATATATATACACACATACATAATTGCATATTGTATGTGTGTGGGCTTTGTAAACTTGTCACTAGGATATAGCAAGGGAAAGGAGGATTGGTACATGGGGTATGGGAGGGGGTGCACAATCCGATAGGGCTTAAAGAACATGGAAAGTTTCTAGATTTCATTAGGAATATAATATACCTATGCATCTATTTACTTTTATGCAATTTTTTTATTTAGATGTGTTTATAAGCTCTATTTTTTCTGCCTATAATCTTACAATTTGTAGCTGTTTTGGTCTATAGTTTATGTAGCTCATGAATACACGGATTATGAATTGCAGTGTTCCAAATTAGCCTGTCAGTGACCGCTCTTAAGTTGCAAGTTGGTTACTATAAGACAGTGCAACCTCTGAAGTTAGAATTGCACTGTCTTCATGGGCTACAGAGTGGAGAAACCAATTAGGAGCTATTTGTAAGATTTTAGGCAGAAACAAAGAGAGCTTTTAAGCGCTCAATAAAAAGTACACAAAAGTAAAGACATATATTATATTCCTAATGAAACCCAGAAACCTTCCATGCACCTTTAAGGGGACTCTGTCAACCCAAAAGAAAGGTGATTTCATTGTAAAGAGCATAAAAAATTGGCTATACATTGAACTAGCAGTTTTAGAGTTGATTTTGCGCCTCCTCTATGCTAATGTGCGTCTCAGTATGCTAATGTGTGACTCAGAGTACTAGATAAGGATGGGAGAGGGTTCTAGCTGACAGACAACATTGCAGGTCTTTATTTTGACAACTACAGAGACAGACGTCAGATTCTTAATCAATGTGCATGTGAGACTTTGTGGCATATAAATGGAATTTCCCAACATCCAGACAGTCTTTCATGCTCTTTAAGAATACCCTAAAAAACTGATTTTGGGGTGACAGGGCTTTATGTATATAGGACTGTGTAGATTAATATGGTTAGCAAATCCTGGTTCTGGGACAGTTCTGTAATTTAAGCACCTAATAAAATAAAATTCTTTTTTAACTATTTGTACCAGTTTCCATATAACTTGTAAGAGCTTTTAGTGTCATTTTACAATTCCATCCCTGTATGTCCTAAAATAATTCACAAATAAAAAGACAAAAATCCAGGCTTACCTCCAACGCTGAACAGAGCAGAAATGTTTGGTTCCCGCCACAGAAAATGCGTTTGATAATGTGATAATCAGCAATATCTGTTTGGGGATACAAAATTTTTTTGTGATCACTGATACTCAATAGGGTTTTTCAAGAATTTAAACTGCTGATTTAGACAATTTAGACTACTGCTATTTATGGGTAAAAGGCTACACAATAAAACAGAAAAGATGCCAATTTGTTGTATGTTTTTGTTATTATCCTTTATATATCCTATATATATGCAGCGCAGAGCCCATGAGTTCAGAAACGCTTTAAAAAAAGTGAAGACGTCGGCTTTCACAAATAAAATTGCATTTGTTTCCATATTTTTACAATCTTTGTATACACTCCTAATATACTTTAGATTTTGCGTGATGATAGTGTCCCTTTAACCCTTATTGTGCCATTATCCCCATCATAGAACAGCATTGCCAACCTTTATGCGGCAGACACTGTTAGAACAAAACATGCAAAATGACTAATAATGCTAAAAATGCAAGACATCAGCTCTGTGGGCAGCTGTGTGCTCAATGTGCAAGGTTTAAAATAGACCATACCCTCCCACACTATATCTGGTCTGAACCAATGCTAATACACTCCTACAAAATACTATATGTTGTATTCAATGCTCAAGGAGAGATGGTAGCAAATTAGTTGTCCCACCAGAAATATTGCATGAAAATAAAATACACATATGATACTTTGTAAAAGGACTTTGTTCAATTTTAAACAACAATAACAGAATAATCTCATGTGCCTCCTGCAAATAATATAAAACATATTTTAAAAAATTGGATTAAAGAGGATTTTTACAAGTTAAATTACTCAGGTTATTGTTATTTTGCGCAAAACAGGATTTCCTGAAAACAAAAATAATTTTCTCAGAATTAAGACAAAAGCAGAACAATTCAGGAACAATTCAAAACAACAAATCTTAAAGTCTCCATTTTTGTCACACATTGGCAATATCAAGTTTTAGTGGATCTGAACCTTTTTGGGACAAGGGACTGGGGTCCGGCTGCTTACCATCCAATTCTCGCAGGGACCCCCTTTTAGATTCAGAACACTTATACTCCGATAATACTACATGTTACACAATACTTTTGCACGGATTTGCATCTAGTATATATTACCTGCAGATCGGGTCCTTAATACTATATCTATTTGTAACTATGACTAATTTATTTAAAGTCTAGAAAATGTAATTTGCCGTTTACTCATTTGTCCAGCAATATTAACAACTGTACAGATGTTTTTTTAAACAAATCATGAGAATGGAAATGTGTTTAAATATTGGAAAGACATGCTTGTGCTGAAAGATAGGAAAAAATACAAAAAAAAACTCTTGCAATGCTAAAATATGTTCCATTAAATAGAAAATCTAATATTTGCAGGACACTAGTAAATAGCTCAAGAATATAAGCTAACACACATAATATAGTACATGAAATAAGACAATAAAATATCTAAATAATTAAAACATTACTAACCTGCTGTAGGTGGGATCTGTCCACAGTGTGCTACCCACTTCCCTTTGACTACTGTGGGACACTTTATGTTGTTTGTGTGTCCAGTGCCCAGTTGACCTTGATCTCCACAGCCAAATGCATACAAGAGTCCAGAAGAAGGCACAAAGGCGAGTGTGTGATGTCTGCGGAAGGAAAAACTCTATTAATATCCATTAGTAAGAGACATTTGTGCACCACCATATTGTATTATGGTTATATGGTTGTAATACAAATAAAAAAGCTTCCCTGTCCGGAGTAAGATTTTAGGTTTATTTTAACAGAGTTGAAAAGTTTGGCAGCATTGGAAAGTACTATCTCAACAGAACAGTAATAGGGCAAATGTGCTTGTGCTGTGCGAATACCTGTATTATATTAGAAAAATGTATTAATGAAATATTTGCTCCAGAATTTTCCCGCATGCAATGTGAGCAGTAAAACACTGATATAATGAATGACTATGTTCATTTATATAGATATAGATAGCTTATCTATAATCACATTATTATGGCCACCAGCTAATATCACGAATAACCGCTATATGCGACACGGACAGCAGCTAGACAAAGTGGTAGTGAGTCAATAAGATACAGTAAGGTTGGCAAAAGTATCTGCAGCCATGCAGGCTGCAGTGCATCCGACAGCTGCTGAAGAGTGCATGGTGGAGGATGCATACGGCAAACATGGAGATCGAGGTGGTCCCACAGGTGCTAGATGGGTTTCAAGTCCAGGGAAGTACTTGGAAGTCTTTGTTGTGATCCTCCAACCACTCAGGGACATTTCTGGTTGTATGACATGTTGCACTGTCCTGGTATGAGTGGACCCAGACAATGCTAAGAAAACATTTCCAGACCATAAGGCTGCTGCCACCTAATTGTGTTCTTCCAACAATGGTTGCAGAGTGTTTGTTCTCTGAGGTTTCACACCTGATACGCCAACGTCTATCCAGTCAATGGAGCAGAGAACGTGACTCATCAGAGAAGGCAACCCTTTGCCAATCAGAAGAGGTCCAATTTCGGTACTGTCTTGCGAATTAAAGCCGTTTCTGATGATACATTTGTCAGCATGGGTGCAGTCACCAGCTGTTTGCTTCGGAGCCCCATACGCAACAGGGTTCACGTCTGGTAGCCTCCTGGTTCATTTGGACTGTAGTGTGTCGGTTGGCCCTCACACACCTTCACAGCCAACATTCACCTCTGACATCAATGGTGCTCTGCAGTTTCCACGCTGTTTATTTGCAATGGTGTATTTTGTACAGTCACTATACACTTCAACCACAGCAGCATGCAAACAGTTCACAAACTGTGTTGTTTCAGAAATACTGCCACCCTTGGCCCAAAAGCTGATGACCATCCCCTTTTCAAAGTCGGATAAACTGCATGTTTTACCCATAAGAGCTATGGATGTTGTTTGCAATATGCCTACATGTCACCTAATATACCCACCAAAACAGCTCACAAAACGTGCCGTATTTCATTGGCTACGAGCTGCTGGCGTCAAAAGTAGGTGGTTGTAATAATAATGTGACACAACCCTGTATGCATATGTGGGTGTATATATATATATATATATATATATATATATATATACATATATATATATATATATATATATATATATATATATATATATACACACACACACACATATATATAGTTAATCCTGGAGCTTGCCTAACTAACTTGTCACAGTTTTCCATTAGTCTCATCTGTATGGTTGAAACAGCTAAAGATAGGTTGTACACATTTGCTTAGCAGTTATAGAGCACCTAAACTCCTGTTTTATTCAGCTATTTTTCATTGAACAAACCAGACATTGTCAAAGCTGCAGTGTGTGAGAAACGTTGCTGCTTTCTTGCTACAAAGTAAGTTTTCGCTCTCTCCTCTATGTCATACTCTACATTTTTATCATTTCTTTGCTTCCTAAACAATAAATAAAATTGGCAAACCTAGGAGATCTCTAAAGTTTTTATGGAGTGAATTGTCTGTAAGCAGTTTGACTCTATCACATATATAATTCTCAGCAGCGTGGGGTTGACAGCTGCAAACTAGTTTGTCAGGGACGTACGAGGTAGAAAAATTCACTATTAGGAAGGACGGAAAATGCTTGCGAACCACGTGAGACATAGACTAACGCCTCCATTTCCCAACACTAACTTGCACATTACCACATTACGCTTTTAAAATGTAGGTTCTCCCGCCTAAACAAACAACTTGCCCTTGCGCACACAGCCTATATACACTGCACACTTAGCACATTGCGGACACATTTTCTTTAGATGATCAACAGTCTCCCTGTACATTAAAAAAAAATAAGCCAAACAGATTGTTAGCTCTTCAGGATATTGAGTGCTGGATTATTAACCAGAAATAGGTAACGTATATTCATTTATTAATTAATTATAGTATGGTACCGTATATACTCGAGCATAAGTCGAGTTTTTCAGCCCTTTTTTTTAAGGCTAAAGCCCCCCCTGTGTCTCTCTATCCCTGCATCCGGCACCCGGTATATGCTAATGACGTGACATCACATGCGCGCCACGTCAAGACGCTGGAAGGAGTGGAGGCCGGAGCAGGTAAGTGAGGGGAAAGGGGGGGTATTTAGAGGGGTAGAATGAGGGGGGGGGGGGTCTAGAATGAGGAGGGGGGGGTGAGGATGAGGAGGGGGGTTGAGGTTGAGGAGAGAGGTTGAGGAGGGGGATGAGGATGGGGGTTTAGGAGGGGGTTGAGGATGAGGGGGTTGAGGAGGGAGGATGAGGAGGGAGGTTGAGAATGAGGAGGGGGGAAGAGACACAGGGAAGGGAGTGGGGGGAAAGAGACACAGGGAAGGGAGAGGGGGGAAGAGACACAGGGAAGGGAGAGGGGGGGAAGAAACACAGGGAAGGGAGAGGGGAGAAGAGACATGGGAGAGAGAGGGGGACACAAGAGGGGGACACAGAGGGACACAGGGGGCAGCACATTTCCCACCCTCGGCTTATACTCGAGTCACTCATTTTATCCAGTATTTTGTGGTAAAATGGGTGCCTCGGCTTATACTCGGGTCGGCTTATACTCAAGTATATATGGTATATTAATTTATTAATTAATGATTACAAAAAACAAAAAATAACAACATCTCATATTTTACACTGCGCTTACTTTATGAATAATGCTCATTGGCTGACAGGGGTAGTACACTCAAAGGCACTCATTGAACTGCGACCCTCGCAAAGCGAGGTGAGGCGATGCTTCACAAAGCAAGGCGACACGCAGGAATTAGGGTTGCACTGCGCGGCTCGCAAAGCGAGGCGAGCAGTTGAGCCATGCAGTGATAGCCGTACACTCCCATTGTGTGACAAACAGCATTTCCACACTTTTTTATTGCCCCATCATTTTTGACGAGCAAGTTGCTAGTTAACTACTATTTACCAGTTAAGCTATAAGTATTTGACTTCATGGAAAGTTTGCTTTTATTATTGTTACAGATTAAAGGAAGATACATATTATAAAAGTATATAAGTAAATACTTTTTCAGAAAAATAACTGGTCCATGAGTCTCAATGTTGTCTTGAATTGGAAATTAGTATGTGCTACTTAAAACAGTGTCCGTATGGAATATCCTTAGCAATTATTTATATCATATTGTTATATATATCAACATTTAGAACAGTGATTACACAGAAGTATATATATTTTCAATCTGTTATTTTAAATGTTTGCTTCATATTTATACGCCAGTGCATCTTGCACTTGGCAAGCTTGTACTACTCTGTTGTGGAGATCACTTAAAACTCAATTCAGTACATATATATCAAATGCATTCTCTCTACACCCCACATAATTAAGCTTTTATTTATTTTTTTTAAATCCGGAAAATGGGATTTCATTATTTACTAAGAGAAAAATAAAGGGTAGGTGCTTTGATGAGTTGATCTATTTATTGAACATATAGGTCATAAGATAACCTGGTTCTTGTTGAATTACTAAAAACAGCCAAGCTCACCTTTTCTTAAGTTTCTTTTTATTATACAGGTCACAGGTGAAATCAAGAGGTGGAGATTGGATACAAAAAGGGAATGGAGCACATATAAATCTACCATTACTTTTTTAGAAATATACACATCGCTATAACTGACTAATCAAGAAACATATTGAAAAACGAGTAATGCTGAGATGTGAGGGTCGTCAGGGGAGAGAGATCAAGGTAGTTCCTCTTGAATGGGTTACTGTAGTAGTCATTAAATAGATTTAATATGTATGTTTCATAGCGGATAAGCAAAATTATGCATTTATAACAGTAATGCGTTATAGCATTGCAAGTTCACATAGAGCTGCTTCTGTCCATCATCTTTTATGTGTGAGGGATCTGCCCAGGAAGCTGTCCTAAAATGTCCTACAGACTGGTCTGTTTGCATGTAGTGGCCACTTGGAGGACAATGAATTATTCCTATAAGTACAGCCTGATGGGCAGTTCAATGAAGGTATGGAGAAAAAAGCTTAACTGGAGGCTGTAACCGTTAAGTTCAATGTAAGTATTAAAAACGGCAATTATTATTTTCTTCAAATATTGCTTATAAGTTGTTAAATAAACAAATTAAACCCTCCTGTATGACACCAAACCAGCAAGCCCTAACTCTCTTCTGTTGCATTTGAAAAGTTAGTTCTCCAACGGCAACTACAAATATTTACTTTTTTATTGCAGGCTGTTAGAATAAATTCTTACTGGCTTCAAGGCAAACCGTCATCAATTATTACATTACATCCAACTTCTAAACCAGGGGTCATCAACCTTACCACCCACCGGTGCCGCAGTAACTCAATTTAACCTCTTTTATTTCTGGTTACATAAATCATATGACCCTAGCTATGTATCACCCTGTACTTACTAGATAGTGATCCGGTCCTGACTGCTGTCCCTAGCTATGTATCACCCTGTACTTACTAGACAGTGATTCGGTCCTGACTGCTGTCCCTAGCTATGTATCACCCTGTACTTACTAGATAGTGATCCGGTCCTGACTTCTGTCCCTAGCTATGTATCACCCTGTACTTACTAGATAGTGATCCGGTCCTGACTGCTGTCCCTAGCTATGTATCACCCTGTACTTACTAGACAGTGATTCGGTCCTGACTGCTGTCCCTAGCTATGTATCACCCTGTACTTACTAGATAGTGATCCGGTCCTGACTTCTGTCCCTAGCTATGTATCACCCTGTACTTACTAGATAGTGATCCGGTCCTGACTGCTGTCCCTAGCTATGTATCACCCTGTACTTACTAGATAGTGATCCGGTCCTGACTCCTGTCCCTAGCTATGTATCACCCTGTACTTACTAGATAGTGATCCGGTTCTGACTGCTGTCCCTAGCTATGTATCACCCTGTACTTACTAGATAGTGATCTGGTCCTGACTGCTGTCCCTCGCTATGTATCGCCATGTACTTACTAGATAGTGATCCGGTCCTGACTGCTGTCCCCTAGCTATGTATCACCCTGTACTTACTAGATAGTGATCCAGTCCTGACTGCTGTCCCTAGCTATGTATCACCCTGTACTTACTAGATAGTGATCAGGTCCTGACTGCTGTCCCTAGCTATGTATCACCCTGTACTTACTAGACAGTGATTCGGTCCTGACTGCTGTCCCTAGCTATGTATCACCCTGTACTTACTAGATAGTGATCCGGTCCTGACTGCTGTCCCTAGCTATGTATCACGCTGTACTTACTAGATAGTGATTCGGTCCTGACTGCTGTCCCTAGCTATGTATCACCCTGTACTTACTAGATAGCGATCCGGTCCTGACTGCTGTCCCTAGCTTTGTATCACCCTGTACTTACTAGACAGTGATTCGGTCCTGACTGCTGTCCCTAGCTTTGTATCACCCTGTACTTACTAGACAGTGATTCGGTCCTGACTGCTGTCCCTAGCTATGTATCACCCTGTACTTACTAGATAGTGATCCGGTCCTGACTGCTGTCCCTAGCTTTGTATCACCCTGTACTTACTAGATAGTGATCCGGTCCTGACTGCTGTCCCTAGCTATGTATCGCCCTGTACTTACTAGATAGTGATCCGGTCCTGACTGCTGTCCCTAGCTATATATTGCCCTGTACTTACTAGATAGTGATCCCGTCCTGACTGTTGACCCTAGCAATGTATCAGCCTGTACATACTAGATAGTGATCGGGTCCTGACTACTGTCCATAGCTATGTATTGCCCTGTACTTACTAGATAGTGATCCGGTCCTGACTGCTGTCCCTAGCTATGTATCACGCTGTACTTACTAGATAGTGATCCGGTCCTGACTGCTGTCCCTAGCTATGTATCACCCTGTACTTACTAGATAGTGATCCGGTCCTGACTGCTGTCCCTAGCTATGTATCACCCTGTACTTACTACATAGTGATCCGGTCCTGACTGCTGTCTCTAGCTATGTATCACCCTGTACTTACTAGATAGTGATCCGGTCCTGACTGCTGTCCCTAGCTATGTATCACCCTGTACTTACTACATAGTGATCCGGTCCTGACTGCTGTCCCTAGCTATGTATCACCCTGTACTTACTACATAGTGATCCGGTCCTGACTGCTGTCCCTAGCTATGTATCACCCTGTACTTACTACATAGTGATCCGGTCCTGACTGCTGTCCCTAGCTATGTATCACCCTGTGCTTACTAGATAGTGATCCGGTCCTGACTGCTGTCCCTAGCTTTGTATCACCCTGTACTTACTAGATAGTGATCCGGTCCTGACTGCTGTCCCTAGCTATGTATCACCCTGTACTTACTAGATAGTGATCCGGTCCTGACTTCTGTCCCTAGCTATGTATCACCCTGTACTTACTAGATAGTGATCTGGTCCTTACTGCTGTCCCTCGCTATGTATTGCCCTGTACTTACTAGATAGTGATCCGGTCCTGACTGCTGTCCCCAGCTATGTATCACCCTGTACTTACTAGATAGTGATCTGGTCCTTACTGCTGTCCCTCGCTATGTATCGCCCTGTACTTACTAGATAGTGATCCGGTCCTGACTGCTGTCGCTAGCTATGTATCACCCTGTACTTACTACATAGTGATCCGGTCCTGACTGCTGTCCCTAGCTATGTATCACCCTGTACTTACTACATAGTGATCCGGTCCTGACTGCTGTCCCTAGCTATGTATCACCCTGTACTTACTACATACTGATCCGGTCCTGACTGCTGTCCCTAGCTATGTATCACCCTGTGCCTACTAGATAGTGATCCGGTCCTGACTGCTGTCCCTAGCTTTGTATCACCCTGTACTTACTAGATAGTGATCTGGTCCGGACTGCTGTCCCTAGCTATGTATCACCCTGTACTTACTAGATAGTGATCCGGTCCTGACTTCTGTCCCTAGCTATGTATCACCCTGTACTTACTAGATAGTGATCTGGTCCTTACTGCTGTTCCTAGCTATGTATCACCCTGTACTTACTAGATAGTGATCCGGTCCTGACTGCTGTCCCTAGTTATGTATCACCCTGTACTTACTAGATAGTGATCCCGTCCTGACTGTTGACCCTAGCAATGTATCAGCCTGTACATACTAGATAGTGATCGGGTCCTGACTACTGTCCATAGCTATGTATTGCCCTGTACTTACTAGATAGTGATACGGTCCTGACTGCTGTCCCTAGCTATGTATCACGCTGTACTTACTAGATAGTGATTCGGTCCTGACTGCTGTCCCTAGCTATGTATCACCCTGTACTTACTAGATAGCGATCCGGTCCTGACTGCTGTCCCTAGCTTTGTATCACCCTGTACTTACTAGACAGTGATTCGGTCCTGACTGCTGTCCCTAGCTTTGTATCACCCTGTACTTACTAGACAGTGATTCGGTCCTGACTGCTGTCCCTAGCTATGTATCACCCTGTACTTACTAGATAGTGATCCGGTCCTGACTGCTGTCCCTAGCTATGTATCACGCTGTACTTACTAGATAGTGATTCGGTCCTGACTGCTGTCCCTAGCTATGTATCGCCCTGTACTTACTAGATAGTGATCCGGTCCTGACTGCTGTCCCTAGCTATATATTGCCCTGTACTTACTAGATAGTGATCCCGTCCTGACTGTTGACCCTAGCAATGTATCAGCCTGTACATACTAGATAGTGATCGGGTCCTGACTACTGTCCATAGCTATGTATTGCCCTGTACTTACTAGATAGTGATCCGGTCCTGACTGCTGTCCCTAGCTATGTATCACGCTGTACTTACTAGATAGTGATCCGGTCCTGACTGCTGTCCCTAGCTATGTATCACCCTGTACTTACTAGATAGTGATCCGGTCCTGACTGCTGTCCCTAGCTATGTATCACCCTGTACTTACTACATAGTGATCCGGTCCTGACTGCTGTCTCTAGCTATGTATCACCCTGTACTTACTAGATAGTGATCCGGTCCTGACTGCTGTCCCTAGCTATGTATCACCCTGTACTTACTACATAGTGATCCGGTCCTGACTGCTGTCCCTAGCTATGTATCACCCTGTACTTACTACATAGTGATCCGGTCCTGACTGCTGTCCCTAGCTATGTATCACCCTGTACTTACTACATAGTGATCCGGTCCTGACTGCTGTCCCTAGCTATGTATCACCCTGTGCTTACTAGATAGTGATCCGGTCCTGACTGCTGTCCCTAGCTTTGTATCACCCTGTACTTACTAGATAGTGATCCGGTCCTGACTGCTGTCCCTAGCTATGTATCACCCTGTACTTACTAGATAGTGATCCGGTCCTGACTTCTGTCCCTAGCTATGTATCACCCTGTACTTACTAGATAGTGATCTGGTCCTTACTGCTGTCCCTCGCTATGTATCGCCCTGTACTTACTAGATAGTGATCCGGTCCTGACTGCTGTCTCTAGCTATGTATCACCCTGTACTTACTAGATAGTGATCCGGTCCTGACTGCTGTCGCTAGCTATGTATCACCCTGTACTTACTACATAGTGATCCGGTCCTGACTGCTGTCCCTAGCTATGTATCACCCTGTACTTACTACATAGTGATCCGGTCCTGACTGCTGTCCCTAGCTATGTATCACCCTGTACTTACTACATACTGATCCGGTCCTGACTGCTGTCCCTAGCTATGTATCACCCTGTGCCTACTAGATAGTGATCCGGTCCTGACTGCTGTCCCTAGCTTTGTATCACCCTGTACTTACTAGATAGTGATCTGGTCCGGACTGCTGTCCCTAGCTATGTATCACCCTGTACTTACTAGATAGTGATCCGGTCCTGACTTCTGTCCCTAGCTATGTATCACCCTGTACTTACTAGATAGTGATCTGGTCCTTACTGCTGTTCCTAGCTATGTATCACCCTGTACTTACTAGATAGTGATCCGGTCCTGACTGCTGTCCCTAGCTATGTATCACCCTGTACTTACTAGATAGTGATCCGGTCCTGACTGCTGTCCCTAGCTTTGTATCACCCTGTACTTACTAGATTGTGATCTGGTCCTGACTGCTGTCCCTAGCTATGTATCACCCTGTACTTACTAGATAGTGATCCGGTCCTGACTGCTGTCCCTAGCTATGTATCACCCTGTGCTTACTAGATAGTGATCCGGTTCTGACTGCTGTCCCTAGGCTCTCACCAGCTCTCCAACCAGCCAAGAGTGGTGCTGCAGGTCTTCGGCGTGTAACGTCACTCGTCAGCACCACCACCTAGGGATTACTCTGCCGCCCACCATGAAAGCTTGAATCACCCACTAGTTGGTGGTAGGGACCAGGTTGACTCTAAAGCAATACTAGATATTTTAACAATGTACATTAATAGCCTGTGATTACATATTTACATGTCCAACACCAGTGTTACGCACGTAAATAGGTAAGGCTATTACCGCAAAATTATAATTAAAGGATAAGTTTCACAAGAAAACAAGTTGCTCTTATATGAAAGAATAAATACACATAACAGAGGTTCAGATATGTGGATAAAAATTATAACATTTGCCTCTACTGCTACAAAAACCTATGTATGTTAAGTGATATGAGTCGCTGATGTTCACAAACAAATAAATCTAATTGTCACATTTTAGAACACCAGCTGTAGCATAATCAATTTGTAAATTTTGACCCAATCAGTTCAGCATTCAAAGTCTCAGAAATTGAACTTCTAATAGTGGTTCCCCCTCACGACAAAAATGGATGAGGAACTGGCAAATTAGGCAAGCTTCATTACTTATAGATAGATAGCTAATCTTCTATAAGTGTGAACTAAAAGAAACTTAATGGGACAGTGTAAATGTTTTTCATGTTAAACCTATTTTTTAGTTCATCATTAGTTAACATTAGAAATACATGTGCAGACAGCAGCAAATCAAAGATTTAGCGAGAAAATATTTTAAAACACAGTTTAAGACATTAATGGGTGTTGATGTACCCTTTACCACTTCTCTCATGATCCCTTTACCACTGAAAGGAAGATTATATAGTACTGTCGTATTGATCTCACCTTCCACACGCGATCTGAGACACTTCACTGCCCATCAGCTCCAGCACACGTCGGGGATTTATCTCATTATGAACAGAATTGTGTCCAAGCTGTCCATAGGACCCAGATCCAAATGTAAAAAGACCTCCTGTCTGCAGGTGATATAGATAGTATAATTGGCTGCCATTTTGTTACTTTAGTGGACACATATAGGGGAGAGTGAAGGTCTAGCCCCTGGGTGGTAAAGTCACTACCTTTGTTAGGATGGCCGTGTGTTCTTCTCCACAGCTGACGTACACCACTTTCTGAGTACGCAAAGGTTTTACATGACAAGGAGATTCTCTGACTGCTGAGAAAATTTCAAATGTTTAGTGTAGCAAGAGCCGGCGTACTTAGGAAGGCTATATATCCAATGATCATTCACAGATTGGAACAGAAAAAGAAACACTTTGTTATATTTGTTTGGAAAACGTTTCTATTATGTGTCCCAGAGTAATTAATAAACATGCATGCATTATTTATGCTTTTCTTAAAGAAGCCCTACAATTCACCCATTTGTTTCCTCTTTACCTAAAATAAGTGTATGTAAAAATATTTTTCGATTTTTGCAACATTTTTACATCTGATCCACATATTCCAATGTTATGAATAAAACTCTTGCATTATTTACATTAAAAAACCAACATGTCCCCCTAAGTTCGACAATATGCCCCTTTCCCCACTAATATCAAAGAAAACTATGGGTCATATATACTAAACTAAACAAACATTTCTGATGTTATAACATACATCACAGATCATTGGAAAATCTGACATCCATTCCATTCTACCCAAATTATTTCGGAAGGCTGACTCGCAGCTACAGTGGTTTTGAAAAGCAAATTTCCAGAACTATGCTATGGCTCCAGGAAAAAGAATATATATGTATATACTTACGGACGCTAGCTTGAACGTGTGCACAAGCAGGAGACTCAAAGTCTGAATTCAGCAACACTACAGAATGGTACCCACTACCTTGAACACACTACACTAGCCACAAAATCCTTCCTTAGCCCTATCTAACTATATAAACTCCTTCCCATGGCAGAATTACATAATAATACAAACTAATACAGGGGTTTATGACCCCCTACGTCTCTGACTCGTTACCGTCTATGAACTGGGTTTCCACTGAAATCCCACCTTAATATCCCTACTCTCTATGAGATGGTTATCCACTGAAATCCTCCCTTAATATCCCTACCCGCTATGAGCTTGTTATCCACTGAAATCCTCCTGAATATCCCTACCCTATATGAACTGGGTATCCACTGAAATCCCCCTTAACATCCCTACCCGCTATGAGCTGGGTATCCACTGAAATCCCCCATTAATATCCCTACCCTCTATGAGCCTGTTATCCACTGAAATCCACCCTTAATATCCCTACCCTCTGTGAACTGAATATCCACTGAAATCCACCCTTAATATCCCTACCCTCTGTGAACTGAATGTCCACTGAAATCCACCCTTAATATCCCTACCCTCTGTGAACTGAATATCCACTGAAATCCTCCCTTATTATCCCTACCCTCTGTGAACTGGGTATCCACTGAAATCCTCCCTTATTATCCCTACCCTCTGTGAACTGGGTATCCACTTAAATCCCCCCTTAATATCCCTACTCTCTATGAGCTAGGTATCCACTGAAATCCTCCCTTTACGTCCCTACCCTCTCTAAGTTGGGTATCCGCTGAAATCCTCCCTTTATATCCCTACCCTCTATGAGATGGATATCCACTGAAATGCCACCTTAATATCCATACCCTCTATGAGATGGATATCCACTGAAACCCCCACTTAATATCTCTACCCTCTATGAACTGGGTATCCACTGAAATCCCCCCTTAATATCCCTACTCTCTATGAGCTAGGTATCCACTGAAATCCTCCCTTTACGTCCCTACCCTCTCTAAGTTGGGTATCCGCTGAAATCCTCCCTTTATATCCCTACCCTCTATGAGATGGATATCCACTGAAATGCCAGCTTAATATCCATACCCTCTATGAGATGGATATCCACTGAAACCCCCACTTAATATCTCTACCCTCTATGAACTGGGTATCCACTGAAATCCCCCCTTAATATCTCTACCCTCTATGAACTGGGTATCCACTGAAATCCTCCCTAAATATCCATACTTTCTATGAACTGGGTATCCACTGAAATCCTCCTGAATATCCCTACTCTCTATGAGATGGATATCCACTGAAATCCTCCCTTAATATCCCTACCCTCTATGAGATGGATATCCACTGAAATCCACCCTTAATATCCCTACCCTCTGTGAACTGGGTATCCACTGAAATCCTCCCTTAATATCCCTACCCTCTGTGAACTGGGTATCCACTGAAATCCTCCCTTAATATCCCTACTCTCTATTAGATGGATATCCACTGAAATCCCCCATTAATATCCCTACCCTCTGTGAACCTGTTATCCACTGAAATCCCCCCTTAATATCCCTACCCTCTGTGAGCCTGTTATCCACTGAAAACCCCATTAATGCCCACTACTCCTATGAGCCTGGGTATCCCAACTAAAGCATAACCATGGGGGTCCCTATGGAACTGAATAAAATCTATATTGTAAAATAAAAAAACAAACAAATATACTTTATAATCCAAATATGATCACATTGTCCGCCTATAATCTAATTAACCTAATATGGTTTTGATCACTTTTGTTTTTGTTTTACAATTTATTTAAATTACACAACAACATTTCTTTATAAGTGATAACAGGCCATATGTCTTTGCTAGAAGCAGCTTCCTCTATTACACATTTTATTTATATTGTACCTTGTTCATCGTTCAATCCAAGCTGCCCGGCATCATTCTTCCCCCATCCAAACACTGCCCCGGACAGTGACAGGGCGAAGCTGTGAGATCCACCAGCAGTGACCTGACCCAGGGGGATGCCATCCAGGGACTTCACCCGCTGTGGACTAGGCTGAGAGGTTAATCCTTTCCCCAAACCCAGCTGTCCAAAGTTATTCTGCCCCCATGTAAATAGTTGACCATCTGGAAAAGAAGCAAGAGGACAAAATGAAGGCATGCTCCAATAGGAAAAACAATGAAACAGCTCATGGATCTAAATTACTATCACATCTCTCAGATATGTTGTTGATAATTAATATTTCATTAGAATTGTTGGTACCGTGGCTATAGCATATAATAAATCTAATACAAGGACCAAATAAGGATTGATGTTTTAAACACATTGAAAATCTACTGGTGGACCAAGTAGTTGTCAGCAATTCACTGTTTCTGTTTTTCTAAGCAAATACGTTATTTTTACTATTTTAAAATAGTTTATTTGTATTTAATGCTAATTTAAAAGAAGGAAAACGTAAATAAATTAGAACAAGCAGATAGACTGGCAAGCTGCTGGCTTTAAACTACAAAAATGTAATGTTTCTATGAATGAGCAGTTTGAGCCAATCTGTTTCTATTAGATCTCACAGCCCTGTGATGTAATAGCACAATGATGTAGTTATACAGTGCACTTAAGTATAAGAAAAAAAATCTTCATTATTTAAAAATTTGAGGGCAGTACATTAAGATTACTTTACAGAAAGGATGGTAGACAGTAAGTGGGACAGTGTACTGTTGTTATGAGGTTACTCAATGTATCTACTAACCATTGTGTAAAGTACAAAATGTATGGAGTTATAAATGAGGGTCAAGAATGTGCATAAGATATATTGAAAACTAAGCCTTTTGTGGCTAACTAGGTGGGCCTATTGGTTCTTATCTGTTTTTTAAGATATATTTTTCTATGTTTTTTAAACATATTACAGGCATTTTTATCTTGGTGATTTATTTCGCTGGATGTGATGCAAATGATCTGTAGCATAATCTACATATAATAATTTAATTATAAATTCTAAGTGTTTTCAGTGACTACTCTAATAACTATACTGTGGTAAAGTTCAATTCTTCACTAACTAAAAAATGTAATTATTGATTATATAAATACACAATGGAAAAGAACTATGAAGTGTTGAAATATAATTAAATGTAATTTAAAAAAAATGATATGTATAACCTTGTATTACAATATGAAAGTATAACTGCAAAAATAACTATATATTATACTAGCAACTTGCCCGTCAAAAATGATGGCAATAAAATGTGAATCCTGGCAATGCTCTTTGTCACACAATGCGAGCCTCTCCCCTCTACTTTACTGGCCTCGCAATGAGCGCCAAAAGTCTCTCCCTCTGTCTACTTCATCCCTTGTGTCTCATTTCTGCCCTCCTCTCCATCCCTTGGGTCTCCTCTCCCCCTCTCCTCCCTCGTGTCTCCTTTCCACCTCCCCTGTGTTTTTACCCCCTCTCCCCCCTGTCCCCCCGTGTCTTTCCCCACCTCTCCCTTTCCTGTGTCTCTTGCCCCCCTCTCCCTCCCCTGTGTCTCTTTCCCCCCATGTCTCCCCCCCCCCCGTGTCTCTTCCCCCCTTGTGCCTGTTCCTCCCCATTTCCCTCCCCTGGGTCTCTTCCCCCTCCTCTCCTTCCCCTGTATCTCTCCCCCCTCCTCTCTCTCCCCTGTGTGTCTACCTCCCCCCCTCTCCCGACACTGTGTGTCTCCCCCCTCCCCTGTTTCTCTTCCCCCCTCCTCCCCTCCTCTACCTCCCCTGTGTCTCTCTCCCCTCCTCTCCCTCCCCTGTGTGTCTCCCCCCCTCCCCCTCTCCTGTGTCTCTTCCCCCTCCTCTCACTCCCCATTTTCTCTACCCCTCCTCTCACTCTCCTCTGTCTCCCCCCTCACTCCCCTGTGTCTCTCCCCCTCACTCCCCTGTGTCTCCCCCTCCTCTGTCTCTCCCCCCTCTCATTCGCCTGTGTCTCTCCCCCCCATCTTCTCCCTCCCTTATGTCTACCCCCCGCCTCTCCCACCCCTGTGTGTCTCCCCCCTTCCCTGTGTCTCCTCCCCCTCCCCTGTGTCTCTCCCCCCATCCTTTCACTCCTTTGTGTCTCTTCCCCCTTCCTCTCACTCTTGTGTCTCTCCCCCCTACTCTAAGTTCCCTGTGTCTCTTCCCCCTTCTCTCACTCCTTTGTGTCTCTCCACCCTCACTCCCCTGTGTCTATCCCCCCTCCTCTCACTCCCCTGTGTCTCTCCCCCCTCTCATTCCCATGTCTCCCCCCTCCTCTCCCTCCCCTGTGTGTCTACCCCCTCCTCTCCCTCCCCTGTGTGTCTACCCCCCTCCTCCTACACCCCTGTGTGTCTCCCCCCTCCCCTATGTCTCTCCCCCCACCTCTGTGTCTCTCCCCCCTCCACTGCCTGCCCTGTGTCTCTCCCCCCTCCTTTGTCCCCCCCCCCCCTCCTCTGTGTCTCCCCTCCTCCTCCTCCTCTCTCTCTCCTCCTCAGTCTCGGCACGCCGCAATGCGCATGAGCGGCCCGCCGCACGCCTCGTTCCAATGCAAGCTTGACGATGAATCGCAGTTTGACAACTATTATATGTGATATTTAATTTTTCCATTTCTAAAACACATTTCACATTTCCAGTTTAATTCTTCAAAAGAACCAAAGAAATTGTTCTTGACTTAACCCTTGTATAGCGCTAAGGAATATGTTTGTACATTACAAATAAAGGATAATAATAATAATAATAATAATAATAATGTATCATGTAACTTTACTGGTTCTTTTAACATGGGGAAGACTAGGACAAATGAAACAAACAGCACAGCTATATATACAGAATATACATATCCCTACCATCTGCTAGAGCCAAGCAATGCTGGTTGCCACAGGAAACCTGCAGTATCTTCTGTTGATTTAGTTTCTTGATTAACCTATAGGATAAGGTAATTACGCAATATTCCACAAATATACATTGCATTTAATGCATCTGTCTGCAACATAGGACTTACACAGTTTTAACATCTGGATGATGGAAGGATGGATTACAAAGATTAAATATAGACAACCCAGGTAGGATTGGTAGAAGATAATGTCAAATATATGGAAAAGTAAACCAATAATTGTATTTATAGGAGAAACAATGCCCAGTGTTCTCTATTAGCAAATGAAAAGACTGGGCATGCTCACACCATAGGGAAAAAATATTTAATAAATCGTGTTACTCCCTATGGTCTGAGCAGTGTTTTCCTCTTTTAATGTCTTTACACTGGTGGCAACAGATTCAGAACCCTGATCAGCAATTATTGATCATCTGTCTTGAAAAGTTAGTTTATTTTAGTTAAATACGTGTTTAATAACATTACTACTTATAAATTAAACTATACTATGCTTGGAACCTCTTCTGGGTCATTTTACTAAGATATAGATAACTGTGGCTGAGATGGAGACTCTGTAACTCACAGTTTAGTTCATGGCTACTCTTCTGTGTACTCCATTACTCTGAACCTGATGTAAATGTTAATTTCCATCAATTCAGCTCTAGGGGGCTACAATATTGGTCTCTTCCTCCATGCCTCAGAGTATGTAACTTGGTTAGCTGGGCTGGCAGCAAGTTGTGAATATCCATATTGCAGCTTTTAATGCATAAAAGTCTATGGCCCTGATTTATCAAAGGATGGATGTACTATAGCGTATTGATTTGTCTCAATTCAACGCATCAGTTGCAAATATATTCGTATTTGTATGGTGTTTTGCCTGTTGTAATGGATGGCGAATCCAGTAATGGGAGGTGACTTACATAATAGAAAAGGGCCATTTTACATATATATGTAACGTTTATGCCAATTTGCATACCTTTGTATACTAATTGAATAGAAGTTAATAATAATAATAATTTGATAATAGTATAAATATATTATTATTAAATTGTTTTATTTTATTATATTTTTATATTATGTAGCAGGACTTTTATTATGCTGGATGAAACCTACGGTTTTAAAAGGAAATGTTTTTTTTCCACTAGAGTGTAACTCACAAATTAGGGGACACTGATGATATTAACAAAGTCGGGCTGCTGAATCTTATGACAACTCCTGTTTCAGCTCTCTCTTGATCATGTGCAACAAATACCTAAACATCGTACCTTGGGATTGGAATAAAAGCTTCTGTTGTGCCGTGTCCCAGTTGCCCGTCAGCTCCTGCGCCCCATGAGAAGACCTGTCCCTGGGCATTCAGGGCCACACTATGAGACATCCCACAAGAAACATGGACTATACATTCATCTGCCAAAACTGTCACTTGTCCTGAAAAATTAAAAAGAACATCTCATAACATAATTTGTAATGCTTAAAAGCCGATGAAGAAGATCATAATTATTGTTCTGCCTCCTACTTAAAGGACAAATTCCCCCTAAACACATGTTTATTTTTATATGGAATACAATGTTCTGAGGAATTTAAAAAAAGTCTGAAAATGTTGTGAACTGGTCCAGTTTGCCTACTACTCATGAGTGTATTTGAATCACTTGAATGCTCTATTATACACTGGGGTGGGCAAAAATATGTAAAGACATTGGAGGAAGGAAGACTTTATAGGAGTCAAACAGCCGAAGACTGTCACAAGTACACTTTGGGAAAATATTTAGTAGCCAGCAGTACAAGTTTTAATAACCTGGGCTCCATCCTTAAATATATGTAACTAGGAACATGCCCGTCAAAAATGACAGGATTAAAATTGTAAGGCTGGCAATGCTGTTTGCCACACAATGTGAGGCTTTTGGTCCCCTGAGCACTTTCAGTGCTTATTGCGAGCCTCCCCCCCGTGTACTTCAAGTTTCCTGCTTTGCACTGATCACCTTCGGTGCTCATCGCGATCCCTACGTTGAGCTCCTTTGGCACTCATTGTGAGCCTTTCCTCTCGCCTACTGTACGGGCCTCTCATTGCTGGGTTCATTAACCTGCAAGTTTAGTGCTTGGGAATGCCATGTGTCTCTTTCCAGCATCTTCCCCATGTCCCTTCCCTGTGTCTTTCTCCTCTTTGTGTCTGCTGAATGTTTGCGTGGCGTGCGGTGAATGCCGTTGGTTTTATTTTCAAAGTCCTGCTGGCCCGGCGTTGTTCGTATAAGTGTTACTGTCTTAAGCGTTGTGTATTTTGTAAGTCTTGCGAGCCTAGCATTGCTGAGCCTCGTTTTCATGCTGTTTCTGAAAATTTGCGTTTTTCGTCCGCCATTTTTTTCTTCACAGGAAATTGTGGATTTTGGAGTGACAAAAAACGCCAAATATGGGTGTAATTCGCTTGCAATCTCACTCTCAGGCTTCCGGTGCCTCCCATTGTGCTGTGTGTGAGTGTGTTATGATTTCTTGTACATGTTTTTTTGTGTTTAGGTGAGTTATGCGCCAATAAAAGGTAAGGATGGATAGATAGATAGATAGATAGATAGATAGATAGATAGATAGATGGATGGATGGATGGATGGATAGATAGACAGACAGACCAAGAGATGGATAGACAGACAGACAGAAACACTACCCATATACCTATAAGCAACTTTTGTTTTGGAAGAACCTCCCTTTAACAGAAAGCATTTATCTTTGTGGTTAAGTCACATTATTTTTGAAGCCATGCCAAAGTCTCCACCCTTTGGGAAAAGTCCAGCACCCAAAGGAGCCAAGTGCTAAAGCCCTTACAAGCAATGCTGTGTCACTGGCTGTCAGAGTTGACCAGTCCTAGTACAGAAGCACCATAAGTCATTGCTGGCATGCATTCAACAAATGTATAATAAAATCAACCATTTCTTACCTAATACTGCTGCAATGTTGTGCATTTCATAGTTATTAATGAACTATAAACTTTCAGCACATGTTTATCAGTTTTGCCAGCAATAGCGCTAAGCCAGAATGTATCAGTTAAATTTAACTCTTTCTTTGCTTTGGCACTCTGCCTGAAG
The DNA here is from genome assembly GCA_027410445.1 of Discoglossus pictus. Lineage (NCBI taxonomy): Eukaryota > Metazoa > Chordata > Amphibia > Anura > Alytidae > Discoglossus > Discoglossus pictus. The sequence continues at coordinate 203,853,320 of CM050163.1, forward strand.
TGACTGCACTATGCACTAAACAGGAATAACCACATTACATACTAGCGTATTGCCCGTCAAAAAATGACGGCAATGAGATGTGTATGTTTGGAAAGTTGTTTAGTTATTAATATACATATGTAATTGTAAGGTAGCTAATGGTGTTATGTGTGTACTACTGAAATATAGAATAATAATTAATAAATGAATATACTTGACCTATTTTGAAGCATTGTGTTGAAGATCTGTGAGCCTTGTTTGATGTTGCTGCAGCATTAGTGGTGTGCAGGTGCTGTGTGAGCGTGATGAACGTGTGCAGTGTAATAGTGTGCGTGCGCGAGCCGAAACCGTTAGCGTAGTTGTGTACTTCCGCATTAGCGTAAAATGTCGGGTAATGGGTGGTATGCGTCTTCTCGGATTATCCGTGTTTTCCGTGGTTATAGTGCTGTAGCCTCGTTTTCTTCGGCCGCCATTTTTTCTCTCGCTTAGAGAATTTTGTAGTGTCTAAACGCTTTTATTTTTAGTTAAGTGAAGCTGTAAGTAGTTTTTTTGAGGTGTTGGATGCTTCGTCTTGCTGTAGGTAAGCTTTTTATGTATGTGTTGTGTGTATTTATTGTGTTTTTGCTTTTTTCCTGTCCGCGGCTTGCGTGCGATTTTTGCGATGTCGTAATGTGTGGTATGCGTCTTAGCGGATTATCCGTAAGTGTTTTTCGTGGTTAGAGAGCTGTTGCCTCGTTTTCGTTTTGTTCGACCGCCATTTTTTCTGTCGCTTTGCCAATTTTTTTGTGTCTAAACTCTTTTATTTTGAGGTAAATGAAGGTGTAACTTGTTTTTTTGAGGTCGTGGATGCTCCCTCTTGCTGTCGGTAAGCTTTTTATGTATGTGGTGTGTGTATTTATTGTGTTTTGTTTTATTTTTGCATGTTTGCGAGTTGCGGCCGTATTTTTTGGCTACGGTTTAACGGCTCGCCTGCAATGAGCGCCTGCGGCGCTCATTGCCAAAGTGCTCCGTATTAACGTTAATTTTGCAAGGGCCTCAGTTGCTGTCATGGAGCGCCGCCAGCAACCGAGGCCCTTGACCGCGACCGCTTCGTGAGCAGCAGCCCTCGCTTTGCGAGGGCCCGCAGCCCTCGCTACGCGAGCCCGCAAGCGTGAGCAACGGCCCGTACGCTGACAACTATATATGTGTGATATATATATATATATACACATATATCTATATATATATATATATATAAAACTTACATAACAAACAGTTGTATCCCCTTTTTCTAGCAATCCATAATAATCAGCCCAATTAGCTTTTCTCATTCTCCATTTGTAATTAAATGCACATGTAAATCTGCCTATCCATTTCATTTTCATTACAAATATTATCTGAAATTAGGCAAATGTGAGGTTTTCTCATTTGTATATGTACATTAATACTAAACATTATGATGCTGCTTTACACATAAGCACCATAGGTCCAACATCCAGTTATAAATAATACAAATAATCCTAGATCTCTACAAAGCAGCACACATAATGGTTGTGTTTTAGTATCCTGCAGCAGCATCCTAGCTACAATCAAGACATGAAAAGAGCTTATCTGCAATGGGAATTGTCCGCTAAATCACTGTGGTGTAGCAGAAATGTGGAGAGCAAAGTATACATTTTCTGTCAATTAAAGACTATGCATTAACTCAGAATGAGGGAAAATATTTATTATTCAAGCATAAAAACTGTATTTCTTAAGTAAGAAAAAATCTATGTAAATTGCAATGAGCTGAGAAAAAAATTAATTAGGCCTTGATTTTAGGATAATTTACAAAGTAGATCCCCTTCTGGATCGCTACCTTGTTGTGGTGAAGTTTCTTGTGTACCTCAGTGAAGCTGTGAGCTATACCATGTAGTGTCACCCAAGATGTGCAGGTCATAGCAGAGAGGTCCGACAAATCGTGGTCTGCTGAAAATCATATGGATAAGCACAACCAGAAACACGGAAAGATGCCTGACATGCTGCATCCATATGGTCACAGAGAGTCGGGCACGACTGAAGTATCGAACAGCAACAACAAAGGATTTATGCATGCAGAGAAAAATATGGAGCACTGTAGTCCTCTATGTTCTTTTGAAGAACTGGACTTTATACTTTATATATACTTTATACTTTAATATATCAAAAGATTTAAAACAGTTCAGGAGGGAGGTATCTTTGAGAAAAAGTGGGACGCAAGAAAAACAGGTCATGATTTGTTGAAGGTGGAAGATTTAGGGTTAATGTGAGGAAGCACTAATTACAGAAAGGGCAATTAGATAAATGGAGAAAACTTTGGAATTGGTTAAGTCAAACTCAGTTAACAAAGTGAACCATGCCCAGGATAAGCACATGACTATCCCAACGTTTAATTAAATCAAGTTTTTACGTAGAGAAAATCAACCCATCTGCAGCAAAATCTAGGTATCTATGTTTGATAACAGGCAAAAAATATTGTAAAAATAAGTACTATATTTTATTTATGTTACTGGGTTCTTATTTAATAAGCTCTATGATTAGGACCTCAACTCTATTGCTACTAATTGTCCATTGCCCTATTGTATTGTATTGTGTTGTATTTCTCCATACCTTTGTCATTTTCTTACTTTACCCATGCTACTTTACTGTACCCTTCTAAATAGCACTATGGAAAATGTTAATAATTCATAAATAAAGAGTAATAATAATGATAATAATAATAATACATATGGGTTTTTGTAAGCAAAAAAACACCAACATTCTCTGTTCCTTTACATCTTTGTTCCCCAAAACACTGGGATATTATACATATATATTAAATGAGCACAATCATACCTGGTTCCACACCCTCATGATCATGCCCTAGTTGCCTGTGCCCGTTCCAACCGCAGCTATAAACCTGGCCACCTTCCAGGAGGAATACAGAATGACTTCCTCCGCAAGACACTTCCTTGATGCTTTTATCCAGAAACAAGTTGCAGGTACAGGGCTGGAGCACAACATCTTGACCATCAGGTTGTATTCCAAGTTGACCAAAACCAGCGTGACCCCAGCACAACATTGCTTATATCTTCAGCAAACCATAAAGGCTTTGTATGTCTGGAACAAAACACAGAAAGAAAACAGGTCAGCCTAGGAAATCACATTTTCTCATTTGAGAATAAACAGGTGCCCGATCAAGCCTTATGTGCTTGAGGTAGCAGTTAAGGGGCCTCTGTTGTTCTATATTTATAATACACTGAAAGGGTCATTTACCTCACTATAAGTGATCTTTATGGTGTGAAAGAGCACAAGATTCTATGTTAAAAAAGATCTACTGACTGTTCCATGATTAACAACAACAATCTGCGTACACAGAGCGAGCATTGAAGGCTCTGTGTGCACAAAGGTTTATAGTTCTTCGCTAAACTTCAGGAATGTAGCAGGAGATGTTAACCCACAACTGTACTCTTTAGCTGATTCCAGCAGTCCTTTATCTGCACAGATGAATTTGTGAAGGGTTAACTCTCTTTCTGCTTCTTGCAGGGAGCTGTTGCTGTGTGTCTGTCTGGGGGCACTGCCAGTGACTCATGTAAACAGATATTTCATTTATGATATTTTCTGTGAAAAGGGTACCTATTTCAAAAATTCAAAAAGTATTTCTACGTGTTTTTTTAAATTATTTTATAGTTGTGTGCTCCAAGTTGGTTTGAATTAACCGGCTCTTTAAATAGGCTAAATGTCTTTAGAATGTTTAAACAAAAATATTTTATATGGAGTAATGCTGCTGTGTAATCTAGCTTTTCTTTCTGCTGATCAACCTATGGAGGTGGGAGGAGATTGAATGTTCAGGGTGCTTTTAACAACACAATACAAATGTGGTAGTTTCAACTGGCAGTGCTTCCAGTACTATTAATGGAAAACTTGATAGTTTATAAAGGCAGGATACTCTGCTGAGAAAGTAGGAGACAGGAGCAGATGAATATAGAATACATTTTCTTTCAATAGGAATTAACTAAAATTGGAAAAATCTGTCTCCAGCCCCGAATCTGATACTTAAAAATAAAAATGTAAACAGAAGTTTACTGTGATTGTTCTGTGATTTCTCCTGAACAATAAAGGTGTTTGTGTACTTGTGCAATGATTTTGTGCAGCTGAGAGGGGGTGTGGTTTTGCCTGTGTGACTTTGTGTGGTCTGTTTGCATCTCTTCTGTGATTTCTCCTGAACAGTAAAGGGTGCTTGTGTACTTGTGCAGGTGAGTAGTAAGAACCCTATATAAGCAGGGGAAGAAGCGATTTTGTGAGCTTGAGAACAGTTCTAATAAAAGTGCAGTTCTAGTATAAGTGAAGGAGTTGAAATAAAAGGAGGGAATTCTAAGAAAATAAGTTACATTGTACTGCAAGAGGAAAGAAGGGAGGGAAGAAAAAAAAAATAGGACTTTTACAAGTTTATTAATTTTATTTTATATTTTTCCTTGGTAATTATGAGTCAGTCCAGTGGCAACCTGGCACATGTATGAACTGCTGGAACAGCTGATCCAGAGCCCATACCTCTCTGACATGTGTGAGCATGTTGTCTCTCTGGAAGCTCAACTTGGAGAACTGAAGAAAAACTGCAGCACTTAGTGATATTGCTCAATTGGAAAGGGAGCACAGTTTAGCTGGGCCTAGCATGGAGGGTGTAGATGGGGCTACTGAGGATGACTTGGGAGGTAGCTGGGTTATGGTTAGAAGGGGAGGCAGGGGGAACGGGAAGAAGAGGCAGGCAAGTTTTGGGTTGGCAAACACCAACAGATTTGCCAGATTGAGTGAAACTGTTGGGGATGTCCATTTTAGGAATGCAATGCAAGATAGAGCTGTTCCTTCTAACAGTCGGGGGGAACAGTTCTACTGGAGGAGAGGGGGGGGGGGCAGAATAGGCAGAGCAACAGACAGGTTTTGGTGGTAGGGGACTCTATTATTAGGAAGGTAGGAAGAGTGATATGTCACCTAGATCCCAGCAATCGAACAGTGTGCCGTCTCTCAGGTGCTCGGGTTAGGCATGTTGTGGATCGGGTGGATAAATTATTGTGAGGGGCTGGAAATTAACCGGTGGTCTTGGTACATATTGGTACCAATGACAAACTTAGTGGAAGATGGAGTGTCCCAAAGAATGGTTTTAGAGAACTAGGGAATAAGTTTAAAGCAATGCAGTGCCACATGCTAATCCAGGGAGAAAGAAGGAGCTTAGGGAATGTTGAATAGCGGAGCAGCAAATTCCAAAAGAATATTAGTAGGAGTATGCTATAAACCCCCAAGTATAGCTGAAAGTGAGGAAATACAATTATTGTTACAGATTGGAGATGCAGGTAAGCATGGGCAAGTTCTAATAATGGGAGATTTTAATTACCCTGAAATAAACTGGATAAATGAGACCAGCAGTTCAGCAAAGGGGAGCAGGTTCTTGAGTACACTCACAGATCATTATCTTGCCCAAGTTATACAAGAACCTACTAGAAATGAGGCTATCTTGGATTTAGTTATCACAAATAATATTGATATGGTATCAAATGTTGAAATAGGACAACCTTTGGGAAACAGTCTCATTTGAGATTAAAAAAAACAAAAAAAAACAGAACTGTAAGGGGCCAACAAAGACTCTTAATTTTCAAAAGGGCAGATTGTAACGGTCTAAGGGCAGCAATACAAAGTATAGACTGGGACAGAGAACGGACAGGCAAAAATATTGAACATAAATGGACAACATTTAAATCCTTACTAAATATACATACTTATCACCATATACCATGTGGGAATAAAAGTAAACGGAGTAAATCACATCCAATGTGGCTTAACAATGATTTAAAGATCAAGAGGAAAAAACAGGTTGAGGGGGGGTGAGGATGGGGGGTTGAGGAGGGGGTTGATGAGGAGGAGGGAGTTTGAGGAGGGGGGTTGAGGTTGAGGGTGGGTGAGGTGGGGGATGAGGATGGGGGGTTGAGGAGGAGGGGTTGAGGAGGGGGTTGATGTTGAGGAGGGGGGTTGAGGTTGAGGGGGGGTGAGGAGGGGGTTGAGGGGGGAGGATGAGGATGGGGGGGTTGAGGGGGGAGGATGAGGATGGGGGGTTGAGGGGGGAGGATGAGGATGGGGGGGTTGAGGAGTGAGGTTGAGGTGGGGTTGAGGAGGGAGGATGAGGAGGGGGTTGAGGATGAGGAGGGGTGTTGAGGATGAGGGGGGTTGAGGAGGGGGATGAGGATGGGGGGTTGAGGATGAGGATGGGGGGATTGAGGATGGGGGGTTGAGGAGGGGGTTGATGTTGAGGAGGGGGGTTGAGGTTGAGGGGGGGTGAGGAGGGGGTTGAGGATGGGGGTTGAGGGGGGAGGATGAGGATGGGGGGTTGAGGGGGGGAGGGGGAGGATGGGGGGTTGAGGAGGGAGGATGAGGCTGGGGGGGTTGAGGAGTGAGGTTGAGGGGGGGTTGAGGAGGGAGGATGAGGAGGGGGTTGAGGATGAGGAGGGAGGTTGAGGATGAGGAGTGGGGTTGATGAGAAGGTTGAGAATGAGGAGTGGGGTTGAGGAGGGTGATAAGGGAGGGGGGAAGAGACACAGGGAAGGGAGAGGGGAGAAGAGACACGGGAGAGAGAGGGGGGACACAGGGGGCAGCACATTTCCCACCCTCAGCTTTTACTCGAGTCACTCATTTTATCCAGTATTTTGTGGTAAAATAGGTGCCTCGGCTTATACTCTGGTCGGCTTATACTTGAGTATATACGGTAGTTTCTATGAGGAGGTTAGTAGAAACTTGGATCAAGGCAACTCAGTGGATGTAGTCTTTTTGGATTTTGCAAAGGCTTTTGATACAGTGCCACATGGGAGACTATTGTGCAAACTAAAAGATACAGGAATTGCAGTAAATATCTGCTCATGTATTGAGAGCTGGCTAAAAGACAGGAAGCAAAGGGTTGGTTTAAATGGAACATACTCTGATTGGGCTAATGTGGTAATTGAGGTTCCTCTCCTTATTAACATATTTATTAATGACTTAGAAATATGATTGGAAAGTATTGTCTACGTTTTTGCTGATGACACGTTGTGCAAGCTAATTAAATCAGAAAATAATGTATTTTCCCTCCAAAGGGATTTGCATCAATAAGAGAAATGGGCGGCTAAAGTTATGCACCTGGAAGGGAAAAATAACCATGCAATTTAGATTCTTAATGGAGTAAATCTAGGGGTATCGGATATTAAAAAGGGATTTGGGAGTGCTTGTGGACAACCACCTAGGTAACAGTGCTCAAAGCCAAGCAGCAGCAGCTGCAAAGACAAATAAAATATTGGCATTTTTTAAGAAGGGTATAGATGCAAGGGAAGCAAATATTATTCTGCCACAATACAAATCCCTAGTATGCCCTCATTTCGAATATGGAGTACAGTTTTGGGCACCACTTCAAAAAAAGGATATTTTAGAGCTGGAAAAGGTACAGAGAACGGCTACAAAACTAATAAGGGAAATGGAGGGGCTAAGTTATGAAGAAAGAATAACCAAATTAAAGTTATTTTCTCTAGAAAAAAGGCATCTAAGAGGAGATATGATTACCCTATATAAATACATCCAGGGTCAGTATAAAGATTTGTCAAGTGGGCTTTTTGTGCCAAGAGGTTTTCAACTGATAAGAGGACATCCTTTGAGGTTAGAAGTAAAAAGATTCCACCTTAAAGAAAGAAAAGGGTTCTTCACAGTTAGGGTGGTTAATCTGTTGAATTCTCAACCGAAGGAGGTGGCAACAGCGGATTCGATAGATAGCTTTAAAAAGGGGGTTGATATATTTTTGAGTAAAAAGGGCATTCAGGGTTATCCTGGATAATTAGAGAGGGAATATTGATCCAGGGAGGAATCCGATCCTGGGGTCAGGAATTATTTTTTTTGTTGCCATTTTGAGACAAATGGCAAAGTTTCACTTGGGTTTTTTTCTGTTTACCTTCCTCTGGATCAATTAACAACTAATCCGCTTATTGAAGATCAGAGGGGATCTAAAAAGTCTTTCAACCCTAATTACTATGTAACTTTTATTGAGGAGTGATGATGGCAGAAGCTGAAGAGGAGCAAATGAATCAGGTATTAAGGAACAGTTTAACTTTTTCTGGGATCTTTCCTATATGGCCTGTGCCGCATCACTATGAACACAGTGAGCGAGCGTGAACGCTGTGCCACAGTACCTAGTGCCAAGAATGTAGTATTGCAATCTACAAATTCAAAATAATTAACTATTAATGGCAGGACCCTAACTGAAGCCTAATACTAACCTTATGCTTAATCCTAACCCCTAACCCTATGTCTAACCCTAACCCTATGCCTGTCCCTAGCCCCATGCCTAACTCTAACCCCTAATCTGAACCCTGTACCTAACCCTAACCCTATGCCTAACCTAACCCCTAACCTTATGCCTAACCCTATGCCTAACCCCTAACCTGAACCCTATGCCTAACCCTAACCCCTATGCCTAACACTAAACCTATGCCTAAATGTCAGACTCCCATTTTCATAGACATTTTTTTCATCATACAGTGGGATTTCAAATAGAACCATGACTGATTTTATTTCTTGAGGCTTCCCAACTCTGGCTCCTAATTATAAGTTTCCGAGTTTTAAATGTATTTTTACTTCTTTATACTTCACTGCAAACGCGATACATGTATATTTATAATTATGTCCCCTCAAGGTTTTTTCTGTTTTTATCGGCTTTTGAAGAATTTGAAGACTAAATATCATTAGCAGGACAGAATTCTATTCAAGGACAAAACTATTTTGTAGATATATTTTTAAAAAGGAGAAATATTTTAAAAAAGCTACAATAAATTAAAATAGATTTGAGTTACTTTTGTGGTTTCTATATATATCCTGGGCAGTGTGCATCACCTACCTACTCAATGGCTTTTTTTCATAACACAATCCACTGGATTTAAGGGGACATGGAATACACATTTTTCTATCATGCATTTATAAGAGCATGTTTTAAACATTACAAAAATGTTCCTTTTCCATGAAAAAATATTTAATAAAACTTGTTTAAACTTATCAGTAACTAATAGGAAATGCCACAGGAAATACCTCTATGTGAGCAGAGTATGCACAACTCTAGATCTCTTTGACAGCCCCTTATGACTCATACTGCTATATTGGTGCATATTGGCTGACAGAGACAAACCCTCAAATACATTCAAAGCAGTGCATTCTGCTCCAGGAACTTAATTTCAAACATGTTCAACATTATCAAATCTCCTTTATCAGATGCAGCAAATACAAAATGCCCAATGGCCCAAGAACAAATTGGACTAAGTTTCGACAAGCCACTATCGCGCCACCTACTGGCTGCTGCATGCCACTGCTGGCAGGGTTCAAATAGGAAAGATCCTTTGTTCTATATTGCTACATAAGTTTATCATGGTATATATAGATGTAGTTGTTTTAATCATACATATATAGATGTATAGGTGTGTTTATGTTACATGTATGGTATTATAAGCGTATCCATAAAAGCTGTTGCAATTGCAACTTATGTAAACATATCCGTTTACAGTGAAATAATAAGTAAATGCAGATGTCACATCATTTCCTTATAATCACATTTGGTATATCTATAGTGTTACAATAGTATAGAAATCCACATGCAATACAATAGGTGTCATGGAGATGACAACACAAAATGTCATCTTAGTTAAATCTTAATTCACAGAATGTTTATATTGTATATCTATTGGCAACATATATAATCAATATATAACAAAACCACTTGAGAACCAAAAGATTGATAATTCCAGAGAAAGGAGGGACATCTCACCATTTGCAAGAAAGAGATAAATAATTGTATATTCTTAGATGTCTAGATTTGCCCACATTAAATCTGGACCACCACCGCAGCATATGCAAGCATGGTCATTCACAAAATGTACTGATAAGTAATTTTAGTAGTACATTTAGCTTGTATTATTACAAGGCAAGATATCTGACTTTATACTATTGATCTTGTGAGTTTGCGTCGTTCAGTCGTGTCGGACTCTCTGTGACCTCATGGACTGATCCACTTGGTATTCATCACAGAGATATTTAAGTGGATTGTCAGTTCCTTCTCCTGTGGGCCACTGCATACAGCTCCTGGTATTCCTAGGTGATCCCCCATCCAAGTACCGACCAGGCCTAACCCTGCATGGCTTCAGGGTGGTGTGACCTCTTGGTTCCCTGACAGGAATCGAACCCAGGTTGCAGTGGTGGAAGACCTAGATCCTAACCACAGGACTACCAGTGTCTAAATATCTTTATGGGATTTTAAATAAATTACAGTAGCTCTCTTTTTACATAGCTCTTTAATCATGTTTAAATTTGCTTATTACTGAAATTGTGTTAACTGGATGTATTTGAATTTGCAAAAGATTGTATTATATCATATAATAAAATATGACGAGGCTGTGTGTATAATTTTATTGTTCAAGTATAAATAGTGAAAATTATCAATACATTGTATAAACATTAAGAACCTTGCATGTACTGAAAAAAGCAGATCTTCATAAAGAAGAGCCCACACAAAGTAAAAATATTTCACCCTCAGGAGTGAGAGAAAAAAAGTCATGTTATGTGTATGGGAGGAACAGAACACCTGTGCATATAAGGTAATCAGATGTCAGAATAAATGCAGGAAAGATATTGATGTACGTACGTCCTTAACACTTGGAAAGTCCCGATGTGTGCTGGAATGTGGACAGTTTATTATCCGTGTAACCCTGCCAGGACTGAGCATTTAGGAAGGCTTGCTGTACACTGGAAAAGCAGCTTGCATCATAATAATATACAACCCCAGTAGAAAAAAAAAGTCAGTCCAAGACAAGTTATGGCATCAGATCTTAGGAGAGCATTTCCACTTACAATTATTTCACAATACACCAGAAACCACCCAAGACTTCTAGGGAATAATTAAAAGCATATTTATATGCAAGTGAGCTGGCTTATGAATGCATCCGATAGATGGGAATTCGTAATGTATGATTACATTTATTATCATGCATTAAAAGAAAACTGTTGTAGTATTGAGCTAGGCTCCTGAGAGGGTTAATTTTTGTAAAATGTCTATGTGAGCATGCCCAGGTTTGCAGCCAATCAGCAATGCTGTATGCAGCCAGCTAGATGAGTCTTCTACACTGGGTCCTTAAAGGACCATAAAATCGACATTCAAGTAAAAATGTTTGAGCGGTTACATGGTTGTTCTTTAGACATACACCCTCTCCTTGATAAATTCTGACAAATTATTGTACTGAAACCAAACATTTAGCTTCTTCTTCCTATTCTAATTTGTCTTTTAGGCGAATGAGCACTTATGTTTGATTTATGGTCCTGCAATGACTTGCAACGTTTTTGTTCCTGTGACTCTGTGTGAGTGAGTGCATGAAATTCACTGGGGCTGGGAGAGGTCTCAGGGGCAATTCACTGGGGCTGGGAGAAATCACAGGGGCAATTCACTAGAGCTAGGAGAGATCTCAGGGGTAATTCACTGGGGCTGGGAGAGATCTCAGGGGCAATTCAATGGGGCTGGGAGAGATCTCAGGGGCAATTTACTGGGTCTGGGGGAGGTAGTGGGTCAATTCACTGGGGCTGGGAGAGGCGATGGGTCAATTCACTGGGGGTGGGAGAGATCTCAGGGGCAAATTACTGGTGCTGGGGGAAGTATCACCTGGTATGCAGGTAAAACAATCACTGAATGAAGGGACACAGACCTTGTTCTGGTTATTAAAGAAATATTAAAGGAAAGCTGCAGCTCAATTCACAGACCAAAAATGTATTATGTATGCTAATTTTCCCTGGGACTTTTAGGGGGTGTCCATATTGATAGAAAACAGTTTGCAAATGCAAGAAATTCAGCAAACTTTAGGTTAACTGTTTAAATGTTTATTTTGGTATTTTTTCATGCAAATTTTTTTTTTAATACACTACTAATTTTTGGACCTTGTGGGTTAAGACTACGCCACTCAGCTCCAGCAGCAAAACTGGAAGCGGGCGCTAGATGTCGCTGTCGCTGTTTTGCAGGCAATGTCCCAGTGGGGGGGGGGGGGGGGGGGGGGGGGCATGAACGGATTCCTAACGCACCAAGGTCCCTCCTGGGTCTAGATGGGGGCTGCTTGGGGCTCCTGCCTCTGGATGGGAGCTGCTGGGGGGCTCCAGGCACAAGGTCCCGCCTGGCTCTGGATGGGGGCTGCTTGGGGCTCCAGACACAAGGTCCCTCCTGGGCTCCTTTCTCTCGACCGCAGGGCTGGTCAGGGTGAGGGTCTGCTAGGGGGGCTTCTGGTTCTGGATGTGGGGCTTCTCGGGATGGAGGGGAGGCTCCTGGCTCGGGGGCTCTGGATGTGGGTGGTTGGGTGAGGTCTGTTTTACTAGGCACTGTGTTTCCCCTTTACCGATTACCTTCAAACCGCGACCGCGCCATCTAGCAGACACTTGCAGTTCTGCTGCTGGCTCCGCATGCCGTAGTCTTAACCCACAAGGTCCTAATTCTCCTCTATCAGATGCATTCATAATCCAGCTCACTTGCATATACCTTTAACTTTTAGAGTTGCTCATCAGCATTGGCTTTAGTCATTGGCAGTTATTGCTGCTAGAACACAACACTTCTCTCAATTATTATGTGTGTACATATGTATTCAAAATAGAGACCCAGATAACATGGATTAAAAAAACATTGTAGTTTAGGAAATACTTCCTAAAGCGTGTAAAAAAAACTAAAAAGCATTAGACAATCTTAATATTTGAATATGGGTTTGTTATGGAATTCTGCATCTTGCCTGGATTCGGTCATTTCTGCTAGCATGGAGTCTGAGGGGCTTATATTGTTTATCAGTGGAAGGATGATGGGGAAGGAGAGATAGGGGAAGGGGATTTGTTATATCCTTTGAGCTTTTGCTGTCTAGCACCAACACCCAAGGCATAGCTAAAATTCTAATTCACTCTCTAATCAAATCTTGGTGCAACATTCTCCTTGCTGGCCTCCTCGTCACCCGTCTGTCTCCACTGCAACCCATAATGAACACGTCTGCTATACTCATCTACCATACTCATTGCTCGGTGTCTGCAGCGCCTCTCTGTCAGTCACTCCACTGGCTTACCATAGCCTCCAGAAAATAATGTTAAATAATGACCCTAACATATAAAAGCCCTTAACAATAGTGCACCCTCCTATATATCTAAACTTGTCTCAAAAGACTCCCCCAACTGCCCTCTTCTTTCTGCTAACGACCTTCTTCTATTCACTCTTATCACCTCCTCTAACTCCCATCTGCAGGACTTTTCTCGTGCTACCCCTATTCTTTGGAACCTATTGCCTCTCTAACTCACAGTTTTTTATTTGTACTTAACCCCTGTATAGCTCTACGGAACATGTTGGCACATTACAAATATAAAGGATAATAATAATAATATAAATAATAACCCACACATGCTCAGAAGCAGACAATTGCAAGTATAACTGCAAGCCTTGATCCTGCATAAATGCAAACACCTCTTTCACAATTGCAGCTTCCACCACAGTATCACAGATGCCTCTGCGAAAACTAGAATTCACGTATTTGTTTATCATTCATTTAAAATAACAGGCTTTACTTATTATCCAAGCTTTTCCAATGAGCACTGCAAAGGTTAATTAAATGAATTCAGCAAACTGCATTTTCAACAATGTCAAGACTTTATATTATTATTGAGTGCGATGCTGGAGGTGCACAGTAGAGAAACTCAAGTCGAGATACTTGCCGGAGGAAAGGCTTGCAAAGCTAGTGGGAAAGCGAAGGCCAAGATCATATGTCGCCAGGCTAAGGCTACATCTTGATTAAAAAGGCCAGATCGACAGTTTCCAGGGGGTCATACCCAAAGATACCTGTCTATCTATACCACAAGACACAAGAGATTTGGTGATAAATTGGCTGTTTATAGCAATGCTGCTCTGGAACATCTTACTCCCAAGAAATCCCTCAAACGATCTGAAAGTGATCTGTATTACTCCTTGTCACTGGGATAAGGAGTGGACATGCTCTTTTAAGCCACCGGTGAAGAAGGAGGTATCATTCCACATACCCACAAGGCTCTAACTGGAAGCATGGGCTAAAACTGAATGTGTACTGTAACTGGGACACACAGATGGGGACATATGGAATTTGTTTTTAATTTACTTTTTAAAAGGAAGACAACGTATAGACATAACATAAGATTATAACATGGCCTTGGACGTCACACATAGAATGTATAGTTTAGTTCAGTGGTTAAACAATAACATCATTATTACCTACTAGCGACCTGCCCCTTAAAAATGATGGCATAATATAGTGTTATACATTGTGTTTTCTGTCTGTTTATGTACCATCTCTCTGTGTTCCCTGCATGTCTCTTTCTTTACTCCCTTTCCCTCCCCTGTGTCTCCTACCCTTCTCCTGTGTCTCTTTCCCCGCTGTGTCTCTTCCCCCTCTCCCTCTCCTCTGTCTCTTCTCCCTCCCCTGTGTCTCTTCTACCTCCTGTGTCTCTCCCTCCCCTCTCCCTTCTGTGTCTCTCCCCCCTCTCCCTCCCGTGTCTCTTCCTCCCCTCTCTCTCCCATGTCTCTTCCCCCTCCCTCCACTGTGTCTCTTTTCCCCCCTCTCCCTCCCCTGTGTCTCTTTCTCCCTTTCTCTCTTCCCACCCTTCCATCCTTGTGTCTCCTCCCTCCCCTGTGTCTCCTTTCCCTGTCACCTGTACTTCCTTTCCCCCTCTCTTTTCTGCCCCTCTCCCACCCTTGTGTCTCCTTTCCCCCTATGCACAACCCCCGCCGCACAATGCGCATGCATAACCCCTGCGGAGCAATGCGCATGTGCAACCCACAGCGCAATGCACATGTGCGGCTCACGCCGCATATTGCGCATGCACAACCCGCATATAGTTGTTGTAATTGCAAGCGTTACCAACAAACTTGCAATTACAAAAACAATATATATGATAGACTGACTGCCTTTGACGCACTTAGAATTTGTCAGAGAGATCATGAATGCTGCAAGCCTGCATTTATAAGTTATAGCATACTAAAAACATAAAATACTATACAAAAAAAAAAAGAAATTAAACATTGCACAATAAAAACACACACAAAATAAAATGATTTCACTGAATTAACTGCAATGCAGTAACTGTGTGTGACTGAGCTATAGTGGTTATAAATGTTAGAGGCAGGCACACCGCCCTCCCCTACTGATAATTTGATAATTGCCATCTCATGACAATACGGATTTAGCATCTCACAGCTGGTTAGACTGTAGGACACTGAACTGCAGCTGTAGTCTGATTGCATCATAGTCTTTTAAGACAATGAGATAAAGAAACAGAATTTGAGTATGTGTGCGACAGAAAAAATATTTAATAATGGCAAAAGAGAGAGAGAGAGGGAGAGAGAGAAATCCCTAGTCCGTTGCATTGGAAGCGTTGTGGTTAGAGAGATACATACATACACTATGGTAGGAATGCTCTGGAATAAAACCATTCTAGCACCAAATTCTAGATCTATTGACAAACTCTCGTAACGAACACAAACCTCTAGGTCCATGTTTTTTCTTATTTTCGTTCCCATAAGCAACATTAAAATAGGTGTATAAAGCCCTGTGCTTTCCAGATTACACTTGCCACGAGCCGAGCTTTGACCTTACATTGGAAATAACCAAATAATCCAACCTCCCCACAAGCCATAGCTATGGTGTGGGACAACGACGAGATGGAGAAATTAAAAGCTCTCCTTAAAAACTCCCTTGCTTCATTTTCTAACAAACAGGCTGGGCGCCCTGGATCCAACTCTTTGTGCAATACAACCATATATCTATTTATATTGGATAAGCTAAGACCCAATAAGAAATTGTTGATACTTGTCCTAATCTAATCTACATACTGAAACGGATTTGTGAAGTTAAATGCAGTATGCAATGTCTAGGTTTACATCAACACGCCCTACCCACTCCCTCTTACCCTTTTGATTTTTCTAATAATGCATTGCACTATTCATATGCTAAATTTACCTGTTATATTATTGTATTGGTCTCCATTACTTCTCTCATTCTGAAAACTAATATAAAATATTTAAAAAATAAGCAAAAAACACATATACTTCTGAATTATTGGCCACTATTATTAGTCAGTTAATCTGCTGGTAATGTAAAATAGAGTTAATTATTGTTTTTATTATACAGTGGTCTCATCATTCACTATTACAGTCAATTATTGGGCTATTGTATTGCAGATCCACAATATCTTTAAGAGTATGTGACTCTATTTTTCCTATTAATTGCACAGCTATTAGATTATATGTTTTTCATTGGATTTATGTGGTGTGGAAAGTATGTGGACTCACTTTTTAGAGACGGCGTGAAATAATTTAATAAAGTTGACAATTTTTAGGTACTCCTTACATTGTATTAATGATAGTACTTATTACAATGTCAACAGTTCATATTCAGACAGAGAAGACAAACAGAGGCTTGCACTGTTTGGCTCCAATCTCTTCCTCATTTAAGGAATAGATTACTTAATTTAAATTGGCACAGCAATGGTCTGAGTCAGAAATTAAACACACGTAGACATAGTACATATATTTCTTAATTAACTCTCACTGTAGGGGTTGATAATGAAGTATGCCCAGTTAGTATAAACGTGTATAATGATACAGACTTCATCAGAGAACCACTGCACATTGTAAAAATATATATGTTTGACTCAGAGCATAATTAAGTACGAAAAGGTAATTTCATTAGTTTTTTTTAGTTAGAGCATTCTAACTTTTTAGCTGTGGAAATATTTGTCCAGGTAGTGAGAAACACTGGAATCAAATAATGTTATTAATGGACTACCACACAAGGAAAAAAATATATTTTTAAAAACTTTGAGTGTAAAAACATCATTAAGCAGGAAAAACATAAAAAAGCTTATTTTTAACCTTAAAAAAAAACATCTTGATGCCTCTGCAGGACCCTGGAGAGATCCATGATACATTAGTGGAAGTTGTATGAGTGAGAGGGGTGTTTACATTTGCCTCGTTTAATGCAACACCCTGTTTCTGGGCCATTGAAGGGGTGTGCTGTCAATTTCAATCCTACCCAATTATTAAAGGTATATGAAAGTGAGCTGGGTTATAAATGCATCTGATAGAGGATACTTCATAGTGTCTGAAAATAATTGTTTGCATGAAAAAATTCCAAAGTAAACAGTTAAACCGTTCGCCTGAAGTCTGCTGAATTTCTTGCATTTGCAAAGAGTTTTCTCTCAATGTTGACACCCCCTGAAATTCCCAGGGATAATTAGCCTAACTTATACAATGTTTCTTTTTGGCCTGGGGATTGTGCAGGCATGCTCAGTTAGTACCTGTAGTCTGCCCTACTGTGGCAAGTCACATGATGTCAGACACTTCCCTTTACCTTAGCTAATCATGTGCTGCATACTGGATATCTAATTAAAAATGAGATATCCAATATGCAAATCTCAGTTGCTGGGAGTGTCTACATCACCCCCTGCACATTTTTTTCTTTTCTGCAAAAAATTTAGCATTTTTTCATGCAAACATTGATTGCTAGGTGGATTATGATGCATTCCGCAGGATGCATTCATAACCCACCTCACTTTAATATGCCTTTAAACAAGGACTCATTCCTCCACTGATCACTACAACCTCCCATCATCCAGCTTTCTGGATGTGATGGAACAAACACAAAATGGATTCCTGTACTCAAACGGAGTCTTCAAAAATTCAGATTTTCCCATGGCCTACACAGCTGCTAATAATATTAGTTTGATATATACTTGACAAATAAGTATATTTTCTTGAACTGCAGTAGTCCTTTAAACATCTATGTGAATATTATCATTTATCCAATTTAGCATAATCTACATATCTTACCCCCCCCCCCCCGCCCCTTTATGGCAAAATGCTTACTTATAAATTTTAATTATCCCAACACTTTTTTGTTACCAACCAACTGCAATTTTATTTATTTATATGTGTGGTTTTCATTTCTGGTACCTTTGTTCTGTCACTGAAGGTGGCACCCTTCCTGGCTCATGAAATGGCAGTCTGATGTCTGAGGCTTTGTGAGACTCATTAATCATTATTTATGCAAGGTTTTATACGGTCACTTGTCAGTGTTCCATATAAGGACATGTATCTTCCGTCTCTTGCCTACATTTTACTTTATATTAACCTGTTCAGGCTCTGTCACTCTTTTGCGTCCTATTCAGCAATATATTTTATAGCCCAGACCTGTTCTGGATGATAGAAGCCATGGCAAATAGACTATGTGGTAAAACTTACATGATGATACTTAAAAGGTATATGCAAGTGATCTGGGTTATGAATGCATCTGATTATTATCTGAAATTAGAAGGGGAAGATTACATTTATTTGCATGAACTATGTTTATTTATCTTTGCATTAATACAAAAAAAGAGCATTTATTGTACTGCAATGACCTGCAAAGTTTGAGGAAGAGACCTTGTGTTCATGGTCTGTGCATGTGTCTCTGTGTGAATGCATGTGTCTCTGTGTGTGAGTGCATGCAATTCACTGGGGCTGGCCGAGATCTCAGAGGCAATTCACTGGGGCTGGGGGAGGTGATGGGACAATTCACTGGGGCTGGGAGAGATCACAGAGGCAATTAACTGGGGGTGGGGGAAGTGATTGGGTAAATCACTGGGGCTGGGAGAAGGAAATATCACCTGGGATGTAGATAAAACAATCAGTAAATGAAGGGACACAAACCTTGTTCTGGGTATTACAGAAATCTAAAGGAAAGCTGCAGCTCAATTCACAGACCATAAAGATACAATGTATTAGGTATGCTAATTTTCGTTGGGATTTTCAGGGGATGTCAACATTGTTAGAAAACAGTTTGCAAATGCAAGAAATTCAGCAAACTTTAGGGTAACTGTTTATTTTGGTATTATGTCCATCCCCAAAAAATTACACTACTCACTTACTCCAGCTCACTTACATATATCTTTAATAAGAATATACCGATAACAACCTTATATTTACTTAGAATAAAAATGGCAGTTTTGCTTTGCTGCCCCTCTGTTCAAGCAGGCTATTTTTCTCACAATGCTGAGTGTATATCAAAAAATTCAGGTTAAAAGGCATATCGCATAGCGAGCCCGCAGCAACTGCGACCCTCTAATGAGCGCCAAATTCGCTCATCCCTACGACCCCCTACGACTTTAGGCCCGCATTGTGGACTTAGCATCCACAAATACAAGCCGCAGGACTTCGAAAAAAAAACAATACGAGCAGGCAAAAATACGACCTTAATACCCGACTCGTGCGCACATGAAAACATTAAAAACACAAACCAAGGGGGGCACCCAGGATCTCTGCAAGTGAAGTTACACCTAAATTTAAGTCCAAATTCCATAGTTTACACACACGAAAATCCCCTAAGCGAGAGAAAAAATGGCCGCCGAAAAAAATGAAAACGAGGCTATAGGACCCTAAACACGCAAAACATCCAAGCACATACAGATTTTCCAAAAAGTACAAGATACACTATTAACAAGGACGCTAAATCATCCACAGCCGCGTACCACATACACATTAGCCGCCATTTTACAAACCTAACTTACACAATGCGGAAGTACCCAGCTACCCTAACGGATTCTCGGAGGCATAAATACATCCCTTTAAATAAAATAAATTGACTGTGACAGATGTAATTATTAGAGAGCAAGTAGCCATTCTATTAAAAGTTAGAAGGTTTTTTCTGGAGTATTCTAACTTTCCGTTAAATTCTCCTCTGGATTTCCAGCAAGGAAATTTTCCCTCCATTATAAATGTGTATATTCTACACTCTGTTATTTAGAACGATAAAGCAGCTTACCTTTTTAGCCCAAATTACAGAAGACAAAACATCAGAGGGATATGGAAAGTTGACTGTTTTTAATACTAAAATAAACTACCGTACCTAACTAGTTTACACTTCATTTTATTACCAAGTGCTTAAAAGCTATTTTTACTCACCGAAACTTTCCAAACAAATGTCCACCCCCTGTAGCTCATACACACAATGGGCCATATTCTATTAGCTACTTGTAAATGCCTTGAACTCATAAATTTGGCTTTGGGTGTTTGTTTTTTTTAAATAAATGTTTATATGCATTCTATTGACCTAAGAGTTCATTAGTGCCAATATGTAATATTTGCCGAATATGTAGCTATATTAAGAGTGATTTTAAGTGTGTATACATTTACGAATTTGGCAACTGAATCGGGCCCAGTGCCTCTGTACTCAATGTACTAGCCAATTACAGCCTGTTTCTCAGCAGCATGATTTGAAATGCTTCAGAGAGACTATATGTGATTGGCTAGTACATTTAGTACTACAGAGACACTGTATGCATGAGCTGCTGGGGCAGACCTTTGCAGAGACTATTTGGAAGGTTTCCGTGAGTAAAAACACAGATTTTAAGTGCTTGTTAATAAAATGATGTTTAGATATGCAAATAAACACTTGGGTAGTTTACTTTTTGATTTTTAAAGGATTTTTTATTAAAATGTATCAACATTTATCTATTGCCTATAATCAAACAATAGGCAACATTAGTCCTGGAGAGCTGAACACGGGCCATGACTTCAGCATGGTTCACAATTTATTTCTTGCATTTCCAAGTCACAGGTTTAATGCATATTTACCACGTTTACACCACATTATATTGGTTATCTATATAACAACAAAAGCTGCAAATCAACTTAGAATTTTTCTGATAAGCATTTTAAAAAAAAATGATAATTTACTCATGTTATTATAATGCAGATCTGAGACTAAAGGAGCAAGTAACTTAGTATATTCTCTGCATGAGGAGGCCAGATCAGCGTTTGCTCCAACCTATTACCATTTGTTGGATATTTGTTTGCCATTCTCTCCACACTTAGAAAAATCTGCAGATCTTGTTATCTACTCTTAATAAGTGTGTGGGGTCCCCTCAAATGCTTAGTGGCGCTCCTGCTTTCTTGCTGAATACACTGGCGAGCCTCTAACCAGCTGAAATGCTTCTGCGGATCTGAGCATGTATTTATCCCATTTATTGAGAGTAATTTGCAAAAGAAAGATAACAGTGGGAGACATGAATGCAGTAACTAATTCCTTTACAATGAGCGGTTGTGCTTTATAAATTAAACAGTTCTGTATACTTAAAGTAATGTAAATTGTTATTATTATTATCACTTATTTATAAAATGGTGGTATATTCCATAGTGCTAAGTACAGGGGATACACTGGATACATAAGATATTAATGGCAATAGTTTACATCCCGATACAAAAAGGGTACAGGGACCTTGTCCTATAAGAGCTTACAACCCAAATGGGAAAGAATAAGTTATAAGGCTACAAATAAAAATTACAATGCCTGATACAATGCAAAAATATATTAACCAATTGACTTGACTGAGTTGAAGTCCCTTTTGCAGAGAATAGGACTGGGAGTGTGAGAGAGATGGGAGATGGTCAATGATTGCAGGCTGTATTCACTGGCGGTGGCTGTATGTTATAGGCATGTTTCAGTCAGCTGCGTACAGTAGGGTTTTGTGTGATGTACATGCTACGGATGTAGCTTCTTTGAAATGATATGTTTTTATTTTAGCTTGGCTAAAGGCTATGTGGGGACAAAACGAGTCTGGTGTACTGATGCATGAAATGCCATGGATGAACAAGAGGAGGAAACAAAATAAGGACAGATGCAGGTCTGGAGCTGAGCGAATGGGTAGTTGGGGAGTATTTGGAGATCAGGGTAGAGAAATAAGGGTGAGTGCTGTTATTAATAGCTTTGTATGTTAAAGTACGGGTTCCCTGGTGGTCAAGTGGTTAGGATTTGGTGTTTTCACCACTGCAACCTGGGTTCGATTCCAGTCAGGGAACCACCATTCTGAAGCCATGCAGGGTTGGGCCTGGTCAGTACTTGGATGGGAGACCACCTAGGAATACCAAGAGCTGTATGCTGTGGCCAACTGCAGAATGAACTGGCAACCTACTCCAGTATATCAGCCATGAATAACAAGTGGATGAGCATGGTGTGTCATGGTCCATGGATGAGCATGATGTGTCAGTGGTCACGGAGGGTCGGACACGACTGAGCAACACAAACACACATTTTAAAGTAAGGATTTTATGCTTTACTTTGCAGGCTATGGGGAGCTAAAGGAGTGATGGAGAGTGAGGATCTGTAGATATTGAGGACTGAGTGAGATAAAAGGAGTCTGGCAGAAGTGAAAGATAGGTTACACTCCAATATAGTTCACAAGACAGCAGAAATGAGTTCTCTGAGTGATGATGACACTGTCGGCGGTGAGGAAGGTTTGCTGTATGGAAGCTGAAGTAGAAAGGGGAAGAAAACAGTTATTACTGAATGGCCTACATTTAAGAGGATAAGATTTGATAGACAGTTGGTGACGTGTGTTAGAAGAGAGGGGGGTAGGTCTGGGCCTGAAAAATAGATTTAAGTGTTGCTTGTCCCAAAAAGAGGATGTATTAATGAGTAATAGCAGTGGGCCAAGAAATAAACCTTGAGGTACACGTGCAGTGACCACTAGTGGGGGAGAAGAGGTGCCACAGAAGGAGACACTAAATGTTTCATTTGCAATATAGGATACGAAGCCCAAGAAAGCTATATAATGGATACTGAAAAAGTTGAAGATTTGGAGGAGAATAGGATGGTTTGTTGAGTTAATGTCAAAATAGGGATCATTAAAAGAAGTGGTGCTTTGACTTTGCAGTGATGTAATTAGTGTTGGAGATAGATGCTGGAGAAGGTCTAGTAACAAGTTGGAGAAGAGGACGTGATTTAAGAAACTGTAATCTAGACACTCAAGTAGTTTTTGTGCCAAGGTGAGTAGAGAAAAAGGTCGGTTGGAAGGAACAGCTGAAGAAAGTGGAGATCTCTTAAGAATAGGTGTGATGCATATCTGATAAAGGATGTTTCTTAAGGATGGGTGTCAGGAATGTTTGCCAGATCATGGAAACTTGCCAGCGTCCAGGATATGCATAATAATTGGGATTAATGTAACAGATAAGGAATGGCTTAGCTGTGATGGAATGAGATCATAGGTGGAGCTGGAAAGGTGAGAAGATGTCAGAAGTTCAGAGACCTCATTCTCAGTTGCAAGGTCAAAGGAGCTCATTGTGTATCAGGGGCTGGAGTGAGGTCAAGGTTGGTTATTCATTTGTTATTAATAGTGCATTTGGAAAGTAGTTTTAGCAATTATGTTTTTAAGGTAGCTGTTCTGAAACATTTTGGTGTTGGAAGACAAAGGTGTTGCATGTAAAGAAAATAATTCTGGAGTTGGAGGACAAAGAACCTATAGGAGCTTCAAAGCTCTTAGCACCATCATCTGCCATGAGGTTGCCACGTAAAAATACAACAATATTTTAACCTCGGTCCTTGATGTTACTGCTCCCACCACTCATTGGTTCTTATGAACAACCACAGCACACTGAACAAAAACCTCCAGGAGGTGTCCCTGCACTACTGAGCAACTATGGATGAATTCCTTCACTATTTGTTTTGAACCTCAACACCCTTACCCTTACTCAAGCTCAGCCAGTACTAGTCTTTATCACTCATATCAGGTCAGGTTCAAAACAAATAGTGAAGGAAATCTGCTGAATTCATCCATAGTTGCTCAGTAGTCCAGGGACACCTCTGGAGGTTTTTGTTCAGTGTGCTGTGGTTGTTCATAAGAACCAATGAGTGGTGGGAGCAGTAACGTCAAGGGCTGAGGTTAGAATATTGTTGTGTTTTTACGTGGTAATGTCATGGCAGGTGATGGTGCTAATGGCTTTGAAGCTCCTATGGGTTCTTGTGGAGTAGGTTGTTGTTCAGCAAGTGGGGTTAGAAAGGGGTGGACAGATACAATGAATGATCCAGCCTACACAAGAATGACTGAAATTGAGACGTTAGTAGGACTATGACACATGTTTTATTAACTACCATCTATTCGTACATGTTCTTACATTGTCAGCTGTCAGAATTATAAATAGGTACATCTCTGTAGGATTTTGAAAGAGGACATTTTAATTGAAGTTAACCTTTTCAGCTTCTATAAATCTTTTCCTTTTTGTTCAGTAACGTGCTTCATAGCCCAAAAGAGTGTCTGGATGATGGAAGCCATAGCAACCAGGCCCTAGGGATCTCCTCAGCCTTGTCAAATTTGCATGATGTAATAGTAAAAAAGAGTTAATCACACAACAGAATTGTATTTTAAGGAAGGATAACAGTAGAATTGTTTTTTTGTCTTTTCTGGTAGCCTAATATTTAGATGCTCATTTATATGCGTCTACCAGTGAATAACTACATGCTGCCAAATGTAAGCAAATCTGGCACTTATGCTTTGCTGGCTTGTATCCGTACAATCCACAGATTTAACAGAGCAGTCATGTCAAACTGTAGGCCAACATGTCACAAAACTGTTACTTAGTGCATTTTATTATTTATTTATTTATTTTCAGCCAAGTTCCCTCCCTCAGCTTGTGGCCACAATCTTCCATTTTCAATAAAGCGCAGCCATTTTAATCAGTCTTGAGTATTCCCTACTTAACTGTAACATGGGGCCCTCAAATAATTTCAGCCTGGCATGCTTGCAATAGAGTATGAACTCAGGAAAAATACATTAGAGCTGTGATTTACATTGCAAATGCAATGTGTATACAATCTGTGTTAGTTATCAATTGGCACCACACCAGAATAAATCCTAGGTCCTATTACAAGCTCCCTCTAAATCCGTATATACAGTCCTTTTGCTATTGCAGCAAGCATAGTGCTTATATATACTGTATAAACTCTAGTAACACTGTGACATATGCATCAATATGAACAATTCTAGTTTTGTTTTCACTTGGATTTCAGTGCTTTGTTTGTGGATGTAGGGCAGAACTGACAAATGAACTGCCCCTTTAACATAAGCAATCATCCAATGAAATCAAATGGTGCAGCTACATGCTGTGAGAAATAACTTTGTGATGGTTCTGCTTTTTTATTAAAAATGTGGACCATAGACCCAGAAGAATCTGGAGAAATTGAATTTGGAGGAATGGACTCAGATCCAACCTCACCCAACATTATAAGATAAGGTTCTGTGCTGTTATCTTGGCAAAGGGAGGGTACACAAGGCATTAAATGCAGGGGTGTTAAAAGGACATGTAAGGTTTCTGGATTTCATTAGGAATATAATTTACGTATGTTTCTCTTTACTTTTGTGTGCTTTATTTTATCAAGACACGCTTAAAATTTCTGACTAAAATCTTGCAAACAGTTCCTAACTGGTGTTCCCCTCTGCAGCTCATGAATATAGTGTACTTCTAAGTACAAGGGTTGCACTGTCTCACAGTAACCAGTCAGTGACAACATTCTGCAACAAGCAGCTTGAGAGAGGTCAGTGACAGGCTAATTTGAAACACTCCACTTCACAGTCTGTGTATTCAGGAGCTAAATAGGGCAGATCCAAACAGGTTAAAATTTCAGGCAGAAAAACAGAGTTTTTAATAAAATAAAGTACACAAAAGTAAATAAATGCATAGGTATATTATATTCTTAATGTCATCCAGAAGCCTTTCATGTCCCTTTAATGTTTATTTTTTTACAAGAATGTTTATACTTTGAATAATTATTTCACCACATTTTTTTCATAGCCTATTGTATAACTGGAATTTCTAGATATCCCTTCTAAGCTACTCATTGAATATTTTAATATATGTAATAATTAGCTGTGACATTAGGCAGTCATACAATTTCTGATTTACAAATATTTGCGATTCAAACCATTGCATAATGAAGCCAGTTAAAAGGAAGTAATTATCTTATAGAATGAATGGTTATTTTAGTATACATCTTCAGGCAGTCAAGCTCGATGCAGAACATGGGCTCCTCCATGTTGGCGTGGTATATTTACTAGTGTTAATAGCCAGGGCTGGTATCAGCCATTTTTTCCAATATGAGAGAAATCACTCACATTCACTGTTATGTTATAGAGTCGGGGTGCCAAAGTTGCATTATAAAGAGCCCTACACATCTTGAATTCCATATTTATTTGCTGTATACAGGTGAGTAAATCAAAATGGCTGAGTATGTGACTGACACACCAGAGAAATACTGAAATTAAGGACTTTGTGGGGATTTCTAGAACTAAAACCTGTCATCCCATCTCTAGAGCATCCAATGATTCATCTCCAGTGTGAACCACTCATTGCTAAGGGAGAGAAAATATTATAATAGAGGAGGACAAAAACAGTAACATTCGGGAGACTAATTTGAACTAGTTAGATACCAGTTGTATCCTTATTAACTACTACACACAGTAATAAGAACCTTCTTTACTGTCTTTAGATCCTCCATTTGAAGTATTGTGAAGTGGGAAATAGCCTTTTGGAAACAGCGTGTCATTTGTAGACCTAACATAGTATCACCTTTCAAATCTCTAATTTCTCAAGACAGACTACTATGGAACATGTTATTAATAGAGGAATGGAGCTTTTGGACTGCTCTGTTTCATGTAATGCATGTGTGTTTGCGTTGTTCAGTCATGTCCAACTCTCCGTGACCTCATGGACTGCAACACATCATGCTGATCCACTTGGTAATCATGGCAGAGATACTGGAGTGGGTTGCCAGTTCCTTCTCCAGTGGGCCCCATCCAAGACCTCTTGGTTCCCTGACTGGAATCAAACCCAGGACGCAGAAATATGAGAAAAAAGTACATTCTTGAAACTTCATAAGAGGTGATTTAAAAAAGACTTTTCTGAGGGTTTCTGTATTTTTAGGAATATAATGTATCCCTTTATTTTCATGTACTTTACTTTATTAAGAAGTGCTTATAAGATCTGTTTAGTACTGCCTACAATCATACAATATGTACCTGGTTGGGTCTGTCCTCTGTAGCTCATGAAGCTCATGAACGGCAGTACCATGGATGTGCAGTGTAGTGTCCTAGCCCTTTCAGTTACCATGTCTCAGCAGCATGTTTTCTGAGATGTAGTACCTGATAGGCTAGGATACTACACTGCACATCCAGCACTACAGTGTCTGTGTCTGCATACTCTGCACTGGGCAGACCCATACAGGGAATAATTGAATGATTTTATGGAGTAAATACCGATTTTTTTAGTTCTTCTTAAAAAAAAAAAAAAAGTACATGAAAGCTAATAAATACATAGGTATATTACATTTCTAGTAAAATCCAGAAACCTTCCATATCCCTTTAAGAAAGATATCTCATAAATATAGCAATAATGGTCAAAGGTCTTGGCAAGCAGATAGATGACTCTTGTATCTCGTGTTTCCTATGGATGGACCGCAATAAGCGTCTCATAATATTACATTTTCACAGCTGACGTCATTTTACAGATAAACATCTACATGTCTTATGATCTTGCACAGCATCCTATAAATCTGGTTCTTCTGATCCAAGGGACACTGATTATTTTCTAAAGCTACCAGTTTACAGAAGTGTTAAAACAAAATTATTCAGATGGAGCCTGGCTTTATTATGTACAATTATAATTCAAATTAAACTGACAAAAATAAGCATATTCAGATCCCAAGGTGTAACTTCAGTGTATTAGGTTAATTACCCCCTGGGGTCTGCACACACCCATTCTTGGCAGTTTCATATGGCTTTAGACTGAAAACAAATTTAGCTGGATAATAGAAATGACGAGATAACAAATTATGCTTGATGAGTGATTGACAGGTAACACAAAGCAAAATTCAATATAAGGTTACTGTTAAGAAATAACATTTTAATAACATTTAACTGGCACTCTACTTGTTATTACCTACAGTTTCAATTTATATTATATTTAGATCATTCACTGTGCCCCTATAAGTTGAAAATAAATATATTTCTGTAGTTACCATAGCTACAGATCCACCACAGGAAATTACATTACATAAAATCATTTTGTATAAATAAATTCCTGCAAGCATTGCATCATTTGGTTTGTGATAATAATTGTGTTGCTATTGCGTAAAGTTGATTTCATACAATTACTTTAGAAGTTCCCACACCAATGATAATTATCCCACTTTAGTGTGAATCCATTAACGTCTGATGCTCTGCACTCCATTCACGTGACATATTGTAGCCTTTGACATACATTATTACATAACTAGCGACGGCATGATATTGTGTTATACATTGTGATTTCTGTCTCTTTAGGTACTATCTGTTGTTTGTCTCTTTCCCCCCCTCTTCCTCCCCTGTGTCTCTTTCCCCCTCTCTCCCTCCCCTGTGTCTCTTTGCCCCCTCTCCTTCCCCTGTCTTTTTGCTGTGCTCTCCCTCCCTGTGTCTCTTTAACGCACTCTCTCACCCCTGTGTCTCTTTCCCCCCACTCTCTCCCGTGACTCTTTTCCCCCCTCTCCATTTCTCACCCCTGTGTCTCTTTGCCTGCTCTCCCTCCCCTGTGTTTCTTTGCCCGCTCTCCCTCCCCTGTGTCTCTTCCCACCCCTCTCTCACCCCTGTGTCTCTTTCCTTCCTCTCCCTCCTGTGTCTTTTTGCCCTGCTCTCCCTCCCCTGTGTCTCTCCCCCTCCCCTCTCTCACCCCTGTGTCTCTTTTCCCCTTCTCTCACCCCTGTGTCTTTCTCCCGACCTCTCTCCCCTGTGCTCCTTTTGCCATTTATGGGTGTGAAAACATTTGGGGGTTTGGGGAAACGAAACAATTTCCCCAAGCCAACAAAGCACCTTTAATAAAAAAGTTACGGGTTTACCTGTCGCCATTTTTTTTTTTAAGCCAGTAGCTCGGAAGCCGTTCAGAGCCTCCCCCCCCCCCCCTACTTTGCGGGCCTCAGGATGAGAGCCTTCGGCGCTCATTGAAAGTCTCTCACCCCCTCTAACTTGCGGGCCTTGTGATGAGCGCCTTTGGCACTTATTGCGACCCTCTCTCCCCCTCTACTTTGCGGGCCTTGCAATGAGCGCCTTTAGCGCTCATTGCAGGTGGCGGCATGCTCTACACATGCACAAGCCTATAACTTTGTGAACGTTAGGAACAGACTCGCAATTACGACAACTATATATATGAAACGGCATGTGTGATAAACATATTTTATAACAAGTCAGATCTTATTGCTTTAAAAGGGCAAGCTACGCCAAAAATCACTCTTCAAGAAGATTTACTATGTAAAGCAGTGGTAGTCAACCTGGGCCCTACGGCCCACTAGTGGACGATTCAAGCTTTCATGGTGGGTGGCCGGGTAATAGATAGGTGGCGTCGCTGACGAGTGACGTCATATGTTGGAGACCTGCAGCACCACACTTGGCCGGTGAGAGAGCCTAGGGACAACAGTCAGGACGGGATCACTATCTACTAAGTACAGGGTGATACATAGCTGGGGTCATATGATTTACTGAGTTACTGTAGCACCAGTGGGCGGTAGGAAATGTTACCATCAAAAGTGGGCGGTAGGTATTAAAAGGTTGATGACCCCTGATGTAAAGGTTATGCAACTTGCCTACTTTATCAGTTAATGCTCCATGTGTGTGGCGAGCTTTCACCTTAAAACCTATTTTTGTCACTGACACTGAGTTGTGAGTTTGAGTCGACACTTCAAGAGCTAGCTCAAGAACCAATCCAATTGAAGATGAGTTCTAAGCTGTGATGGTTACATTCGTGCCCGGTGTTCCTTAGTAGCAGACACCACCTAACATACAAGGTCTTGTAGCTAAAGTGCTAAAACTTTTAAATACATATTTGAATTTCTATAAGTGAACTCTTTCATACAACTTGTTCACACAACAATGTTTAGGTGAAACTTCTATAAAGTCTCAGTAAACATGCACAACTTCTCAATCAGTACAGCAGAACTTGCATCTTTATAATCATTACTAGCGACTTGCCCGTCAAAAATGACGACAATAAAATTTGAAGCCTGGCAATGCTGTTTGCCACAAAGTGCGATGTTCTGCCTCTCCTCCCATCTACTTCACTGCTCATTACAGGCCTCTGCAACTTGCCATGTATCTCTTTCCACCATCTCCCCCTGTGCCTTCCCTGTGTCTTTATCCACTGTGTCTCTTCTAAATCTTTGTGTTGCGCGCACTGACTGCTGTTGGTTTTCATTTTCAAAGTCCTGTGTGCCTGGCGTTGTTCGTCTGTGTCCCGCGTGCCTGGCGTTATTTGTGTGTTACGGTCTATACCGTTGTGTATTTTTTAAGTCCTGCGTGCCTGCGCAAGTCACTTGTGCCTGGCGTTGTTGATATGTGTTACTGTCTTTTGCGTTGTGTATTTTCTAAGTTCTGGGTGCCTGGCCTAGCAGAGCCTCGTTTTCATCTTGTTTCAGAATTTGTAATTCATTTTTTTCCTGCTTCGGCGGTTTTCGATTGTTAAAAAAGACAAAATATGCCTCAAATTAACTTGCAACCTCACTCACGGGTCCCTGGCTCTCCCCTCCTGTGCTGTCTTTTCCAGTTCGGTGGATTGGCCGTTAAAGTCGTATTTTTTGCGAGCTCGTGCCTCAACGGCTCGGCTTGCCTCGCATTGCGAGGCTCGCAAGCGTGACGACAACTCGCAGTTTGACAACTATTATATGTGATACTCCTGACCACACCAAGAAAGCAAAAGGGTGAATCTGCCCACATATGATTTATTACCTGTGAATTTTCCTGTGGTAAACTATGTAAAGTTAAAGGGACAGATACATTGTTAAACAAATGGCCATACCTGTGGACAGATATATTGTTAAACCAATGACCATACCTGTATGCATATATAGCAAAGAACACATTTGAGCTACATAAGAAAAATGTAGGAGCCCAGGCATAAACCAGCATCCTTGACTACCACATTGCCCGGCCGCAACCATGGCACAATAGGCAGACATGCTACCTACAAAAGTGATCCAACACCATTGAAAGACTCCACTACAAACTTGTGCTGCCTTCATACACCTCTACCCTCAACCTCCCCAAACAAACCTACTTTCATCACGAATGTTTCACCTCTGAGCTCTAACCTTAAAGGTTGTGTCTCTATATTTAATGATCTCCTCTGACCACCACCACCAGCAACCACAACTAAATGTTCCACAGTCCAAGATCTTGCACACCACATTAAAACTAAAACTGACAATCTCCGTCCAACCAACCAACAATGTCCAACCATCCAAAACATACAAATCAAATTCAATCAGCCACACTGGTTCCAACACATATATACAGCCTCTGCCTAAATCTGGCAAATTTCCTTAATTCATAAAATAAAATATACTGATCACTGTCATGACAAAGAAACCTTTTCTTGACATATCTTCTCAACTAGCATCCTATCTTGAAATAATCATTTGCTTCCAAATCTCCACTCTGCAATCAGTTTTCGGTGCTCTGAGGAAGCACTCGCCTAGCAGTAAACAGCTTGCTCAATGCCAAGTCCAAGGGCTTGATTCTACTATTTCTTGCTGTATCTGATACTATTGATACTTCCAATCACCCTCTTCTTCAAACTCTCCAATCCTTTGGCATTCATGACATCTACATATACTGTCTATGGCACTGTTTCACTTATTCTCCACCCTTTAAAAACAAATTTGGATTTCAGTATCAACTGTACCCTGATGTTACCCAAACTATCTGTCCTCACCAGATTAATCACCTTCTCTACTAGCTTGAGTTTCCACTTTCATAATAACAATCTGTTCCGCGATATGCTCACACTGCTTAAAGGGATATGGAAGATTTCTGGATTTTACTAGGTATATAAGATTATAAACTCTGTTTTTACTACCTAAAATCAAACAAGTATTACCTGCTTGGGTCTGCCCTCTGCAGCTCATGAAAACACAGTCTCTGCTGTATTTGCTGTGCTGTGTCTCACACTAACCAATTAGAGACCATCTCTCAGCAACATACTGGTCCCTGATATGCTAGGACACTACAGTGAACGTCCAGCCCTACAGAGTCTGTGTCTGCTGCATTGGGCAGACCCATACAGAAACATTTGGTATACTTTTATGCAATACAAACATAGCCTAAGCACTTCTTAATAAAATAAACTAATTAACAGTTAATAGATACACATATATTACATACCCAGTAAAATCCAGGGACCTTCCATATCCCTTTAATACTGAACAACTCAAAAATGGAGCACCCAGTGTACCCCTGACGCACTTTAACCCCACACTTACAACCTCCCTTTCTGTTTACAAGTAAGTCATCACTCTGACCCTTCACGCACCCTGCCTTGGTGTGATACTGGACTCTGTACTTCCCCTCACGTCATTCAGGTTGTTTTTTTTTGTAATATGTCTACTAGGTGGTGGTGCCCTGAGGTAACAGTGTGACTCACCAGTGACTGGCAACACTTAAAGGGTCGCATGTATGGTCCCTGAGCCCTTAAAGGGGCTGCACAATGGTTTTTAGCTTAGCTTTCAGTTTTATGTGGAGCAAAAATGGTAATATCACTGGGAGAGAGGGGTAGAGGCGGATTCATTGGTAATAGACGTACAGTATAGATCATGTTTTGGAGTGCTGTGGTGAGATAAAATAGACCCTTAATTCTATAAGAGGGACATGCTCTCCCACTTGTGAGAAGTGGCTGGGGTAGTGTCTGGGGACCATGTGAGGCCCCTGTGCCGTCTGCTGCCCTCTACTGTAGATTAAATGTCAGGAAACACTTCCACCGGGGTCAGTGGGCTGTGTATCCCCTTACACACCAGTACATGTGACAGACATCCAGTCAGTGACCACATAACCAACCTTATAGTGATACCACTTTGCAATTGCAGCAATGTATTGGTAAAGGGGCTTGTGTACCTCAGTGAAGCTGTGAGCTATACAATGTAGGGTCACCCAAGATAGGCAGGTCATAGCAGAGAGGTCAGACAAATTGCTGTCCACTGGAAAAAAAAGGCTGGCAACCCAATCTCCTATCTTTGCCAAGAACACCTTATGGTTAAGCACAACCAGAGACATAATTATAGATCTGCCTGGTGTGCTGCTGTCCATAACGTCACAGAGAGTTGGACACGACTGAGAGACGGAACAACAACATATATATTGCCCAACACAGAATTGCAAAAACATGATTATTCCTGCATGTTTCACAGATTCAGAGAAGAGATAAATATACCCTGTAGTCACTGAGCAAATGAGCAGCTGCTTATTCTTGGTTCCTAGGAACACAGAGTCCTGATCACAGCTTATAACAGATAAATCCCTGTTAATGCAAGCTTGCCAAATCTTATTCTTCAACAGACAGCTTTACTCATTCTAAGGAAGGCTCTGATCCCTGTATCACTTTGCTTTCTTGTATTCAGTGCAGTGTGCAGGTAAACACCCATATATCCAGGACTGACGTCACTGCTTGATCTATACAATAGAAAATCCTACTTGCTCTATAAAATAGACTCATACAAGACAGGCCTGTGAAGTGTAATTTGAAAGCAAACAATGGCATGCAATGATTGCATTGGGGTAAACAAATGGTGTTTAAGTCTTGTGATGAGATGCCATGTAATCAGTCCCTCCCCACCCTGCTCAGCAGCATGTAACTGAGCCCCATTGTCATGTGAGTGCCCAGATCAGGCTCAGTTGGGAACAATAGGTTGTGCCCCCTGGAATGCTGCCCCTTACCTGTGTGATGTTCCAGTCCTGATCCCCCTCCTCACTCCTCCTGTAGTATCACTCCTTGCTCATACAATAATAACAGGGAAGTTTAGCAAACGACACCTCCACAGGCTCCTCCTGCTATTCCTTGTGACAGACCAGGCGCTGCCCACACTGCTAACTGGGGCCAATGTGTGCTGTGTGTGGGTGCCTAGGGGCGGCTCTGAC
Organism: Discoglossus pictus; assembly: GCA_027410445.1. Taxonomy (NCBI): domain Eukaryota; kingdom Metazoa; phylum Chordata; class Amphibia; order Anura; family Alytidae; genus Discoglossus; species Discoglossus pictus. The sequence continues at coordinate 203,887,085 of CM050163.1, forward strand.
AGGGAGGTGTTGGTGTAGGTGATGTGTTCTGTGCCCCTCCTCCTGTCTGCTGCATGTAAGGGGGCTCTGCCCACCTCCCTGGCCCAATACTATAACTCTGACCCTGGGGTGTAGAGAGTAGTGCTAATGATTCTGGTTAGGTCATAATGTAAATGTGGCACATGGACACATAATAATATACAGAATTGCTAATGTTATATTTCATAGCTAGTAAATATTGTACAGTATTGCATAGTGTTACATGTTTAACAATATGTATGTATGGACAAATATATATATCTAACTTGTAGGAGCCAGAGGGATTAATTGGATTCTAGGAGCCTGGAAGCAATTCCTTTGTGTATATATATATATATATATATATATATATATATATATATATATATATATATATATATATATATACACACACACACACACATAAGCAACTTGTCCATCAAAAATGATGGCAATAAAATGTTAAGCCTGGCAATGCTGTTTGCCACACAATGTGTCTTCGTAGCTCATTGCGTGGCTCGCAATGAGTGCCTTCAGCGCTCATTGCGAGCCTCTCCCCTCGTATTTCAACTTTCCTGCTTTGCAATGATCACCTTCCGCGCTCATTACGAGCCCCATGATGAGCGCCTTTCCTCCTTCCTACTGTATGGGCCACTCCGTTGCTTTTATTTTCAAAGTCCCGCGTGCCTGGCGTTGTTTGTGCAAGTGTGAGTGTCCTTTCCGTCGTGTATTTTCTTAGACGGGCGTATTTTTCTCAGTTCGGTATTTTTCCGAGATCGGAATGTGCTTAGCCTTGTTTTCATACCGTTTTCATATTTTTTAAGCTTTGCATCCGCCATTTTTTTCTTGCGTAGCCGATTTTCAAGTGACAAAACATGGCAAATTGGGCTTAAATTCCCTTGCAACCTCACTCCCAGGCGTCCTGTCTCTCCCCCTGTGCTGTGTCAGAGTGTGTTTTAATTAACTTTTTATTGTTTTTGTTGCTTTTCCTGTTTTTCGATTTCCGCGGTCCTGCCGTTACATTCGTATTTTTCAAAGGTCGGATTTTGTTTGTGCAAGTGTTACTGTCTTTGGTGTTGTGTATCTTTAAGTCCCGCGTGCCTGGCGTTGTTCATGTAAGTGTTACTGTGTGTGGCGTTGTGCATTTTCCAAGGTCTGCGCGCCTGGCATTGCAGAGCCTTGTTTTCATCCAGTTTCAGATTTTTTCACGTTTTTCGTCCACCATTTTTTTTTCTCGCTTAGCCGATTTTCGAGTGACTTTGGCGCTCATTGCCTAAATCCTCCGAGCTTGGAAGGCTTCTATGCGTCAACGGCTCACTTCCCGAGGCTCGCAAGCATGACTGCAAATCGCATTTTCACAATTATAATATGTGATATATATATATATATATATATATATATATATAGTGACACGCTTTCAAGAGATGAACCTCTCTTTATCAAGAGAAAAACTTAATAAAGAGAGATTCATCTCACAAAAGCCTGTTGCTATTTTATGAATAAGTTTGTCAGATCTATCCTATTATATGCACGCATGGCACAGCCTCTAACCCCCAACACCCCTTGGGCCTAACCCTAACCCCCTACACCACTTACCGGCCGTAACCCTAAACCTAACCCCCTACACACGTTGCCGGCCCTAAACCTAACCCCCTACACACCTTGCCGGCCCTTAGCCTAACCTCCTACACCTCTTGCTGGCCCTAACCTCCTAACCCTCGAAAAGTACCTTCCTAATCCTAAGCCCTTAACCCCCTACACCACTTACCTGCCCATAACCCTAACCCTAAAACCCCTAATCACTTACCGGGTACTTATAGACAGCTACATCGGGACGTCCACGGCGCGCTTCCCAGCGCTGAATCGTGCATGCACATAACAGTATAGGTCCAGTTTGTCAAATAAAAAAGGTATCACTACATAGTGCAATACTCTGATTATTCATCTAGATTACTGAAAACTCATGGCTTCCTTAAGAAAGAGATAGGGGAGCTCTTTGAAAAAAAGACACAAAACCAATAGAATTTTCAAACTTTTGTATCTTTATATGAACTTTGAAGAAACTACAAACATAAAAACAAGAGAAACAACCTTTTTTTTTCAAATAAGCATCTGGAGCGTGTAAACTTCTTCTCTGAAGATGCACTGCTGGTGGTTGGTGAACACTTGATCTTTTCTTTGTTCTTCAGTATGGTGCGGATTGTGGAGGTTGGCAACCTCAAATCTGCTCCAATGTCCACTTTAATTGCCCATTTCTCTAATTTATGCAAATCCCTTTGAAAGGAAAGTACATCATTTTTTGATTTAATTACCTTGCACAACTTCGTGTCATCAGCAAAAATAGAAGTAGGACTGGAAAGTATTGTCTCCAAGTCGTTAATAAATATGTTAAATAGGAGAGGACCTAATTCTGAGCCCTGAGGAACCCCACTTACCACATGAGTCCAATCGGAGTATGTTCCATTTACCGCAACCCTTTGCTTCCTGTCTCTTAGCCAGCTTTCAATCCATGTTCATATATTTACTGCAATTCCTATATCCATTAGTTTTCCCAATAGTCTCCCATGTGGCACTGTATCAAAAGCCTTTGCAAAATCTAAAAAGACGAGATCCACTGAGTTGCCTTGATCCAAGTTCTTACTAACCTCCTCATAGAAAGTAAGTAGATTTGTTTGGCATGACCTATCCCTCATAAATCCATGTTGGCTCCTACTTATAATCCTGTTTAAATAGACATATTCTTGTATATTATCCCTTATTAACCCTTCTAAAAGCTTTCCCACTACAGAAGTGAGGCTTACAGGTCTATAATTCCCTGGATTTGCTCCTGCTCCCTTCTTAAATATAGGTATCACCTCTGCTTTTCCCCAGTCATCTGGTAGCGACCCTGTGCTGAGCGAGTCTTGAAAAATTAGATATAATGGTTTTGCCATTACAGAGCACAGTTCTCTCAGTACCCTTAGATGTATTCCATCAGGACCTGGGGCTTTATTAACATTTATTTTTTCCAACCTCTTTTGGATTTCTTCCTGCGTTAACCAATTATTTAGTGATGGTAGTGTAGCCCCATTATGTTGCAGAAACCCAACCACTGGTACCTCCCTTGTGTATACCGAAGAAAATAACCTATTTAGCTCATCTGCCTTTTCCTGGTCACTAATTATCAGACAAGAAAACATTTTGTGAAAGTTTCTTTTTTACCAGTTTATAAATTGGCTGCCAATCAAAGCTTCTACGGCACCCACTGCCTTATCTGTAAATTACATTTCCCCAGTCTGGGGTAGAAAATGATGTGATGTAAAGGCTGCTCATATCCAGATGTATTAATATATACAGGGTTAAAGAACCAATGTTCAACACAGATTATATGTGGTACATTGGAGAATTCCTTGCGGGACTGAAACCAGTGACATTTTAGTTTGTTAATTAAATTTGTGCAGGCATCTTTTTTTGGCGTCCGTGACATGTTTTTGCCATCAACACAGTTCTTTCTTGACATTAATAAATACATTCAGTAATAAATAAAATACAATCTATTATGTGATCACAAGTTCCACAACAATAGCCCAAAATGTTCTTTCTTTGGTAAACAATGTATATTGTGCTGGGAGGCAGCAAATGAAATTATCATTGAAATGAAGTGTAGGGTCTTGGGGAGGGATTGTAGGGGAACTGGTAATAGGTTTTAGTGACCAGGTTCCGCAGAAGGCACCCAAAGCTGAATAAGGACTACATCACTGTCAAGAGACGAGAGACCAGCTGGACCGGCCAATTAATGGATCCTATTGGTTAGGTCCTCTCCTCTGTGGGTTTCTGTGCAATGGTGCTAGGGATTCCCTGGGAAGATGGCAGTTAGTCCCAAGCACTGAATAGGAAATGGTTTTAATGCATCACGTTTCCTCACTACAACTCAAGCATTCAGTAATAAGTAGTGAAGTAGTATTAGGTATCCATAATGTTAGGATAATGTTCTGCTCCCGTTCATCTGAGCTCATGAGCAAAAACAGCTATTTGTCAAATGCAGAAGCTAAAGTTCACTTTTCAACTGTCACTGTTGTCATGACAACCTGCAACACAACAGCACGTCACTTCAGGATTCTCAAGGCTTGTCTTCACATTCTTATTATTATGACTCAGGTTATCTACATTTAGGATAGATTTGAACAAAGATATTAGTATTTAGCTATTGTATTCAATTTTGCTATAATGGCAGTAGAAAATTTGCTTTGTTTCGATTGGACTCCTGGGTGAAAATGTGGATTCAGATACAATCTGTTGAATGAATTTAATTATATTGAGCCACTTGACATTTAGAAATATATGGAACAGTAAGCCCCAGTAAGGTAACTCACCCTCTCAGGCTTCAGGCAGACTAGCAGTCCAAGGTGGAAGCAGTGTCAGATAAATGTAATGATTGTATACTTATAGCTTACATAGTTGTTAGTTTTGCTAGTTTGCTATATAAAATTACAAATACCACAAATTTCATATCTATCTATCTAGAGAGCGTAATAGATTTATATATAGATAGATAGATCTATATATATATAATATATATATATATATATATATATATAGAGAGAGAGAGAGAGAGAGAGAGTGTGATAAACACTAAATAATATTACACTTAAACAGTAAAACCTAACATTGTGTTATGGTTTAATGATGTTATAAGTGATATATATGTATTTATGTATAATACAGTACTGCGTATATATAGCAGCACCATCCTCTTCTCCCTGTTTTTGTTTCTTAGTGTTTTTAACCATTTGTGATTAGTGCACTATTTTTAAAACAAGTGTGTTCTTTCCTAAATACCTTAATAAAATTGTTTTGTTGCATTCCAATGATTCCAGAAAGATGAGGCGTACCTCTCAAAAGCTTGTCAGTAAATAAAATGTTCTTTTTATTGGACTGCAATAGTCAGTCAGTCAGTCTATCTATCTATCTATCTATCTATCTATCTATATCCCTCTATGTATCTATCTATCTATGTATCTATCTATCTCCCTCTATCTATGTATCTATCTATCTATATCCCTCTATCTATGTATCTATGTATCTATCTATCTATCTATATCCCTCTATGTATCTATCTATCTATGTATCTATCTATCTATCTATATCCCTCTATCTATGTATCTATCTATCTATATCCCTCTATCTATGTATCTATCTATCTATCTATATCCCTCTATCTATCTATATCCCTCTATCTATCTATCTATCTATCTATCTATCTATCTATCTATATCCCTCTATCTATCTATATCCCTCTATCTATCTATATCCCTCTATCTATCTATCTATCTATCTATCTATCTATCTATCTATCTATCTATCTATATCCCTCTATGTATCTATCTATCTATGTATCTATCTATCTCCCTCTATCTATGTATCTATCTATCTATATCCCTCTATCTATGTATCTATCTATCTATCTATCTATCTATATCCCTCTATCTATCTATATCCCTCTATCTATCTATCTATCTATATCCCTCTATCTATCTATATCCCTCTATCTATCTATCTATCTATCTATCTATATCCCTCTATGTATCTATCTATCTATGTATCTATCTATCTATATCCCTCTATCTATGTATCTATCTATCTATCTATATCCCTCTATCTATGTATCTATCTATCTATCTATCTATCTATATCCCTCTATGTATCTATCTATCTATGTATCTATCTATCTATATCCCTCTATCTATGTATCTATCTATCTATATCCCTCTATCTATGTATCTATCTATCTATCTATCTATATCCCTCTATCTATCTATATCCCTCTATCTATCTATCTATCTATATCCCTCTATCTATCTATATCCCTCTATCTATCTATATCCCTCTATCTATCTATCTATCTATCTATCTATCTATCTATCTATCTATATCCCTCTATGTATCTATCTATCTATATCCCTCTATCTATGTATCTATCTATATCCATCTATCTATCTATCCCTCTATCTATCTATCTATCTATATCCCTCTATGTATCTATCTATCTATATCCCTCTATCTATCTATCTATCTATATCCATCTATCTATCTATCTATCTATCTATCTATCTATCTATCTATCTATCTATCTATCTATCTATCTATATCCATCTATCTATCTATCTATCTATCTATATCCATCTATCTATCTATCTATCTATCTATCTATCTATCTATCTATCTATCTATCTATCTATCTATCTATCTATGTGTATTTAATGAGCACTGGCCATGCTGATATTATTCTCCCAGACACAGGCCATGATATTTGCTAGGAACCATGGCAGTGCAGTGTGTGTTGCAGCCCTGCACAGGAAGGAAGCCGTGTATCCTCCTCCCATTTGAGGCTGTTGGTTGTGCTCTGCTGCAGGCTGTGTATCATGCTGGGGATCAGTGTGTGCAGGAGTGCATGTAAAGTCCTAGCTCAGTGTCCTGTACCTGCAGCCTGTCCCACCTGGTCAGTGGCAGCCCCCAGACTCCAGTCACTGCACACAGGGGCACCCTCACTGTCTGCAGATCAGGCCAAGGACCCCAAGGAGTTTGACCTTGCACTGCTGCAGTTCCTGGTCTGCCCTCTCTCAAGGAAACCTTTAAGGTAATGTATTACTGATATCATGTTTATTTCATCACTATGTGCCAGATCACTGATATATTTATAATCCACTATAAAGAAAGCCATCAGCACTTTTTGTGATGGGGCTCCATAGATAGGTTATAATTACAACCCTAATATTAAAGGACCACTGTGGCTCCTTGTGTTCTCTATGTGCTATTGTGAATAACAAAACCAGATAAAATGTTTTTAGAAAAGTGAAAGCGTGCAAATTACAGTCTAAGGGAGTTGATCACTAGAAACTAAAATGGTGGATTTCACAATAGCATAATTAAATGTAAAAGTAATAAATTAGAGGTTGTGTACAAGTATGACTCATACAAATGTGTTACTGCTTGTTAGCTGGCAGGTGCAATCATTTGAATCAGTCTATTGTGCTCTGAGAGCTTTATTTTTTAGGAAAGAAAACACACTGACAGATTTATGAATACCTTTTTCAGTTGCAACAAAGGAAACCTTATTTATATGTCCCTTTAAAGCATGCAAAGGCCACCTGTACACACAGATAAACAGAAATGGGAACCCCACTACAGCAATAGACCCGAAAAAGCTGAGGCGATGCACACTATGTTCAACTTAAATAAGATCGCAAGAAACTGCCACGCCCATCAATAGACCACTTAGTACAGGTGCGGGGGGCACACTGTTATTGTACACCATGTATAATTGTGACTGAGATGGATAGTTGACACCATGTTGGTTGGCAGGTTTTTAAAGTGAAGTGAAACACAACAGTTTGGGTCCTATCCTGTTATGCCGGCGCAGCACATGGCAGCAGCAGTGGAGGTGAGCATTCGCTAGATGGCGCTGCCGATATTCCGATGCTATATCATGGAATCAAGGCTTAGGTAAACGGTTGGGGTTAGGGCTAGTTCAAGTTTTAGGCTAACATTCTAAGCTTAGAGCTTCTCTCACATATCAGCAGCACTGCAAAATATATAGGCAGCGTCATCTAGCGGTTGGAGGCCGCACTGCCATGGCGTACCTGTCCCGACAACATAGCAGGATAGATTGGTGGCATGTCTTTCGCTCGCTGGAGAACAGCGCGTTGAGAACTGCACTTTGATGACGCTCTGCGCTCCAGCCTGCATCCCATCTGCCCCATGTCATATTTATTAGACCTGCTTGCTGGAGACTGCCAAGTTTAAGGTAAGGGGCTATATATATGGGGCAGTGGGACTGGCATGGGTCATTAGGAGCATATTGTATGTAATGTCACTGTGTGCATGTGTCACTAGGAGCATGTTGCATTGCATGTTTATCACTACATACATGATAAGCATGCAATGCAACATGCTCCTAGTGACACATGCACACAATGCCTGGCCCATATGGCACACAGTCAGACCCCTACCTTAGCCTTGGCAGCCTCCAGTAAATATGAGATGGTGCCTCTGTGGCAGATGGGATGCCAGCTGGCATTCTATATATTCTACTTGGGAATGCAGGCTGGTGCGCAGAGCATCATCAGGGCACAGTTCGCTGCACCCTGATGGCGGCGCCCTGTTCTGCAGCGCACAAAGGTCGGAGTGCCAGATAGAACCACAGTTTGTTTTCAAGGATTTAAAATGGCATGTTTTTAAACATTACTAAAGTTATTTTTGGCTTAAAAAAATATTAAATAATACTGCATTGAAATGAACAGGAAATGCAGAGAACATACGTATCTGTAGCTCTCATTGGCTGGCAGAAGGCAAGACCCCAAGAGCAAATAAAGTTGATCAAATGTCACACACACATTACATTAAGTCATCCTATACATATTTATTTTATTTAACTATGACATTTGGTTTCTACCCCCTCCAGCAGCAGTTCAAAGTAGACTCCACAGAGCAATCTCTGCCTCCTCCTGCTACCCTGTGCAGGGGACTACACATCTCATGATTCCTTCTACCACAAACTGTGATATCCGATTGATACAATGTATTAGGTGCCCTTGATTAGCCAAAACAAGCTATGAATTTTATGCTAAATTTAGCAGGGATTTTATTCTTAAAATTATTTGCTTGCAAATCCAAGAGATTTAGCAAAATTTAGGGTAATTTTAATCATGTTTATTTTGGTATTTATTTTAATGCAAAACATGTTTGCATACAGTACTGATTATGCATTCATAATCCCTAAAAGTTAACTATGCCTTTAATGAAAGCCCAGTTATGTTGGCCTCTCTCACTCCTCTTGTCCCTCAGAGCTTGTCACTGTGTGGGTTTATTGGGTAGCAAGCTGTGAATTTCCATATTGCAACCAGCATGTCTAGAGGGGAGCAGGCTAAAGTAAGAAAACAAATAGAAATAAGTAGTTATACTACACTTAAAGATTAGTTCATAGCAGGAGACATAAGCAGCACTGGAGGGGGCTTTTTTAGAGTGGCTTTTTATGTTATGTCATGAACACACACATGCACTCTGGTATGGTGATCCCTTCTTTGTTTTTTTCATTGTTCAGTCGTGTCAGTTGACCTCCTGGACCGTAACACACCAGGCACATAATTATGGTCATGCTGATCCACTTTGTTTTCATGGCAGAGATACTGGCGTGGGTTGTCAGCTCCTTCTCCAGTTGGCCACAGCATACAGTGCCAGGTATTTCTATGCGGTCTCCCATCCAAGTACTGATCAGGCCCAACCCTGCTTGGCTTCAGGTGGTGTGACCTCTTGTTTCCCTGACTGGAACTGAACCCAGGTTGTAGTGGTGAAAGCACCGAATCCTAACCACTGGACCACCAGGAAAACTCCTTCTTTGTATTAGTTTGGTTCTTATACAAAATTCCTGTCCCCTTTATTGCACTTCCATTCAATGAAACACAAAACTCACACACAGGCATCCCTTTCCTAGTTTGGGTTTTAGATAATTATATCTAACTGTGTTATTTGTAATCATGAGGTTTTCACCACTCTTATTGCGTGTACCTGTAACTATGTATTTAGCATGAATAAATAACACGTGCTTATTGTAGGTAAGATAATACACCAGGCAGCTATTTAGTTGCTTGGAAACCCTTTGGAATTAAAGTTTCAGTCTCACATATCAAGTGTATCAGTGGCTGCTTTTCTTTCTCTATTCATTAATGGTGTTAATATATAGTTGTGTGGATTTTGGGGGACTTATACTATATACGGTATATATATATATATATATATATATATATAATGACAGTAACTCAGTGTAGCACACACCATTAGGTCACCACATCTCTGCTCCCTATGTTTAACACTATAAAACCAATAAAGGGGCATGGATGGTTTCTGGATTTTACTAGGTTACAATATACCTATGTATCTATTTCATTAACAAGTGCTTATAAGCCCTGTTTTTACCAACTAAAATCAAATAAATAGTCCCTGCTCGGGTCAGTCATGAAGACACAGACTCTGCTCTACTGACTTTGCAGTGTCTCATACTAGCCAATCGTTGACCATATCTCATTAGCACATTGCAGCATGTTGCCGAGACATTTCCACTAATTAGCTAGTATGAGACATTGCACAGTAAGTACTGCAGTCTGTGCCTCCATGACTGACCCAAGCAGGAGCTATTCGATTTTATGCAGTAAAAAAAAAGTTTATAGGTGCTTCTTCAGGTGGCACGACTTTCTGGCGCACAGCCAACACGTGCCAACATTTACGCGCATTAAATAGCGATTCCGACTTCTGCGCTCTCACCCTCCCGGTCACTTAGCTTTGGTCAGCCCTCTCCCCTACACTGTGTTTTCAGCCCTCAGCACCCTGCTCTCTCCCCTGTACCCCTGCCTTCTCCCCTGTACCCCATGCCCTCTCTAGACCCTGAGCTGTGCCGGATGGTGTAACTTTTGGCTCCTGTCTGACTGACTTTTTAAGCTCAGGGTATACACGTACAGGGGAGGAGGCTGGGCTACAGCGCCAGGGATATTGAGGAGAGAGCAGGGTGCTGAGGGCTGAAAATGAGGCGCAGATGTCAGGACCGCTATTCTCGGCGCGTGTGTGTGTCGACGCGTATTGGCCGTGCTCCAGAAAGCCGGGGTGCCGCTTCTTCGTACACAGGTATATTATACACATTGTCTTCATAGAAGATTTCTAGATTTTACTTACGGCTTCTGTTTGATAAGAACCTAGTTCAAACCTACCCAGTAGGACCATCTCGTTCTTTGTGAATAACAGGAACAGAACCAACCCAGCTTACAGCCCAGCAAACCACAGGAATGATTAGCCAACCAGCAGATGTAACTGACTGTAACAGGTTCTGCAGCAATATTATTCCCCCAGAATGAAACGCACACCTCATTTATGTATGTTTAAACTGACAAACGGATACACAACCCAGTCCAGCAAAACTCCACCAGCCCCCACCCTGACCATGTGGGGAGGCCTGTCCATCAGTGATGTCACTTCCATACTCACCCCGATTGGTCCAGGAGCCTTATTTACTACCCAGGCTAAATGGCCCTTTGATTCTGACTTTACTTGGGGTATCTGATCAGATCAGTAGTGCAGACACTCAGTCTCTGATATGTGGGACCCTCCATATGCCCCACATGCTTCCCAATCCCCCCCCCCCCCCCCCCTGATGCCAGTCAGCTCTCCTACCACTGTACTGGATCTCCTACAACCAAGTACGTCATAACTGGTGACCCCTCTGCCCGTGGAATCCTGGTAATATACCTTATTAAACCTGCCTGGGTACCACCTTTACATCAATAAATCCGCAGAATAATACAATAAATCACCCCATATTGTGGCCCTCTCCATGAACAACATGGCTCCCTAATCCCACAGGGCAGAATGTAGCTGTCACAGTTCAAGTATTCAGACTGAGAGGACAGTGTCAGGGTAGCGAAGAAAGAATATCAATAATCCATATTAATCCAGGGCCCCCTATCATCCAACAGTTCCTCAAAGTCGTGGGGAGGGTGGGGGGTTTGGTCACACCTTCCATTTCCCTTGAATGGCCCGTGGAGGCAGCAGTTTCCCAATCACTGTTGTAGTCATTTTGTAGTATGAATTCTGGGGTATGTGTCAGTACTCCTAAACAATGGTAACTCTGACCAATTGATCAAGTGAAATGTTATTATTATTTGTTGCTTGGAACAATGTCACCAGACCCCCAAAACCTAGAATATACTGTGCGGCAGCATATGGATAAAGTATAGCAAGGACAAGCAGATTACATTGTCCTGACTATAGAAGTCATCTAATGGTGGGGTTTGATGTCCATCCCATCTTTCTCTTGTGGCTTTTCATTCAGTTATCATATGAAGAAAATAAATTCAATGTAGCTTTTCTGTACATTTAGAATTTTAGTGCTGAAGGACTTCCCGGGCGACTTCGCTACAGTCTTAGGTATCCAGGAGGTGTAGGAAGATTTGTTTAGGGGGCTACCCTAATTTTCTTTTCTAACCAGTTTAGGTTTTTCTGCAGTGGTTGCTTTAACTACTTCTGATAGAAGTATCTATAGTGAGGCAGATAACAAGAACTCCCATCTGGACAGATCCTCGATGCCTGAGACACCTTATAGGGCTGAAGCGAAACAGATCGGCTGAAGTTAAACTGTAATTTTGTTGTGCTACACCGATTTAGCTAAAGTTAATCCTCTCTTCTTGCTGCAAAAGCATATGATCATGTCAATAAAATGACAGCATTTGTGTACTTCAATGAAGCTGTGAGCTATACATGTATGTAAGGTCACCTAAGATAGGCAGTTCATAGCAAAGAGGTTAGACAAATTGTGGTCCATTGGAGAAGGAACTGGCAAACCACTCCAGTAACTTTGCCTTGAAAACCTTATAGATGGGCACAACCAAACACAAGATGTCTGGAGGTAATGAGGTCCATAGGGTCACTGAGAGTCAGACACCACTGAACAACATTACATACAATGCTGTGTGGCATCGCTATTCTGTAAAATGTCACACAGTAGTATGTTTATATGACATGTACAGTAAGAGGGAGACTTGGCAGTGAAGGTAATGAGTTCTCTGTGTTGTTATTATTATATCCGTAATTGAATTGAGTTTCAGTTCCAAACAAACCCTACCACTTACCAAGACTGCTGGAAGGGTGCAGGATCTGATAAGCACAGCATACACTAGGCCACATATTCTTGTGTAGAAAATGGTTGTCCAGGCGTGCCTGGAGTATAGGAAAGTTTCTACCTTTTTACTTGTATATCTGTGCTCAGAGGAACATCCTGAAAACACAGCCTGCATCCGGCTCCCCGGGACTGGAATTAAACAGGCCTTGTCTATAAAAGAACAAAGGTGTCAATTGTGTGCGTTTAGGCAGAAAAAAACAAGATTTTAGCACATCTTAATAAAATAAAATACATAAATAGATACATAGGTATATTATATTCCTAGCGACATCCAGGCTTGTTTCCATTAATATTCTAATTGTTCAAAAGAGCATAGTATAACTGTTATATGTCGGTGCCCTTTAGTGCTGTTGGTGTGTGTGCTGATATTAAAGTGTATTACTGATATTAGGCTCTGAAATAGGAAATTGCAGTGTTAGGGGAATATACTTGCTAGTTTTTTATTTTAAGATGTTTACTTAAGGTTTTGCTTTCAGTTGCATCACTATCCACTATAATAAAGGACAATGTGTGTTTAACACGCGCAGTGCTTACTGCGCACACATTACACACACATTGTCTGTAAAGATGCATCTCGGCTGTCAATGCGCATGGGTGCCTCCAGGTTGGCAACGGGCGCATGCATTTTAAGGGCTAGGACATGTGCACAGATAAAGGGGGAGAGAGAAAGTCAGGAGGCACAGAGGGGGTGTCGGGGGGGGGGGGGGCACAGAGAGGGAGTGTCGACGGGGGGAGGCACAGAACGAGTGTCAGGGGGAGGCACAGAGGGAGCGGGACAGTCACACAATATTACACAGGCAATTGACTAGTATTCTATAAAGGATTACACTGAATACCCACATCACAGGCTAGTCTAGACACACCATGTAATTGTGACTCTGAAGATGCTGTAATCTCAGGTCTGTGATAATCACAGGACCGGTTGCATCAGCTTGAGAGAACTTGCTGGTGAAATATCAAAACAATTACAGGAGTGCAGTTAAACAACCACGGTGTTGAAATTATTTTTTACTGCAGAGACCCATTTTCTGTTCTAAGCTGACCTGGTCTTCTTACTTTTTCATGAGGGTATGGTCTTGTAAGCTGTTGAGCTTTTCATTTAGATGTAATGAAAGCACTGGTGGTTTTGCTGCCACAGTCTTCTTGTTAAGAGAGAAGCTTTCTCTTAATTCAAACTCTCTTCACATAGATCTGGGAAGGAAAAATAGCCATGCAATTTATTATCTTAATGGAACAAATCTAGGGGTATCAGATATTAATTGGGAGTACTTGTGGACAACCACCTAGGTAGCAGTGCTCAATACCAAGCTGCAGCTGCAAAAGGCAAATAAAATATTAGCATGTATTAAGAAGGGTATAGAAGCAAGAGAAGCAAATATAATTCTGCCCCTATATAAATCCCTAGTACGCCCTCATTTGGAATATGGAGTACAATTGTGGGCGCCACTACATAAAAAGGACATTAGAGATGGGTAACAAAATTAATCGTGGGGACGGAAGGCACTAAGCTATGAAGAAAGACTAACCAAATTAAAAATTTAGAAGACAAATTGTTCACAGTAAGGGCAGTCAGACTGTGGAATTCTCTACCAAATTAGGTTTTGATGGCAGATTAGATTGATAACTTTGAAAATGGATTGGATGTATTTTTGAATAAAAAGGACATTCATGGGGATTTTAGAGAAGGAGCGTTATTGATCCAGGGAGTAATCCAATATCTTATATTTAGGAGACAATTGGCATTTTTGTTGTTTGCATTCCTCTGCATCAATTATCAATTAATCCACATATCGTGTGTGTTTGCGTTGTTCAATCGTGTCTGACTCTCCATGACCTCATGGACCACAACACACCATGCTGATCCACTTGGTATTCATGGCAGAGATACTGGAGTGGGTTACCAGTTCCTTTTTTAGTGGACCACATCATACAGCTCCTGGTATTCCTAGGTGGTCTCCCATCCAATTACTGACTAGGCCCAACCCTGCATGGCTTTAGGGTGGTGTGACCTCTTGGTTCCCTGACTGGAATCGAACCTAGGTTGCAGCAGTGAAAATACTGAATCCTAACCACTGGACCACCAGGGAACCCAATCCACATATTACGAGGATCTAAAAAGGTTCTACAAATAATTTTAGTCCATCAATTCCTATGTTACTACGTTTCCATCACAAGAAGTTGATAGCAGGAATCAGAATTGTTCCAACTCCGTGTAATTCCATATAAAAACATTTGATGTCTCTTCTTCATAATATTAAATAGTTATGAATGTATTCCTTTTATTGTCCTTTCAGGTACGAAGAATCCACTAACGAGTTAATTAATGATGAGCTGGGTATTGCTTACCCTGTTGTAGATGGCATCCCTAATATGATCCCTCAAGATGCCAGGATGATTAAACAAGAGAAGGCCGAAGACCCTGATCACACATCATAGACATCTGACTGGTCTGTCAAGGCTCAGAGCCATGTTGATGTCCTTGCCAACACTGACTGTGCTAGTCCCTCTCCTGTCATTGGCAGGGTTATTTTACTCTGCCTCGGTGGACGAGGACTTCCCTCAGGGATGCACCAGCACAGCAAGCGTCTGTTTTTACAGCTTACTGCTTCCCATCACCATACCTGTCTATGTATTTTTTCACCTGTGGACCTGGATGGGACTCAAGCTTTTCAGGCACAATTAATACATGATGAGAAATAATAAATGTAGGTTTCCTATATATGTATAATAAAGGCTTTGTATACTGTGCAGAAGCTTGGTGATTGTTGGGTTAAATCTTTAATGCACTGGAACCAGTTTAGATATCAAAAAGCAATTAAAATAAAGATTAAAACATGATCTTTTTTTCATAAGTTGTATTTCGATATATGGTGCTGTCACAAATGTAGGTACTGCTAACCAGCCATGGGACACTGTAATGGATTATCCATACTGGAAACTCCAGAATCTACCCCTGCACAACATGATCGCTCAGAAGAAACGAGCGAGTTAATATGTTCTTGGGTGAAATGTTAAAGGGACACAGAGCTTATCAAATGTTCTACAATATTAAGCAGAGCACTGAAAATGGGAGAGGGGGCTGTTTTTTTATTTATTTTTATCACATATATTTCATTAGATTTTAATTTTCAACATGTGCAACATTTTATTTTAAATTATTATCTGTTTGCCTTCCTCTGGGCCAATTAACAGTTAAACCACATATTGCAGATCAGAGGAGATCTTAAAAGGTTGAACTTTAAAAGTATTATTTTTTTTTCAATGTCATTTACTATGTAACTATATAATAAAATGTAATTTCCAATGTAAAAAAATAAATACACACACAAGAACACTCAGTCAGTGAGGGCTGTTCTAGCAGCAGCAGCTTTCACTCCTCACTTAAACACAGATATGTTCGGCTGGAGGGTGCGCTGCTGTACCCGGGCATTGTAACCCCAACACTGGCCTGGCTCAGTCACTCATGCTTGTCTGCTTCCAGGTGACATTGAGTTGCAGAGACGTACAGTGGATGAAATGTAGGGGCCTGTAAGCATTGTGTGGCATGACAACCTGGCTCCTGGCATTTGTTGAGCCCTGTAAAATGTAATTTTTATTTAAAGTACAGTATTAATTTTATTTCTGGTTGCTTGAGAGTTCTTGTTAACTGAGAGTCTACTGTGTATGTATGTATCTCAC
This sequence comes from Discoglossus pictus, assembly GCA_027410445.1. NCBI lineage: Eukaryota > Metazoa > Chordata > Amphibia > Anura > Alytidae > Discoglossus > Discoglossus pictus. Next base: position 203,903,460 of record CM050163.1, read on the forward strand.
AAAAGTGGATGCACCCCTCACATTTTTGTAAATATTTTATTAGATATTTTAATGTGACAACACTGAAGAAATGACGCTCTGCTACAATGTAAAGTAGTAAGTGTACAGCCTGTATAACAGTATACATTTGCTGTCCCCTCAAAATAACTCCACCTACTGCTATTAATGTCTAAACCGTTGGCAACAAAAGTGAGTACACCCCTAAGCGGAAATGTGCAAATAAGGCCCAATTAGCCAATATCCCTCCCTGGTGTCATGTGACTCATTAGTGTTACAAGGTCTCGCGTGTGAATGGGGAGCAGGTGTGTTAAATTTGGTGTTATCGCTCTCACACTTTCTCATACTGGTCATTGGCAGATCAACATGAAACTTCATGGCAAATAAGTCTCTGAGGATCTGCAAAAAAAATATTGTTGCTCTACATAAAGATGGCCTAGGCTATAAGAAGATTGCCAAGACCCTGAAACTGAGCTGCAGCTCGGTGGGCAAGACAATACAGCGGTTTCACAAGACAACTTCCAATCAGAACAGGCCTTGTCATGGTCAACCAAAGAAGTTGAGTACATGTGCTCAGCGTCATATCCAGAGGTTGTCTTTGGGAAATATATGTATGAGCACTGCCAGCATTGCTGCAGAGGCTGAAGGGGTGGGGGGGTCAGCGTGTCAGTGCTCAGATTATACGTCGCACACTGCATCAAATTGGTTGTCCCAGAAAGAAGCCTCTTCTAAAGATGATGCACAAGAAAGCCTGCAAATAGTTTACTGAAGACAAGCAGACTAAGGACACGGATTACTGGAACCATGTCCTGTGGTCCGATGAGACCAAGATAAACTTATTTGGTGCAGATGGTGTCAACGTGTGTGGCTGCAACCAGGTGAGGAGTACAAAGACAAGTGTGTCTTGCCTACAGTCAAGCATGGTGGTGAGAGGCCTTGAAACTCCTGATATAAAAGAAATATGTGAAAACATTGCTTTATCTCATATAATAAAAATGAATAATCAACACAGGACAACTTGTTGGAAAACAATCGAGGAAGATCTTACAGGAGCTATGCCAATTAGAGCATTACTTGGAAAATTTAAAGATGAGGATGGAATTTGGGATAGACCACCAGAAGGGATAAGGTCTCTAAAAAATTTTTGGGGGGAAAATGAAAGTAAATCGAAGCTATTTCATACTCCATCTTTGTCTGCGCTTATAGATTTATTAAGGGAAGAGTTATATAAATTAGAAGTGGATCTGATGAAGTTAGCCAAAATACAATTTATTTCTGACCTAATGTATATCCAGAAGGATCCTTAATAAAACAAGAGGAGTTCCATAGTAATTATGGCTTAATTTTTTTTCATGGTTGAAAGATAGATCACTGGTGGAAAAATGAAAGCAAAAAGGATATGTACCCTCAAAAATGGAAAAAATGTACGAATTAGAAGAAATCTTGATCAAAGGGCCAGTCATATATCTTATATCAAAGATTAGCAAAATAATAACAAAATCAAAGAAAATTACAAAATCAAAGAGTATAAAAGATTGGGAAAGTAACCTTAATTTAATATATGATGACCAAGTCTGGTCCAGAGCTCTAAGGTTAACAAGGAAATCCTCCATAAATAATACATATAGGGAGTTATATTTTAAGCTAACGCAAAAATATTTTCTAGTCCCTGTAATTATGAATAAGATAGATCCTCAAATATCTCCATTATGTTGGAACGGATGTGGTAAAGAGGGTACTGCGCATCACATCTGTTGGGAATGTTGTATAATTAAAACATCTTGGGAAGAATGCTGTGAACTTTTAACCTCAATGTCAGGAATATATTGCCCGTGTACCCCGGGAGTAATCTTATTTCATCTAGAGCTAGACAAAATATTCCTGAAAGATAAACTATTGATATCACATATATTATTGATCATCAAATCATTATTATTTAAAAAATGGAATAAACTAACAATCCCTTCCTGGAAAGAAGTAGTTAACAAAATAGATTATAATAGAGACTTGATGAAGGAAGATTACGTATGTGGTCCCTAAAGAAAGAGATCTATTAATTGGAATATCTGGGACCAATATATGGAGAATTATAATGAGATTTAAAAAATTATAGGGTGGATTCGAATGTTAGGAAAAGTTGCTTGTTAATCAACTCACTATCTTGATTATGTTGTTGTATTCATTTTTCTTTCTTTTTTTGTTTGTTTACCAAAATTATATTTATATGATGGGTATTATGTGGGAAGATTGTGTGTAATGTTTTAAATGTTATATTTGTATAGTGTAATAAAAAAATAAATGACGGCAATAAAATTGCAAGCCAGGCAATGCAGTTTGCCACACAATGTGAGGCTTTTGCTTCTCTGAGCACCTTTGGGGCCCATGGCGAGCCCCACGATGAGCGCCTTCTGCACTCATCGCAAACCTTTCCTCCCCCCTACTGTATGGGCCGCTCATTGCAGGGTTCATTAACCTGCAAGTTTTGTGTTTGGGAATGCCATGTGTCTCTTTCCACCATCTCCCCCATGTCCCTTCCCTGTGTGTTTCTCTTCTGTGTGTTTCTCTTCTGTGTGTCGGCTGAATGTTTGTGTGGAGCGCACTGACTGCCGTTTGTTTTTTCTTCTTTAAAAAAAAAAGCATGATGGTGGGAGTATCATAGTCTGGGCCTGCCAGAGTGCTGCCAGCACTGAGGAGCTACAGTTCATTGAGGGAACCATGAATGCCAACATGTACTGTGGCATACTGATGCAGAGCATGATCCCCTCCCTTCAGAGACTGGGCCTCAGGGCAGTATTCCAACATGATAACAACCCCAAACACACCTCCAAGACGACCACTGCCTTGCTAAAGAAGCTAAAGGTAAAGGTGATGGACTGGCCAAGCATGTATCCAGACCTAAACCCTATTGACTCAAACGGAAGGTGGGGGAGTGCAAGGTCTCTAACAGCCACCAGCTCTGTGATGTCATCATGGAGGAGTGGAAGAAGACTCCAGTGGCAACCTGTGAAGCTCTGGTGAACTCCATGCCCATGAGCGTTAAGGCAGTGCTGGAAAATAATGGTGGCCACAAAATATTTACACTTTGGGCCCAATTTGGACATTTCCACTTAGGGCTGTACTCACTTTTGTTGCCAACAGTTTAGACATAAATGGCTGTGTATTGAGTTATTTTGGGGGGACAGTAAATTTACACAGTAATGCAGGCTGTACACTTACTACTTTACATTGTAGACGAGTGTCATTGCTTCAGTGTTGTCACATGAAAAGATACAAAAACATTTACAAAAATGAGGGGTGAACTCACTTTTGTGAGATACTACTGTATATGTATGTGTCTGTGTGTGTATATGTGTATATATATATATATATATATATATATATATATATATACTAGCGACTTAGCGACTTTCCTGGGGCAATACAATTCAAAGCCATGGGAATGCTGTTTGACACACAATGTAAACCTTTTTGTTCTGTGAGGGCCTTTGGTGCTCATTGCGAGCCTCACGATGAGCGCCTATTTTTGCTCCTCTAAGCAACTTCGTCAATCCTTATAAAGAGAGATATATATTCATCTATATTTACTTAATCAATAATTAATTATTTCCTGAATAAATTAATATACTTTACATATTTGTAATTAATATATTCAGCAGTCAATAGCCTGCAGAGCTAACAATCTGTTTATATTTTCCAGCACCATACAATGTACAGTTTGAGTGTTGGTGCCCTGATGATAAAGTGTAATGAAGGGCCCAACTGTGCATTAGAAATTGTTTGTGTGCGTGAGGGAACTCCGTTGGTGTAGTTGTGTATATCACCATTGTAGATTGGTAATGTTATTAATGTGTTACGCGTCTTGCAAGCATTTTCCATATTTTTTAATAGTGTATTTTGTATTTTGTTCATTGCTGTGTGAAAGTGCAACACGTTAGGCAGTGCTTTGCTTGGTTTGGGGTCTTGTAGCCTCGTTTTAATTTTTTTACTCTGCCATTTTTTTTCTCGCTTTCGTGTGGTGAAAGTCAAAATCACATTTAAATCGCGTTGCACCTCACTCCCAGACGTCCTGGCTGATCCCCCTTGCTGTGGGTGATGTTTTTGTTGTATTTATTTGTATTTTCTTTGTGTTTTTTGGATGTTTGCGTTTCGGACGTTAACCTCGTATTTTTGCTATCTCGTATTTTTTTCTTTCTAAGTCCCGCGTTTGTCAAGTGCTTGAAGGCTAATGCGATTAAGCGTTTACTAAGTGTTTTGTGGCTAAGTCCTGCGTGTTTAATTGCCTTAACAGCTCGCCTCGCTTTGCGAGGCTCGCAACGATGAGCGCCTTCAGTGCTCATCGCCTAAGTGCTACGCATTAATGGCTCGACGCTCATCGCCTAACTCATACGCACCATGCAAAGTGTGAGGACATCTCGCAGTTTGACAACTATTATATGTGACTAGCGACTTGCCCGTCAAAAATGATGGGGCAATAAAATTGTAAGGCAGGTAATGATGTTTCCCACAGACATAAATTTTTTTGGTGGTCTGAGATCCTTTGGCGCTCATTGCGAGCCTCGCGCTGAGCGCCTTCAGTGCTACTTGCAAGGCTCTTGGTTGTTGCATTTTTATCAGAGGCGCTTTAGCTGTCATTGTAAGGTCTGCGCTGATCTGCTTTTTGCGCTCATTGCAAGGCTGTCCCCTGGTGTAGTTTTTGTGCTATGAGCAGCGTTGGCGCTCGTTGTGAGGCACGCAGTGAATTGCTTTTATGTTTATTGTAATAGTGTTTTTTTTTTTTGTGTATATGTATTTTTGTATTCTAATTAAAAAATTAATAAATGAATATACTTTACCTATTTGTAAGTAATATATGCAGGAAGCATTGTGCTGAAGAGCTGACAATCTGTTTTGATGTTACTGCAGCATACATTGTAGGTTTGCAGTGTTGTGGAGCTGAAGTGTAAGTGTCAGCAATGTGTGCAGTGTAAATATGCTGCGTGCACGAGGGGAAGCCATTAGGGTAGCTGTGTACTTCCGCATTGTGTAAGTTAGTGTTGTAAAATGGCGGCGAATGTGTATGTGGTACGCGGGTGTGGATGATGTTGCGTCCTTGGTAAGAGTGTATCTTGTACCTCATACGGCTTTTTTGAAAATCCGTATGTGCTTGGTGGTGTTTTGCATCTTTAGGGTCCTGTAGCCTCGTTTTAGTTTTTTTCAGCTGCCATTTTTTCTATTGCTTAGGGGATTTTCGTGTGTCTAAACACGGTAATTTGGACTTAAATTGAGGTGTAAGTTCACTTGCAGAGGTTCTGGGTGCCCCCCCCCCTCTTGCTGTGGGTAAGCTTTTTATGTAATTTTTCTGTGTATTTATTGTTTTTTTAAAGTTTTCAGCTGCACGCGGTTTGGCCGTTAAGGTAGTATTTTGGCAAGTTCGTAATGGCTTTTTTTCTAAGTCCTGCATCTCGTATTTTTTTAGTGTAAGTCCGTATTTAATCATTGCGTGTTAGATGTATTTTTTCCAAGTCCCACTTCTGTGGGTGTATGTAACCGCTTGTGAGGCGCAGTAGAGCCTCCACCTCGCAAATGCGGCCTGCAAGGAGCCTGCAATGAGCCTCCACCTTCCGCAAACGCGAGCTCGCAAAGCGTGACGACGATTCGTAGTTTGACAACTATTATATGTGATATATATATATAAATTATCCTTTATTTATAACAGACCAACACATTCCCTAGCGATGTACAAGGGTTGGTTGAGCATAAGAAAAATATATTATCAACACATTGCAAAATGAAGTTCCCTGTACTTGGTGCTTTTTACTCGCAGACTTACAATAAAAAGCAGATGGAAGAGGCAGAAACCAGGACAGAAGTAGAACGTGGGGATTTGAATAGGCTGGAAAGAGAGTTAGAGCGTGAAATTACAAAGAGCAAGGGGGAATGGGATGTGTGAGGATAGTCAAGAGTTAAACATTAGCAGCATTATTAAATTTTGATTCGGTCAATTGAATAGGGCTCTATATAAGCGCAGAGCATATTTTTTTACAGAAGTTTTTAGTTAGTGAAGATCTTGCTTTTGGGTAGAAGTTCACTAACTAAAAACTTCTGTAAAAAAAATATGCTCTGTGCTTATATAGAGCCCTATTCAATTGGCCAAATCGCAATTTAATAAGGCTGTATGTGTCTGTAGCAGCTGTGAGAAATGCAGGAGATAGGCCAGTGTGCAGATAGCAACGGGGTATTGAGTGAGAGATGGCGCAGGATTCAATATCTGGAGAAGATGGAAAGGTAAAGCATTTTCAGAGGGAGAGAGGGTGGTAGAAGGTTGGTTGGGAGAGAGGGAGGTGCATGGATTACCAAATAGAGAAATCAGGGCTTTGCATATATCAACAGGATAATTCTAATACATTTAACAGACGCAGGTTAAATACACACAATGTGCTAGTGTTACAGTCTAAGGTCCCTATTAAATTCCGCCGTATGTCAGCGGGCTTCAAATTTGCAGGCGTTACAGAGCAATCACATATATAGGTGTCAGCAATACGGGTTGTTGCTAAAGCTTGTGGGCTCGCATAGCGAGCTCGCCGCAACTGCGTCCCTTGCTACATTTGCCATTTACAGGTGTGAAAACAGCTGCGGGCTTGAGGACTTGTAGCAATTTAATAGCGATTTGCGATTGTAGCATTTACGGGATTGGAGGTCCAATTTGGCAAACGCTATATTTTTTCACCTGTAACCCACAGATCATTTGCGGGTAGCTAAAAGAGGCAAATTTAATAGCCATAACTTTTGCGGGCTCCTTTACGGGCTTCGGGAAAACTAAAAATCACCGAATTTAATAGGGCCCTTGGTCTAGTGAAAGCATTGTAACAGTGGAGTCTCCTCAGCTGGAGTAGGCCGGTGTGCAGATAGCAATGTGGTATTGAGTCAGAGATGGTGCAGGATATATATATATATATATATATTAAATTATATTATATTACACTTAGGTAATGTATTTCTGGCCCAATATGCAGCAATAGCTCTTCAAGATATTTATATGCACAATTAATAAACACTTCTAAGTACCTTTTATACAGTGTATCCCTTTGGCGCGCATTGCGAGCCTCTCCTCCTGTGTACTTTATAGGCCTTGCGCTTGAACACCTTTGGCGCTCATTCGCATGGCTCTCTGTCAAGACTCCCCCCCCCCCCCATGTAGTTTAGGGGCCTCGCGAGTCTTTCTGCCTTGGGTTAAATGTTACTGTCTTTGATTAATTGTTACTGACTTGCGTCAAGTGTTACTGCCTTCGTTTTCATCCTGATTACGTTTTTTTTGCCGCCATTTTTTTTCTTGCTTAGGTGATTTTCGATCGTGAAAAAAATGCAAATATGCCTCAAATTAACTTGCAACCCTCCTCACAGGCTCCCCACCGTGCTATTTGTTAGTGTTGAAGTGACTTTGAGGCATAATGTTGTTTTTTGATGATCTTTCCAGCTGTGTGGTTCTGGCATTTTACGTGCTTCGGTCATAAGTCCTATGGGGCTCGTAATTCCAGTTACGTGATTCAGACGTTTTCCGTGCTTCGGTCCTAAGTCCTATGGGGCTCGTAATTCCAGTTACGTGATTCAGCCATCTTATGTGCTTCGGTCATAAGTTGTACACAGAGCGTGATGAGCGCCTGTGGCGCTCATTGCAGACTAAGTCGTGCGCCCCTGGCGAGGCCTGCAATGAGCGTCTCGCAGTTGCGGCCCAAAATGGCTCACCTCGCCTTGCAAACGTGAGCAACGGCCCGCAACCTGACTAAACTAAGTGATGTAAATGCAAGCCAAAATGGGTCCTCTCCCCTGCTATTTGGATCTTAATACCGATTTGATACGTTATCGGTGGAGTGATGTACCACACAAAGAGTAGCTTATATGAATTTACTTTGATTTGCATGCAAATAGATCTCTTCTTCCCCTTCTGGATAACTACCATGTCATGGTGAAGAGTGTCAAGATCTTCTTTTGGGGAATGAGTTAACAGGAAATTTGAACAATGCACTTGTACATCTTGATAACAATCTGCCTGATTAAATTTCCTGTCCACAGCTAGATTATGCCAATAGTTTGTGAGGTAACTAATTTAGAAGGGAACTTTGAATGTTTTTACGTTTGTGATGCAATTACCAGCTCACAGTGTGATGGGTTTAACTCCTACATCCCCCAGATTTGACAGAGAAGTACTGCAGAGGGCTGATTAAGTTAATTGGTTAAGAACAGGTAAATTAATCATTTTTCTGGGCTGAACCTAAACTGTATTGTTCTGTTTGCCTATAAATGTTACAACTTTTCCCAATATAGACACACTCTTCCAGGGAACATAATCATCGAGTTCTGACTTTCATTTAGAGGCTATAGCCTCTGTTTATTATTTTTAACCCTTTGATTCCTGTTCTGCAGCCCATACACTCCACTTTCCAAGAAGGATTCCTGTAGCCAAGACAGGTGAATTCTGGAGTTGAGTTGGACCCCTCCTCTGGGTTGTGACAAAGTAGCTTGTGTACCTCAATGAAGCTGTGAGCTGTACCATGTAGGGTCATCTAAAATGGGCAGGTCATAGCAGAGAGGTCAGACAAATTGCTGTTCATTGGAGAAGGATCTGGCAATCCACTCCAGTATCTTTGAGAAGAAAACTATGGATAAAAACAACCAGAGAATTAACAATACGGCACTGGAAAATCAGCCCCTTAGGTGCAGAAAGTGCCTACCTCATTACTGGAAAAGTATGACTAGCATCAGATCAAATGAGGTGGTTGAGCCAAAGTTGAGAGTACGCTCTGCAGTGGATGTGTGTGGAGGGAAAAGGAAAGTCTGCTGCAAAGAGCATTTCAGCATACGAACCTGAAATTAGAACAATTAATCAAAGATAACTGGACGTGATCAAACATGAGATGACAAGATTGACATGGGAATTAATTAGTGATCTCATATTGACTGGATTTGGACATTTCATTGACAACCACCAGATCTTCTACTGTGGTCAAGAATCCCGCAGAAGAAATGGAGTAGCCCATGTAATCAATCAAAATGTGGCCAAATCAGTGATCGGTTACAGACCGAAAAAAGATACTTATACTAACAAACATGTTTGGCCTTGGAGTACAAAAGGAAGCAGGTAGGAAATTAGTTGAATTCTGTCAAGATAATTGTCTGGTCATAGTAAACACCCTCTTTCAACAGCCTTAGAGAGGACTCTGCACATAGACATTACCAGAGGGACAATATAGAAATCAGAGACTATATACGTTGTAGCCAAAAAGATGGAGGAGCTCTATACAGTCGAAACAAGATCTGGAGCTGACTGTGGCTCAGATCATGAGCTTTTTATTGCAAAGTTCAGAATTAAGCTGATATGAAATAAATAGAGATGAAATAATAACCCTTGTGAATATGCAGTGGAGACAAAGAATACATTTAAGGGACTAGAAATAGTAGATAGAATTCCGTAAGAACTTTGAACAGGAGTTTGTGACATTGTCCAGAAAACAGGAACAAACAATATACCCAAAAGGAAAAAACTAAAAAGGCTAATTGGCTGTCTGATGGGGCTGTGAAAGTAGTCAAGTAAAGAAGGAAAGTGAAAGTTGGTGGAGATGGGAAAATATTTGTCCAACAATGCAGAATTCCAGAGAATAGCAAGAAGAGACAAGGAGACATTATTTAATGAGCAATGTAAATAAATAGACCAAGATAAAAGAATGGGAAATTTAAGAGACCTCTTCAACAAAATGTAGGATCTTCAGGGAACCTTACATGCCAAAGTTGGCATAATAAAAGACAAAAATTATAAGGACTTCATAGAAGCAGATGAGATAAAAAAAAAAAAAGAGATGGCAGGAATACACAAACGATCTATATAGGAAGGATCTTCACAGCAGTGATAACCTCAATAGTTTGTTCAATGAGCTGGAGCCAGACATCTTAGAGAGCGAAGTGAGATGGGCCCTAAGATGCCTTACTGATAACAAGGCTGCACGAGTTGATAGAATCTCAGTTGAACTTTTCAAAATTCTACAGGAAGATGCTATGAAAGTGCTGCTTGCCTTATGCCAACAAATTTGTAAGACTCAACATTGGCCAATAGACTGGAAAAGGTCAGTCTACATCACAATCGCCAAAAGGCAGTGCCAAAGAGTGCTCCAATTACCAAACAATTGCACTTATTTTACATGGCAGCATGGAAATGCTTAAGATCCTACAATCTCAGCTCCAACAATATATGGACCGTGAACTAACAGATGTGCAAGCCGGCTTTCGCAGAGGCACAAGAGACCAAATAGCAAATGTCTACTCGATAACAGAGAAAGCAAGAGTTCCAGGAAAACATTTACTTCTGCTTCATAGACTATTCTAAACTCTTTGGGCCTCATTCTATTATCGGCCGTAAAACGGCCGCAAGGCTGCTATTCCTTGCGGGGGTTCCGTTATCTTGGAATTCAATTATACGGCCCGCAAGGATCTCCTCTTACGGCCGGCCGTATATCTTGCAACCGGCCGTAAGCTCAGAAATCTTTAAACGCAAAAATAAGTTCAAGCCTGCACTGTACAGCTCTGTAAATGCTAGGGATCATATTGGGGGACATGAGGATTAATAGTAACCCACTCTCAAGCTTGCACATCAGCCCAAACCCGAGTTTACATTAACTGTTTATTTTCCGGCCGCAGCGTGGCCGGGTCTGAGGTGCTCCAAGCACTCTGGACTTTTTACATGGATTTTTGACATAAATTAAAAAATATGTTTTTTACGGATTTGAGTGTAGGGGAATGTTGTGCTATTTTTGCTAACACCTACAAACACTTTTTAGTCTCCTCAGAGTGCAGGATGGCTTTATTTTGGCTTTATAATGTGCTTAATTGGTGCTAGCGGGACCTTTTTCCTGCAAGTAAGCTGCGGCTCGCTTTTAGCCTTGCAGAGATGGTTCCCGGAGCAATAGAATAGCAACCAGGCTTTTCTTGCGGCCGAAACTCTTGCGGCCGTTTTAGATCAAAGGCTTTCCTGCGGCGCGTGCGGCTGCAAGGGATAGCAAGGCACCGGCCGCAAGCCTGCCGGAGTCCCCGGCTGGAGGGGAATAGAATAGCAGAATAGCTTGCGGCCGGTCCTTGCGGCCCCGCATCTCCTATGGCCGGTAATAGAATGAGGCCCTTTGTGTGGATCGTAACAAAATTAAATCAATAAAGCTCAGTCTCCTCCTGAGGAATCTGTATGTGGACCAAAAAGCCACGGTCAGAACCAAACGTGGGACAACAGAATAGTCCAAGATCAGAAAAGGAGTGCAACAAGGTTGTATATTGTCACTTTATTTAAACTTAGAAGAGGAACACATCATCTGTTAGGGCCAGAATTAATAATCCTGGGAGAAATATCAACAATTTATATTTATGTCTTCATAATTTATTAAAGGAATCTATTGCTATTATTCCATTTTTGAAGGAATTTCCAGGTGTCAAATACCAGGTAAATACTCCTTAAAAAACTTGACTGTCTTAGTTTAGTGCAGACCATTGCAATAAACAATGTGAGTTTGGAGATATGTGGATGTATATTATTTATGATTTTTTTTATTTCAGTGATAGAAACAGTCTACACTGAGATAGTGCCTTGTATTTTTCGTTTTTATTTGGTTTGAGGTGGACTGCTTGTTGGATTTGAAAAGAAAAGTCAAGACTGCCAATTTTTCGCAAGTAAAATTTTATTTCTGAAAGATTTGCAATTCACTTGAGGTTGTATATACGTTGGTTAGTTTGAATTATTTTCACTGTACATATAAAGCTACTTTCACCAGATTTTTACACAGCAATACTATTAGTTTTTAAATAAGCACTTTCTTATAAATATAATGTTGCGCTTTTTTGAAATAACATGCCACTGATAATTATTATATGTCAAAGAGTTGTATATATATTTTTATGTAATTTTAGTTTATTTAATAGGTATATTTTATGGAGTGCTATTATACGGGAGATAGACATAATTTCATTTATTATTCTTTAAATGTGTATAAGATGCAAATACAATCTAACGGCAGCAAATGAGAAACAGTATGCACCATATTGTTTTCCTTAATTTACCTTGTTTATATTAAATACTCATTAAAAGCACTAACGATACTTCTCGTTAGCATTTGCTCTTCATGCTCTAGTCTTTGTGATATCCCCGGTTGTTTTCTATAGCCAGAAGAAGCTTTTCTCTGAGTATTTTAGTGTTGGAGTACTCAGGAAGAAAAAGCATGTGATTACAGGTTTGTGCTTCAGGAAGGTAGGTTTCATCAGTGACTCCGAAACGAGAGATCATCATCTTATATTGATGCATGACTTGCCCCAAAACTCTGTCATTTCCTGTGAGAAAAACTAAATAGAAATGGTATAAAGATTAGAACAATCTGCAGTAAATAAGAGCTGGTCATAGAAAAGTACACAAACAAGTCTAAACTGAACTTGAGATCCAGACAGTCATTTATTTTGCTATTGTTATGTCTCTTTTGTCGTCCCACATTCAAAAAGTGAGATGATATGGAAGTCTGATTTTTTTTTTTTTTTAACAGGGAGTGTTGTTATTCTCTGAACAAGAAGCTAAAATACTGGACTCTCCAAATACATTTGACAATTTTAGTAAACATCAAAACTGAAAATTATGTAACTTACAAAAACAACGGGTCGGAAAGAATATGGAAAAGTGTTTTCTCTTTTGAATTTGCTGCTAATCTCAAGTATTTGTAGTCAGTGGTTGAATTTATCTGCCAATGAAAGGGATAAAGCATCCACCTTTGCTATAGAATCTTGTGAGTTCCTCTCCCACCATTTGCTTTTTTTCATTTTGCTTTTTATAATCATTTTTACTTAGATTACAGGATAAAACAAAAACCAAATGCACATTGTCAAGGGGTGGATATGAGTGAACAGTGTGTTTTGCAATGCTTTTAAAATATTTATTTTGAATTATAAAAAAAAATATTAATGTAAAAAAGGGGAGGACTAAGATCTGAACTTACAGCCTCTTATATCAGAGATAATAACGTTTATCAATCAGCCATCTCACTACACTATCAACAGTGATTATAGAAATCAATAAAGCTAAAATGTATTCAGTGTGCAGTGACAGCTCCCTCCTAATCCTGTATGAAGTTTCTTGTGAGAGGACTACACAATTAAAATGTCAATTTTTGAAAAATTAAAAAAATATATAATTCCCAAGTGATTGTAAAATCGTTATCTCACAGTGCAAGGGAATTTTGGCGACTTCTTCCATTTTCCTGTAATGGATGTAAGATTATTATGTAATGATAGTACCCTATTAAGTAGGTCACTGGTGAACAAACTATTTGACCATGTCTAGTTTCCCATCTATAAATAAGGTTATGAGTTATTTTCATAGTTAGAAGTACACTCTTATACACTAAAATTTCACTCAAGTTCTATTCTAGCAATATATTTAATAGTTACAAGATTTAAATAGATATTACTATTTAGCGGAGCAATCAATTGTATTGATACATGCATTGATTGAAAATAATAAATAGATCATTATTATCTGAGCTTCAAGCGCATTCATAAAGAATAAGTAATTGTGGCAGATCTTATACTTACAGAGAAAGCCTTTCTTTTGTTCCAGAGTCAGAGAATGGAAAACCTTCCAAAACAATTTGATGGTGGGGTGATCTTTATTGTAATTCCCCAGGTAAACTGTATGCTTCAGAAAGAGAGAGAGAGAGGTTATAGATTGTGTCACCTTTTAAAGGGACTCTTTCTAATTTTAATATTCTATATACATTTTCCATTTAAGTTCATACTTCTGCCTCATTCTTCCGCCTCAATGTAATATAAATTTCAATTATTTACAAATTAGAAATTTGCTAGCATTAGGAACCACCCCCTTTTCTCCCTGTATGCTCACCTGCATGCTGATATGTTTCCCATCTTTGACAGTCAGCACTGCATTCTGGTAGCTAAGCTAAGGCCAAACCCACAGGGGTGGGATTTCACACTTCCAGTGTCTCATGCTGGACAATGCAATGTATTATTATTATTATTCTACATTGTCATATATTATAGAGAATTATAAGATGAGGTAAGTCTTAGTAAAAGGAGTTGATGTTACATTGAGCAAAAAGAACAGTAATCATCCCTTCCTATAAGCCTTTCTTTTTGGTCATTTATTTTTTGGTCATTTATTGATTATTTATGATATTAAAACAGAGAATAGAATGTAAAATAAGAATGTAAAAGTAACAGGAATGTACATTTTATATGATAATTACATTAATAAGAGACACATGAAATAAATACACCAAGAAAGAATATTTATTAAAAAAATCCAATTTTCTGTAGAGTCCCTTTAAGAATTGAATCCTAAAATATAACTGATCATTTAGTGTTCTGGTCAGTTATGGCATTCACTTTGCAAAATATGTATGTGCTCGTATTAAAAAGTAGATTAACTGATATTTCTAGTTATAGTACCAACTCTTCCATTTATTTGTTTTTACAATGTGTGTGCTAAGCAACTAAGTAGCACTTGTATTGGTATGCTAATGTTTTTTTCAACTTGAGTAGCTGTCTCATTCACATGCTAATACGATTTTCAGCTTAAGAAGCAACTCCAATAATCATTCTCAGCAGTAATACAGGACTGTGATTGGTGGATTGGAAGGACATGTGAAATTGGGAAAACATACATTGGTATCCCATGCACACCCTTCTCTGAACAGTAAGATGTGCCAAGAGTAGGAGTAATTTCACAGTGCCCAAACAAGGCAAGTCAAAGACCTGACCAATACATTATTATTTTTTATCAATACAATATTTTAGAATTTGCAATGCGGCACATACGTTTTTACTTGGAGTAACACAACAGCTCATTTGTTTTCTTTTTTAGCTGTGCTACAGGCTGTAATTTCTCACAAGCACAGTTCACAAATGTTACCCATACCTGAAAAAATATATATGGCAGCCTGCATAACAACTAAAGAGAAACAAGTGGGTTATGCCAGCTGTTTGAATTGTAGAATCTGCAATTAAAAAAAGTGATTTTAATCGTTTTACTTATAAAAGTCACACAGCTTCTTTCTGAATTAGCACGTATGTTTGGGGATTCCCTTAAAATAATGTTACCATTTTTTAGACACCATGAACAGACAAAACCATTCACTATAGGCCAAACATGCTTAATTCTGCTTTGAGAATTCTTGGAGAATCTCTCCAGTACATGCATGGTTTGATTTATGTGACATCCTCAAGATGTCCCAAACACACATTAGTACATATGGTTCCATGATTAGTGTAATAAACGTGAGATCTAATTGACTAGTCGACAGCCATTTGAATAGCATGTTGTTGTTTGGCTAGGAAGATCCGTGGGATGACACAGAGAGTAAGTTATTTGCACTCAGTTGTAGTAAGTCTAGGCTCTTTAACCTCATAGTAAATACAGATTATTATACAGAGTAGAATATTATACAGAGTATAGTATTATAGTACAGTATACTACTTTGTTTTACTGAAGCTGATTTTTTCTTTTCACCTAGTGTCAGAGACAACAAAACAGAACATTATCTGTATGAGACTGGCAAGTCCTGTCTATGCTATTGTTTAACTCTAACTGTTGATTAAACAATAGAATAGTGAGCACAGATCAGTTAACTTATGTAAGTTGAGGTTATCTATACATTTGGTATAAAATGGCCTGTAATAGTAATACAGATTTCAATCTTCATTTTTGTATAAAAACTTGTATTGTAACAATAAAGTTTGGTACCCAGTTGCGGATGAAGATACATGCTTAGGACTGAATTTATTTTCCCTGGTAATTCACAATTCCTCTGGAACTGATCATCCCCTATCCTACTTTATTACAGTTTGATACTTATCACATTCTGAATACTTTTTCCAAAATAATATAATATATGCATTTTGCAATGATTCCAGCTATTGCTCATCTCTTACCTAGATTTCCCATACATACCTTTTCAAATATGTCCCAGTCATAATTTGTGGTTCCACTCATGATGTCCCTCAGCTCATCAGGGTGAAAAAATGAAATGATATATGTCTCACAGACTTTGTAAAATCCCCTCTTGAACTCCTCAATTATCTCTTTAACTGATGAATTGAATATGTAGTCGACACATTTATTAACATAATCCCGCCTTCAAAAATAAAAAAAAAAGATTTTTTTATTTAACAGTATTGATTTTATTCATCTTCTTTGCCTCCAAATCTACTTTTGCATTAGTTAATTTGGATCAAATAAATCTAGAATATCCACTTTTTCAAAGGAACTCTAGGGAACTGTATTAAATATGTCACGTACTAATCTATATTGACTACAAATTTTGACCAACTGCCCTATGAAATGTTATAAATATTGGTCTATGTTAGTTTGAATGAATTGGAGCATTTTGTTTCATATTCATGCACATCTACTGTGTATTTTGTACAACACTATGGCATATGTTTTGTGCTCTAAAAATCAATAAATAATAATGGTTCGATAGAAGTCAGACATACTTGTTTGAGTTGTTCACACAGACAGATGTTCCATTTGGTATCAAGTCTACAGTCTTGTTTTCCCAGGACAGCTACAGAAACATTAAAAACACTGCTGGTTAATGTTGGGGCAACAATCCAAAAGGACAACATATTTTTATAGAGATAAATAAGTACAATTTCTCATTCTCAGTCCTTAGTAAATTAATCTGGACAGTTTGTTTAAATTAAATATCACATGTTTAGAAGAGTTTGGTGCAATGTAAAACCAATATTCTGACTGGATAATATATAGAATAAAATTCCAAGTTACACAACATTGAAAACGATTTACCAGCAGAGAGTTATATTCTAATTTCCTAACTGCTGAAAATGACTTACAAACTCTATAAGGTTGTAAGTGATAATGTCAATTGTATACTTGAGCTTAATTAAAGTAGAAGGTGGTAAATTATGTCTATAATAATATAGTTTATACTGATATTGTAATATAGAGCTAATAATGAATACACTTTAAAGCATAACAGACCTTTGCCAAGTTTGCTATATTATTTTTATTTATGGATCATTGCAATGGTCCTTTCATGGGCATTAACACATATTGGATAGAATACACCCACTATACACATACAGAGTGGTCAGAATATAATACACATTTTCACTAGGCACATATTGCAAGAATAAGTAACCAAATCAGAAAGTAATATATTAAATCAGTGTAACATATTGTGCTTCTCCACAAAAAGATTATAGCATTTAAAAAAAAAAAAGTATGAATAGTGCATAACAGGGGCGTAGGAACTGGGGAAAGGGGGAGGAGGAAAACCCCTATATTATATGAACAGGGGACACACAAAAATAGCAAAATTAAACTTAATCATGTATTACTAGATTTGGCCACTAATATATATAATATATATATATATCTATCACATATATATCACATATATAGTTGTGAGCGTACAAGTTGTTGCTAACGCTTGCGGGCTCGCGTAGCGAGCCGAAGGTGCTCCTTGCCAGCAAAACTTTACATCGCAACGCAAACAACATACGCGACACGCTACCACACATTATGACCTCGCAACAATCGGACGCAACTCGCGAACATGACAAAATTCAAAACTTCAAAATAAATACACACAGCACATACATAAAAAGCTTATCTACAGCAAGAGGAAGCATCCAGGACCTCAAAAAAACAAGTTACACCTACATTTAACTAAAAATAAAAGAGTTTAGACACAAAAAAATTCGCTAAGCGAGAGAAAAAATGTCCACCGAACAAAACGAAAACGAGGCTACAGCACTCTAACCACGCAAAACACCACAAGAAACTCGCAAAACACCACAAACGACCTATGGATATTCCGCTAAGACGCATACCACACATTACCCGCCATTTTACACTAACGCGGAAGTACACGACTACGCTAACGGTTTGGTCTCACGCACGCACACTATTACACTGCACACATTCACCACGCTTACACAGCAGCTCCCCACCACTAATGCTGCAGCAACATCAAAACAGATTGCCAGCTCTTCAACACAATGCTTCAAAATACGTAAAGTATATTCATTTATTAATTGTATTATATATTTCATTATTACACACAAAACACCATTAGCTAACTTACAATTTCATTGCCGTCATTTTTTGACGGGCAATTCGCTAGTATATATATATATAATATATAGTATATATATATATACCGGAGGTGGATCCATCCCTGCTGCTACCCGTTCTGGGAGTAGAGTTGCATTGCATACTTATAATAATAATAACCCCCTGATGTTTACACAGAAATCAGTATACGTCGGATTAGGTACTCCTGAATATACTGTATATATACATTTTAGAGCACTCTTAATTGTCACTTGACTTTGTAGTGAGAAGAATTACCAATTTATGCAAGCAATATGTTTGCTCATAGAAGAAACATCAATATTGAACTTGCTCTCTATTAAATGCAGGAGGGGTAAATATAGGTTCCATGAACATAGCTGCATAATCTATTCCATTTGAATCTTGAAATTAAAAAAAGTCACAAACTATGTTGGACTTATTTATAGCACATAATGCATCAAAGTGACAATTAAGAGTGCTCTAAACTGCATACTGTTTGTCTATGTTTAAATATGACAACAAATTCACCAGCAGACTCCGAAGTGTGAAGGAGCCCACCAGAAACAATGTTCTAACCCAATCAACGAGTTTTAAAGTTCTTGATATGTTGGTAATTTTTTTTTGCTAATTAACTTATCTAGTCCCAAAACACATTTTAGTCACATAATTACATAGGCCCTCATTCAATTGCGATTTGGCTAATTGAATAGGGCTCTAAATAAGCACATAGCATATTTTTTTTAAAGAAGTTTTTAGTTAGTAAAAATCTTGCTTTTGGATAGATGCTTGCTAACTAAAAACTTCTTTAAAAAATATATGTTATGTGCTTATTTAGAGCCCTATTCAATTGGCCAAACTGCAATTGAATGAGGGCCATAGTAATTGAGGTTGAAGAAAGATTTTTTTTAGTCTATCTGATCTTTGTAATATGCGGATTAATTGTTAATTATTAATTGATCCAGAAGAAGGCAAAAATAAAAAAAACTATTGAAACATGGCTAATTGGCACAAAAGAGGATACAAAATAAAATTCCTTCCTGACCCCAGATACAGGCAATCACACTCACCCTTGGGCCAATACTCCTTGCTTCTTCTCCTTAATGCATGCTAATTACATATTACTTGCCTTTGCAAGTGTGTGTCTGGATGGGAAAGGAAAGTCCGCTGCTGATGCTGCAAAGAACAACTTAGCATAGGGACCTGGAACATTAGAACCAAGCCAAACTAGATGTGGTCAAACATGAGATGATAAGATTAAACATTGATCTTCTTCTGTGGTCAATAATCATGCTAAGAAATGGAGTAGCCCTCATACTAAATCAAAGGGTGGCAAAAGAATAGCTAAGTTAAAACTCAATAAATTATAGAATGATTTCAATTTGAATTCAAGGCAAGCCATTTAAACATCACAGTGCTCAAAGCCTCTGTTCCAACCATAGATACTGAAGTTGAGGAAGTAGTCCAGTTCTATGAGGATATTCAACACCTCATAGAAATAACAGCAAGAAAATATACAGCTCTCATTACAGAAGAATGCTAAAGTAGGGAACCAAAATAGACCTGGAATAAATGGTAAATTGGCCTAGGTAAACAAAATGAAACAAATCAGAGATCAGTTCAATTCTGCCAAGATAATGTTCTGGTCATAGTAAGCACCCTTTCCAACAGCCCCAGACACGACTCTACACATGGACATCAACAGATGGACAATATAGAAATCATGTTGACTGTACTTTCTAGTCAAAGATGCAGGAGCTCTATACAGTCAGCAAAAACAAGACCAGGAGCTAACAGCGGCTCAGATAACGAGCTTCTTATTGCAATGTGCAGAATTAAACTGAAGAAAAGAGGCAAAATCATCAGACCAAGCAGGTACAAATTAAATAATATCCCTATAAATATGAAGAACATTTAAAGGGCATTGAAGAAAGAATGTCTGAATAACTTTGGACAGAAGCTTTTGACATTGTCCAGAAAATAGCAACACAAATATTCCCAAAAGAATGAAAACTAAGAAGGCAAACTGGATGTCTGATGAGGCTTTGAACATAGCCCAGGAAAAGTGAAACGTAGTGGAGACAGGAAGAGATCTGTCCAACTGAATGCAAAATCCCAGAGGATAGCAAGAAGAGACAATACATTCTATAATGAGAGATGTATATAGATAGAGAAGATAACAGAATGGGAAAGTCAATAGATCTCTTCAAGAAAATTGGGAATCTCAAAGTAACCTTTCATTCCAAAGTGGGCATGATAAAAGACAAAAATGGTAAGGATTTAACAGAAGAAGATCAAATAAAGAAGAGGTGGCAAGAATACACAGAATATCTATACAGGAAAGATCTTTAAAGCACTGATAACCTCACTATTTGTTTGTCCAATTAGCAGGAGCCAGACATCTTGAAGAGTGAAGTAAGATGGGCCACAAGAAGCTTTGCTGATACCAAGGCTGCAGGAGTTAATGGAATCCCAGCTGAACTGTTTAAAATCATACAAGATGATGCTGTGAAAGTGTTGCTTGTATTATGCCAACAGAATTGGAAAACTCACCAACGAACAGTAGAGTGGAAAAGGTCCATCTATATACCAGTCCCAAAGAAGGCAGTGACAAAGAGTACTGCAATCATCAAACAATAGCACTCATTTCACATGCCAGCAAGGTAATGCTTAAGATCCTGTAAGCGCGGCTCCAAAAATATATGGACCAGGTATGTACCAGATGTGCATGCTGGGTTCCGCAGAGGATGAGGCACATGAGATCAAATTGCCAATGTCAGATGGATAATAGAGAAAGCAAGAGAGTTCCAAAAAAACTATTTCCTCTTCTCCATAGACTATTGTAAACCCTTTGACGGTGTGGATCACAACAAAATGTGGAATGTTCTTAAAGAGATGGAAGCACCAGACCATCTCATCCTCCTCCTGAAGAATCTGTATGTGACCTTATATGCAGAACAGATCATGTGTAAGGCAGTACTGGAAGAATCCAAAGTCCAAATCAATATTGCTGGGAGAAATATCAACAACCTCAGATATGCGGATGACACTACTCTGATGGCTGAAAACAAGGAGGAATTTTAAAGGGCTTATTGATGAGGGTGAAAAAATACAAAAGTAAAAGCTGGCCTGCCACTAAATGTTTAAAAGAACACATCAATCTGAGTCCCTTGGACAAGAAGAGGAGGCAGTGACAGATTTTATTTTCCGGGGCTCCAAGATCTCTTCAGAAACTGCAGGCATGAAATTTGAAGACATTTGCTTCTGGGGAGGAATGCTATGGCAAGTCTGGATAAGCTATTAAAAAGTAAAGATATTACACTATCGACAAAGGTGCACATATTCAGAACTATGGTATTCCCAATAGTAACATATGGATGTGAGTGCTGGAATATAAAGAAAGATGAGTGCTGCAGAATTTACGCATTTTGATTGTGGTGTTGGAGAAAAGTAGACTGCAAGAAGATCCAATAAATCCACACTACAGGAAATTAAGTCAAACTGTTCACTTGATGGTTTGATCATGAAGTTAAAGCTGAAATATATTTTGGCCATATCATGAGAATACAGGATTACCTAGAGAAGTCTCTGATCCTGGGAAAGATTGAAAGCACACAAAGAAGCGGAAGGAAGAGGTGGAGATGGATAGATCAGGTAACTGAAGCAATGAGCATGAGCTTGATGTGGTAGTGGATGATAGATGTGCCTGGAGTGCAGCAGACTTTAGGGCCACGAAAGTCGGACACGGCTGAACGACTAAACAATAACAATAGGTGGAAAGGAAGAGCAGCAAATGAGGTAGTACCTAGGGCAGCATAAAACCTTTATACACCACTGGTCAAAGCAGACAAACTTCGACTGTTCACACACATAGACTAACTGGACTAAGCACACACAAACTAAACTGGTCTAAGCACATGCATACATAGACTAAACTAGCCTAAATGCACCCACAAACTAAACTCAAACAAACTAAACTGGACTAAGCACATGCATACATAGACTAAACTAGCCTAAATGCACCCACAAACTAAACTCAAACAAACTAAACTGGACTAAGCACACAAACACAAGCTGAACACAGAAGCTAAACCAGACTAAGCACACACACAAACAGATCACACAGAAATTAAACTGGTACACACACAGAAAAAAAGATAGGTTTGGTGGCTCTAGATGTAATTAAATGTAATGACCTTTTACTTAGAGTGCATCTATTTTTACGTAATTTATTAAAAGCTAAGTTTTAATCAATTGGGTCTCTTACATAGTTGAGATTCATAGGTGTGCACTATAAAAAGGGTCCCCTTTTTCTCTTTCATGGTACACACACAGACTGAAAATAAACTTAACAAATGCAGTAACTGAATACACACACAAATTCATATGGTCCAGGAACATACACAGAAAGATAACATACAGCTTCTAAATTAGAATAAGCCCACACAAATCAAACACAATTGACTAAATATTAATACACACAAACTAAACTGGAGTGAGCAAAAGCACAAACTAAACCGAACACACAGAAACTTGGAAGAGGATGATATACAATAAACTCTACACTATACATATAGCCTCATGGTTAAAGGCCCATTAGCCTCGCCTAATGACACTGTCTGCCTAGGAGGTTTCTGGTACAGATATTATGCATGTCGGCTGTCTGTTCATGAACACAGGGACGCCTGGTCACTCTAAGGTAAGCATACTGTTTGATAACCGGAGATTGCAAATTTCCAAGGATCAAAGGAATCCTATAATAAGATTAAACCAATGATGTCATGGAAGATCTGAGAAGCCAAATAAGGTGTAGAGTTGTTTATCAAGGTATTTTAAAGCATTGTCCATTTTATAAGATTTCCTGCAATGAGAGAAAGTAACTTTATATGTTGAAGCTTTCATGTTTGTAGCTTTCATGTGCCTATCCGTTAGTTCATCCTATAAACAGTTAATGCTCATCACTTGATACATGAAAATAAATGTATAATTGGTATATAGAGACATTTTGGTAGCATTATTTGTCACTTACAGAAAAATATACTTCGAGATTCTCCACAACATCATTTTCATAATCCAGCAGGTTCTGTAGGCTCCTAAAAAGAACAATAATAATTAAGCAAAACGAAATCAGACCTCTTTTCAATGTCATCCTCGTTACAATCTCTCTCTTATATAATTTACCTAGTCAGTTGAAATCCTCTCTCATTCTTAAAACCTACTCTCATACCACCTCCCTCTTCAATAAGCCTTTCAATCCTTTCTTCTTCTTTTTCCCATTCTCCCTTATTTAATCCCCCATCATTCTATTAATACATTGGTTAATTTACCTTTTATTGCAATACCCTTCAGTTGAACCCCTTCACTCCATTAACCTTTCAGTTAATTTCCTCTTCACTCCATTAACCCATTGGTTCATTCCCCCATCAGTTTACTCCACCTTCATTCCATTAATAGATTAGTTCATCCCTAAATGTATTCTATTAACACCTCAATGTATCCCCCTTCTTTCCATAAACACCAGTTCATTCCCCCATTAATTGAATTAACCATTAGGTTAGATTAGGTTAATTTCTCCTTCATTCCATTAACTATTATGTTCATTGCCCCTTAATTCCATTAAAGGCTCTTGACTTCTGCATGCTCCTTCCTCCCACACCCCTCCCTCTACAGATAACTACAGAAACACACGCCTATCATCCAGATCTCAGGAAGTGATGCAACAAGCACAAAACTGTATTCCTGTACTCATAAGGAGCTTTAAAAAATGCAGATTCCCCCCCCCCCCCCAAAAAAAAGGTTTTTCCATGACTTACACAGATGTGAATATTGTTTGTTAAGTACATACTTGACAAAGAAGTGTATTTTTTTCTTGAACTGCAGTGGTCATTTAACCATTAGGTAAATTCCCCCTTCATTTAATTAACCATTATGTTCACTCCCTCTTCTAAAGTTAATTCCCACTTGATTCCATTAACCATTAATTTCAACCCCCTCTTCATTCAATTATCATTAGCTGCATCTCCCCCCCCCCCCATTCATACCACTAACCATTAGGTGAATGTATCTTTATTTTCATTGACCATTAGGTACATTCCCCTTGATTTTATTAAGTTCTTCAATGTATTCCCCCATCTTTATCTGACAGATTATTATTTTTCAATCCTTTATTCTCCCTTAATTTTAACAGTTCACACTCAATTATGGCAGCAGCCTGAAAAAATGTTCCTTTGTACTTCCTTTGATAGCTCTCAAGGCACACTGGCTGAACACATCTGGCTCTCACCCTTTTTTATCTGTGGACCAGCTGGATACTTTCCAATGCTCGTGGGATCCAGAACATTTTTAACAAGGTGATACTAAATGTCATATACAACATTTTCATCTATTTTTTTATTGATTTGAATAGAATAAATGTATGCTGCAGGTCAGTAATCTATCTATAACAAAGTGTGAGCCTAACCTTTTAAACTTAACCTCTACCAGTAGAGGTAAGTTTAAAGTGTTATGCTTTCCTTTATTACTGAGAACAGGCAAATAAGATCTCCGGGACCGGCAATGGTCCCAGGGTCAGTTAGGACCAGTGCTGGTTCCTGTACAGTGGCTCAAACTTTCTCATCCGGCGACCAATGTTCCAAGGGACAACATATGAGACCCAGAACATATTTAACTGGATGATAGTACATGTGAGACACTAAATGTGTATATAGTATATTTAAATGCAGATACATTCATCTATACCTATGGCATAATAGACTCAAAGGCCCTCCTCATCCTTCTTTGTCACTGAGTGCTGTCAGATAAGGTCTCAGGGACATTAGGACGAGCTGTTGAGAACCATTGCTCTAAAATACAGTACTAGTAAGCACCATCTTGTGGTGATTAGTAGATACTGCAAGAAATGAGTTTCCAGATGTAAAACTTTATTCATCAATGTCAGAGATCTTTTGATTCATATGCCATTCTACAGAACCTTCTGAGATCTTGGGCACTTTCATCCATTTTATGCAGATTACTTTCATGCTTGAATGCAAGTACAGGGTCCACATATACAAGTGCATAAATCACTTTAAGTCTCCAAGTGCACCAGGAAACTATATGTGCCCCATATAGAACAGTGGGATAAGAGAGAGTGGATTCCAAAGCTGGCAGAGAGGTGCCCCAGTCAGTTAAATGACCACCATACAATGGCCCTCATTCAATTGCAATTTGACCAATTGAATAGTGCTCTAAATAAGCACATAACATATTTGTTTTAAATACGTTTTTAGTTAGTGAAAACCTTGCTTTTGGATAGATGTTTACTAACTAAAATCTTCTTAAAAAAATTATGTTATGTGCTTATTTAGACCCCTATTCAATTGGCCAAATTGCAATTGAATGAGGGCCAATGACAATATATCGTTTCCAAGCGTTGATTTACGAAGGAGGTATTACAAAGTAGTGGAGAAAAGCCCCATAGTATTGTAAAATGTCTTACCTTCCAATGGTGGGTTGCAGCTCTTTTAAATCTTCAAGGGTAACTTTTTTACCCAGAAGTTTCTTAAACAAAGCCAAAGGAAATGGAAAATACACGTAACGTTTGTTGGAAATTGCTAGACCAAGCAATATGCCAAAGTAAAAATACTTCTTCTTGTCAGCTGAAGGCTAAATCAGAGAAGATGAGGGATGAAAAAAACATTAGCAATGTTTTGAATAATCAGTTTATTTATTAAAATTTTAATGTATTTGTATATGATGACTGACTAATCTGGTTCTGAACAGGTCATAAATTGCTGTTTTGGAGCTTAAAAGGCTCAGATTTTCTGAATTACCAGGTTTTTGTTAGGATGGACAAAATTGTCAGCTTTGGAGTTACTGCAGAGACAGATAATTGCATTCTCCACAAAACTATGAGTATGAATTGTTGCTTATGAAAAACATCAGTATAAATCAGTATATTTAGAGTGGAAAGACAATAAGCTCAACAGCTTCTGACACACAGGGTTAGAGCTTCACAGATGCAGTGAATGATCCAGTAACACTGGACTCAACATGCAATGACGTTTTACAGATTCATTAATATCAACTATAATATTTATTAATAAAAATACATTTACCAATCTACCAGCTCAGGATAATGGTAAATTAGGATTAAAATAACTTTTATAATGAATGTTTGCTTTATCAAATAAAACCTACACTGCTTGGGAACCACACTGGTAAGAATGGCTCAGAGCGGACAAACAATCCATAGTCGGGATTACACATCTCTTCAAATACAAAGAGGAAGAATTGTTTCTCAGCCTCATTAATGTAAACCTCTTCTTCTTCACCTTGGAAGGCCACCTGCAACATACAAAGAGATGATTTTCTGCTATGCAATATATAAATATATTTTCTCCTATTAAGGGTATTAAAATCAACGTGAATGTAATTTAAATATTTTATTACGTTCACTCTACCTGTTCTCATCTTTATCCTGTTTATGGCCATTCCAGATCCAACATTTCATTGGATCTTTTTTCTCGAAAATGGAAAAGACAAACTGCTTAATGGGTTCCTGGATTTGTACACGCATCCTCTAGGGATTTCTACAGCTTTCTACTATTTTGTTTCCGATACCACTTTTATGGAATAAAGGTTCTTTCAGGATAGCATGAATAACAGCTTGAAAAAGTGGCAAAAATGTATTTAGGCGAACTATGTGACTTGGTAGCTTTGTCTTTAGGTCAGTCTTTGCTGTCTGACCTAGAGACAGGCTGGTCTATATAGATCTGGGTAGCCTTGGCTGGGATACCAAAATATCTCAACAAGTTTGGTTAGTTTAGACTGGTCTAAACTATGGTGATTTGTCAAGATGCTATTTGGTGGTCTTCTCTAAAAAGCATACACATAAAGTCTGATGTCAGATACACACATATCTTGAAGCAAGACAGATCAACTGAGCATTGATAAATAACCGTCTACAAAATTATTACAAATCACCATGATTTCATTAAAACACAAAGCTCTCATTTTCAAATATAATATTCAGATATGTATTTATGCATCAGCCAGGCTTAGGGATGTATTCAGCGGAGGCTGGACTTTGCCAACCTAAGTATAAAAAGATCTATTGGCTCTACCTTGTTCTCCCAGCAATCAACTAGTAGTGAGTACTCACAGTACCCGTGCATTCATACTGTACCAGTAATTGCTTCTTAAGGTCTGAATCATCCACAATGCTTAGTTTATGTAAGGTATCCTCTACCAGATGACTGCGTCTGACTTTGAGTAGACAATATGGAAACTTGGGAAGCTCACTGCTCCCCTTCATCCGATTTGCCTGGATCTCACATTGAGCTGCAATATGTACATTCTGCAAAAAGACCAAAAAAGATGGAGGTACTAGCATAAGCCATAAACATAGTAGTAACAATCCCAATCTATGTAAATATGTCCAGTAATGCGACAATGGAGAGTTCATCCAAGACATCTCTAGGTCCAAATTCAACACTTCACCCTTTAATAAACATGATCCATTTTACTACCTGTATTTATTAATTCGCATACAGCACTGTTTGTGATTAATATATACAGGTTAAATGAAAAATATTACCTAACACAAGTTGATCTCTAAAGATTTTATAATGGAAAACTATTCTATATGACTTCTTAATGTTTGTTGATGTCAGCTACTGAAGAATATAGAAAATAAATGTATCTGCCACCTTTTAGACTCTAGCTCAGGGGTGTCCAAACTCGGTCCTGGAGGGCCGCTCCCAGGCCTGGATTTGATGATAACCCTGCTGTGCACAGGTCAGTGAATCACTTCTTCAGTCATCCTGATTTACTCACCTGTGCACAGCAGGGTTATCATCAAATCCAGGCCTGGGTGCGGCCCTCCAGGACCGAGTTTGGACACCCCTGCTCTAGCTTGACTGGCTCATGAATTGGGTCTTGACTCAATTAGATCACACAGCTCAGAATTCTAAGTGTCAGTGACATAAAATGAACACAACTTTTAATCTAGGCAAGTTCTATAAGAGCTACTCTTCTCTATATATCTTTAATATAGGAGAAAATGTGTTGTAGATTATTACAAAGCTTTTTAAGCACAATAGTTTATTTCACTGTCCAACATTTGACATTTTGAATGCCATTGGTGTCTGATGGTATGACCTATTACATCTAATTAGTCAAACACCTACCGTTTTTGCATAGTCAAAATCAAAGCACAAATATTGAATCTTGATTTCATAGTCAAAGATGAATGGAAACCGACAGTATATAACTGGTAGAGCATTTTCATCATCATTCTGTGGATATAAGAATTATAGGTTACTGCAGATTGTGGGCTCATACTAAACTTTATATAGCTGACGTCAGGGTTTTTTCCCCCATATTTGATTCCAAATTATTTTTAAATAATGAACATGTATTAAAATACATGGAGATTTTATTTCAATATAAATAAAACACTACAGTGAAATGCAGTAATTACATTGAAATACAGTCATTTAACTGGACCTGTAGTAAATAAACATATTTAATGCATGTTATTTTATCTGAAGGGACTCTTCAGACATTGTTTTCTTGTTTAATATAATTGTTTTAACTGGGTTTAATTAGTTAACTGAATCTTCCTCAATGTCATTTTCTTAAAACATGTACAGTCATTTACATGTAACAGAATTGATTTCTGGAACTACCCCTTCCCCTTCATTCTCTCCTGCATGCTGCCATTACACCTCAGAGACAGCACAGAGAGACACAGAACAGAGAGACACAGAACAGAGAGACACAGAACAGAGAGACACAGAACAGAGAGACACAGAACAGAGAGAGAGAGAGAGACATACAGCAAAGAGAGAGATAGACAGCAGAGAGAGAGAGAGAGACAGACACACACCACAGAGAGCAAAAAAAGAGAGAGAACAGAGACTAACAGGACAGAGAGCGGCAGACAGTAAAGAGACAGACAGACAGCAAAGGAAGATAGACAGGACAGAGAGAGAGAGCACAGAGAGAGAGAAACAGCAAAGAGAGAGAGAAACAGGACAGAAAGAAACAGGAGAGAGAAGACACAGAGAGTGAGGACAGAGAGATAGACAGAACAGGGAGAGACAGACAACAAAGCGAGAGACAGACAGCAAAGAGAGAGAGAGACAGACACACACCACAGAGAGCAAAGAAAGATAGATAACAGAGAGATAGACAGCAAAAAGTGACACAGAACAGAGAGACAGGCAGCAAAGCGAGAGACAGACAGCAAAGAGAGAGAGACAGACACACACCACAGAGAGCAAAGAAAGATAGATAACAGAGAGATAGACAGCAAAAAGTGACACAGAACAGAGAGACAGGTAGCAAAGAGAGAGACAGCACAGAGAGAGAAATACACACACGCACACCACAGAGAGCAAAGAAAGAGACAGCAAATAGAGCGACAGGACAGAGAGTGGCAGATAGCAAATAGAAAGACAGACGGAACACAGAGAGAGACAGACAGCACAGAGAGACAGCAGAGAGAGAGAGCGACAGCTCAGGGAGAGAGAGAGATAGCGAGAGATAGACAGCACAGAAAGAGAGACAGCAAAAAGAGAGAGATAGCACACAGATCAACAGTATTACAAACCTCAGAGAGACAGAAACAACACAGTGAGAGACAGCACAGACAATTCAATATAACATTCTATGATACCGTCATTTATGACGGGCAAGTTACTAGTTTATGGCAATACATAAGAAGGAAGAATGGGAGAGGTGTGAATGAAGTGTATTGGAACTTCCAAAAGCTCACTGGGATAGTGAGTAAACAACTGAGGAAAAAAAGTGCAAAAACTTTTTGAATTCTTAAAATTTATGCATATTGCACCCCTCAATCAGTGCTAATTACACAGCCTTTTTCACTTTTATAAGCAATTCTTTCCTGCAGTTTTACTTTTTATTTAACCCTGCTTCTTGCAACTTCTGTTTCAACAGGGTGTGTCTTTTTTTTTAATCTACGGTAATTAGTTCACATGCAAACTTCCTGTGTATTTAAAGTCTCCTCCTACCCAAGAAGTAGGTCCCTGATAACTACATTTTTCGATTCCAAAGCAGCATAACTGGAAATAAAAGTAATACATTAAAGGCTTAATTATTTCTTCTTTACATTCTAAAAACATGTTACTTATTTTCAAGTGCAGTTTTTCAAAAGGGGCTAGTTTACATTTTTATGCAGTGGTCCTTTAAGTGAAGGTTGCAAGGTTGTGATCGGAGTGTTTACATCTCTGCAGGAGCAGGGCTTGTAGTCTAGCTTGTGATTGCCTGCTCCTTAGCATGTATCGGGAAGGGGGTAGGTGTGAAATACTAAAATCTCCAATAATATAACAAATCATCACCCTCTCCCTCTTCCCACACACTTCCCTCAACTGATAGATAATATAAGCATAACCTTTAAGCACATCCTGTTAGCTTTGCGCCTAAGTCAAACAAAATTAGACTTTCTATACAACAAAACGTTAACATTTTATGATATTAATGTTGTTAGTTTGCTACATATCAGACATATGTGCTAACGACAGTTGTCCCTGACCTTCCTGTAAACACATTTAATGGCTGTACTCACAGATTGAGACTTCCATATATACCAGTTGTTCAGATCTAGAGGAACGATAATAGATCGGCAGATTTGCTCAGTGCAAAACGTGTTTTTTGGAACAATATAGTTGGCCTTCTTGTTTGCCTGTAACAAAGACATGCAGATTTATCAGGGAAATAGTGCCACTGTAACTCAAGGTCATTCTGTTTTTTGTTTTTTTTTTCTTAGAAAATAATTACAATTAAGTTCACAAATCAGGTTAATAACAATTTGACATAATTACATATTTAAATATACAATTCTAATTAAATAAAATTTACCACGGACATCCATCTCAAAGTACCACTTGTCAAAAAAAATTAAAGCAAGCAAACATAGAGGGAGGGGGGTTAATATCTCTTTCTAAAACTACCACCAATAAGAAGTATTAAATCCAAGGATAATCAACAATTTAGCCACTAAAAGGATATGAGAGGCCACAAATCTGGACCTCTTGTGAATACCATTTGTAAAATGATAAAAGTAAAGCTACTTTATTTGAACAAATTAACTCACATTCATTTTCTGAATATGTCAGAAGCACATCTCTCAAAATGTCTTTATTCTTTCAGAGGACGACAGGATAAGTCCCAATGTACCCATATCACCACATTTCCTTCAACACCGATCTGTTTTATTAACATTTGTTTTCTTCAGTTTCATAGGGTTTATACTACGGTCTTTGAAGAATTTTAAATAAATTAATTCATAACTTATACACATACTTTAGCACTGGGCAATGAAAAAAATATTTTTACCCAAAAATAGGAGTGGACAGAGACATACATGTGTGTAGGTATAGTGTATATTAGTTCTGGGTATAGAATCCAATAATCCAAAGAATTGCTTTTGCATGAGGAGATCCATCTCACAAATTCTGATATGAGAATGTCATCTGCAGCCAATCATTGTTAAGGCAAGGCTGGCTCTGTCCTATGCATGAAGTGGGTGGCCACCCAGGGCATCAATTTATGAGGGGCAACAGCAATAAAGTATAATTTTGCACAGATCTTGTGCCTCAGTACAAAACTGTGCACCCTGTAGATTATTTTTAAAAAAAAATTCTGGACTTTGGCAAGAGCCTGAAGTTAGGAAACTTCTCTTGGAGAAAAACTATATTTATAATAAGCCACATTAATGAGGTACCTTCCATGGATTTTAACAGGGACTTTGTTAAAGAATCCAGTATCGGATGAAAATTCCAAGAAGAAAAATTATTCCTTTAAGAGAGCTTATTTCCTAGTAAAGCTTGTAAGGATCTGGAAATTAAAGCTTTGATATGAGATATAGCTGAGACATGCGATCTCAAGCCACTAAAATGATGTGCCATGTCCAGCCCATCCCAAAGGAACGGCAAACTATTTTAATCCAGACTACGGACTTCCTCTGCTTCTGTGATAAACTGCATCAGCAGAGATTTCTCTGGGTTCCAATTACTATGGTAAAGTCAAGCTTTAGAAGCTCCTGCTGCTCAATCTTCAAGCCATCCAATATATATTTTATCTATAAAAATGAATAAGAACTAGGCCTTGATCCCAACATTGTCTTGAGGATAACTGTGGGTTGGAGTATCTACAAGCAGAAAATGTATGATATACTATGGTTTTCTTTGCCCTGATGCAGCTATAGCAATATACAGACCCATTTCCTAGGTGCTTAACACCAATATCAAATTGTAACTAACTGAGGATAGATAGGAAATGTTTACTTTATTCTTTATCTATTCTTACAAAATGAAACTTGTTAAAGACATATATGTACAAAAGGAGGACACAATTTACCATCAATGGTCTTATGATCCTTGAAAGAATACCTCCTAAACCAGACCACACTCTTGTGTCAGCCCCAGATATAACTAATATCCTATGGTTCCAATAGATTTTCTTCTATTAAAGCATTTATATTATAAATAGGGCTAACACTGGATTCACAAAACTCATTCAAGTCCACTATTTACCAAGAGGAGGAAATAATACTATATCAGTCATCAAAAATTATATGATCCTTTTAAGAACACCTCCTATATCGGAAGGCTTCATTTTTGTGTCCCCAAATCTAACTAATAGACCTGAATATAACAAATGTATTTCTCCAGGAACATTTGTATTTTGAATTAGATTTACACTGAAATCCTAAAACTCTTTTAGGCTCACTAGTTACAAAAGGAGGAATAATTACACATCAATCATGAAGAAGTCCTAAGATCTTTTAAATGTTACCTCCTACCCTAGAATGCTACACTTTCGTGTCAGCGCCAAATCTGACTCATATACCTAGATATATCCATTTGAAGAGGCTCTTCAATGTTTAAATTCCAGGCTCTTATCGACAAACTGGAGAAATAATAGATACAAAGATGAAATCTGTAGAAAATATACATCACTGAGATTAATCTACTCTGCAATATTTTTAAAGTATCACCCACTTGATGAACAGGGATATAATTTTGAGATGTCCCCCTGATAAAGATACATTTTTAAACCGTGTTCCACTTGATGAGGACCAGATTTTAAGTTAAGAGGAGTATGGACCATACATTCACACTGAGGCCTAATACTTTTCTCACAGTTTTACTAGTGGTTATGTTACTGTGAAAGTCAGAAATTGGAGAATGTCGACACACACCAAAATACGTTGGTGAAAGATGGAATATTTTGTTCCATTCTTGTACATTCGGACCCTCACCAGTGTATGTCGACAATCACAGCTCTGCTCTGGTGGAAGTCCAAAAGAGAGGAGCCGGCAAAGAGTCGACTGGCTCTCTCCCGCCAAATCCTTTGTTCTGCTGAGAGAGAGCGACGTAATTTATACTAAATGGATACTGCAGTAAATCGTGATGTTTTTCTTGAAAAAGTTAAATGCATTAATTGCAGGTAAACGAGAAGACAATTGTTTTTATTTTTCTCAAGAAAAGTACTCTAAAATACTTTCCGAAGTGGTTTCTGCTAAAACTAAGTGCAACACGCCTTTGGATAACAGACGATTAAAACGTTTTTGACATTTAAAAAATTAACGATGGAGAGAAATTAATTGTACCATTAAAAGCAGGGCAAACGATTTTACAGTATTATGTTACCAATGAAGAATTGTTCAGTATACTATATGAAACTCACAGCAGAATAGGCCACGGAGGAAGAACACGTATGCTTAAAGAGTTGCAAGTTAAATACAAAAAATATTACATATAAAGTTGTAATGTTGTATTTAAATTTATGCAAACAGTGTCAAATGAAACACAGCGCACCTATGAGGCTATACACTCTGTCAATGCCAAAAAGGAACCGTTGCACAAATAAATGCAGTTGGAAAAGCAAGGGACTCTTGTGCAATTCAAAGTGTCATAATAGTTTCAGTTGTTGCAATAAATAAGATTGGAATCACATATAAATCTCCGACATGTTCAACATTCACCATTAGTGCATGGTGAATGTCGACATTCACCGGTGTAAGTCAGAAATAAGGGTATTTAGCAAATATTTCGGACATACATGTATACCGCTGTATACACACCAGATAAATACTCTCTATATCGAATAGAAGATGTATTTACTCCATCAGAGTTAGGGGGGGGGGGGGTAAACAAACATGTCTTCTACTTCTTTATGAGACTCGTGAGACTCCTTTTCCACAGCCAAATTTGCCTAGTCAGACATGTATCTAGGGTATACATATCTGGGATAAGTATTTAATGCAGTTACAATGTGGACCACTTATGTGACTTTTTGACTGTAAGTTTTGCCTTTTCCACAGTCAGAAAGATCTTTATGAAATTTTTTGTTGGGTAAAGCAAATAAATTTAGTTCTACATAGGCCACACATATGAGTGTGTCACATGGGTGTAGGAGCCAAAATAAATATGGGAGGGATACCGCATATAGTATAAATATACCACACAACTGCTTTTCCACACATAAACACAAACACATAAAAAAATCTGTGGGGGGGGGGGGGGGATTTTTCCCTCTTCCCCCTAGTTCCTACACCCATGAGTGTAAGGCTCTGTCAAGTTTCTTTTTACATATCCTGAGCCATACAGTCAGATATATCACAAGGGTATCTTTGTTGATCTTTTGGAATACCCAACATAATTTACTCCCTTCTCAAGAAGGATTATCAGTGGCTTTATAGACCTCTCTTTTGTGGGATTTAATTATTTCCCCTCTGTGTTCCTCAATACCAGACAAACTAAAAAATATAACATTTTTAAGCTCTACATATCTCTTATTTTACATTTCATACACAGGTATAGAAAATATTATGCAAGCACAGATTAGAGGACTCACCACAAAACCTTAAATGGCAACACATTTTTAGAGTGTTAAATATTCCATCAAGCAAAATGTTTTTTTCCCCCACATAACTTTCATGTAACAGGAAATAATATATGAATTTGCCTGTGAAGATTTCCCCACATGGGAATTTATAGAAACACATGATGATGGTACTTTTCAAAACTGTAAACTGAAGAATAATTATCAGATTTGTTTGGTTAAAGGGATATGGAAGGTTTCTGGAGTTTATTAGGTATATAATACACCTGAGTATCTATTCACTTTTATGTACATTTATATTAAGAAGTGCTTATAAGCTCCGATTTTAATGTCTAAAATGAAACAAAAATTACTGGCTTCCCTCTTTATAGTACTTGCAGCGCAGTGTCTCATATTATCTAATCAGGGACGATATCTCAGCAACTGTCTGCAACATGCTGCTGATAGGCTAGGACACTACACTCAGGCCCGGATCTACCTTTTTGGAGCCATGAAGTACTGACCTGACACTGCGCCATACAATTTTCTCAGATAATATAACCAGAGTGGAGCCATCTTCTATACAGTACCCTCCCCCTCATAATACAGGCTCCAAAAATCCAGTTTGAAAAGTAAAAAGCTAATTTACACATACACAGTAACACAGACATAGAATTACATTACAAAGCATGAGGATGATAACACTCCAGTAATATCTATATCTATATATCCTCTAGTTTAGTAATTTGTGTGTATATATAATCCACCAAACCAATCCCATACACTGCAATGACAGTCGAAAATGTCCTCTTCCTTGTTACTTTAGTTCCAGACAGATAGTCAGTGAACTGCAGTATTTAATTTTTTTCAACCAGAAATCCATTATTTAAGACGGCTGCCTAGTTTGCCTAATGGACAATCCAGCCATGACCACACTGCACATCCAGCCCTAGAGAATCTGTGGGCCTCATTCTATTCAGGGCTGTTACTTGCAAGTAACTCCCCTGATTTGCTACGTTTGGGCTACTTGCACAAGTAGCTCTACTTTTACTTAGCTATTCTATTGTCCAGGCGGCAAATCAGTCCCCCTTCCCAAGAATCGCAAATCCTGCCATTGGAAGTAGCATCTACAGGCCTGAACATGAAGCCTGTAACTCCCACTATCGAAACAGCATATGGAAACAGAGATCGTCATCATGACATCAATGTTTTCAACCCTCAAGCCCGTAGGACTGCGAAAAATGCAGCTGGCAACACTGCTGCAGTGTCTACACATTACGCCCACGATGACCCCCGCAGGGTCCCCACATTAACCTCTTGCTGCAGGGGGTCTGATCGGGACCCCTGCAGCATTTAAACATTTAAATTCCCCGCCGTGGGTCCTTAGAGGGTCTGAGGCGCACAAATGGTTAACCCCATGCAGCGGGGGTATTGTTAACCCTATGCTGCGGGGTCCCCATTAGGACCCCCGGAGGGTCACCACATTAACCCCCCGCAGCATCTAAAATTTAAATTTGGCACTTAAAGGACCTGCGTTACAATAAAAATGAACCCTATAACTCATGGGGGTCTAAACATGACTCAAAATAACTCCATCTCTTATGGGGGTCTATACAGACCCCAATAAGCCTCTATTTAACCCCATCAGTCCCATATGGGTCTATTAAGACCCTTATGGGACTATAATAACCCTAACATTAACCCTAGAGGTGTCATGAGGGTCCTCCAGGACCCTCATGACACTTAAGTACAAACACTACACTATTCCCCCTAAAAAAACATTAAATCCAAATTAACATCCCTAACTAATTACCCCCTCTATTCAACCCTTTTAACCCCTACACTACCTACCATCCCCCTAATAAACCCCCTAGTACCCCACTAATCACATAACAAACCTAAATAAAACATTTAATATCCTATAGGCCTAATAGGCCATTTACCTATCAAAATGGCCATCCAGCAATGCCTCCGTCCTCCTCGATGTCGTCTCCGGCATGACCCCTCGAAAAACCTGACGTCCTAAAAAATTAAAAAAACTGGGACACAAATGAAGGTTCTCGCGTATGCTCCGGTTGAAGATTCAAAATGGCGCCTTCTGATTGTCTGAAATGAGGAGCCAAGGTGTGAGCCAATCAGAATGGGATACCTATATCCCATTCTGATTGGCCGATGTAACTGTCAATAATTTCTAAACCAATCAGAAGGCGCTATTGCCTTCAGCCAATCAGAAAGGGATACACCCCTGTGGGGTGTATCCCATTGTGATTGTCTCCAAGCATTTGCGCCTTCCTATTGGCTGCAATCTGATTGACAGTTACATCAGCCAATCGGAAGGCGCAAATGCTTGCACCCCATAGGGGTGTATCCCATTCTGATTGGATAAAGGAAATAGCGTCTTCTGATTGGTTTAGAAATGATTGACAGTTACATCGGCTAATCACAATGGGATATAGGGGTGTATCCCATTCTGATTGGCTCACACCTTGTCACCTCCTGATTGGCTGAAATATGATTGACAGCCATTTCAGCCTATCAGAAGGCGCCATTTAAAATTTTCACCCGGAGCATGCACAAGAACCGTCATTTGCGTCAAAGAGCTCCTCAAGGGAGGAACTCCGTTAATTTTTTTTTATTCTTTAGGACATTGTTTTTTTGAGGGGCCCTGCCGGAGACGATGTCGAGGAGGACAGGGGCATCGCTGGATGCCCATTTTGGAAAGGTAAATGACCTATTAGGCCTATATGATATTACATGTTTTTTTTATATATGTATTAATTGTACTCTTTCTTTTTATTGTAGGGGTTCCGGACCAGTGGACATCTTGGATTGTGCCCTTGCCTAGGGATGAAGCAAAGAAGACCATCATCGCTGGAGGGGCATTTGGGCAAGGTAAGTGCTATGATTTACTATTTTTGTATTGGTGGCTTTGGGTTTTAGTTTAATTGTAATTTGGATGTATTTATTTTAGGTGGTAGGGTTTTATTTTCTCTAATTGTCTTTTTTTTGTTTCTTTTTTTTTCAGTAATTGTCTTTTTCTATTTTATGTAATGTAGCTTTTATCTTTATGTGTAATGTAGGTCTTTTATTTCATGTAATGTAGGTAGAACTTTTTTGTGTAATATATAGTGCCTTGCAAAAGTATTCACCCCCTTGGCATTTTTCGTGTTTTGTTGCCTCACAACCTGGAATTAACATGGATTGTTTGAGGATTTACATAATTTAATTTACAGAACATGCCCACAACTTTGAAGATTTTTTTATTGTGAAGCAAACAACAAATAGGATAAAATAACAGAAAAAGTCAATGTGCGTAACTATTCACCCCCCGTAAAGTCAATACTTTGTAAAGCCACCTTTTGCGGCAATCGCAGCTCAGAGTTGCTTTGTATAAGTCTCTAAGATCTTGCCACATCTTACTACTGGGATTTTTGCCCATTCCTCCTTGCAAAACTGCTCCAGCTCCTTCAAGTTGGATGGTTTGCGCTTGTGAACAGCAATCTTTAAGTCTGACCACATATTTTCTATTAGATTGAGGTCTGGCCTGTGACTAGGCCATTCCAACACATTTACATGTTTCCCCTTAAACCACTCAAGTGTTGCTTTAGCAGTGTGTTTGGGGTCATTGTCCTGCTGGAAGGTGAACCTCCGTCCTAGCCTCAAATCACGCACAGAGTGGTACAGGTTTTGTTCAAGAATATCCCTGTATTTAGCACCATCCATCTTTCCCTCAACTCTGACCAGTTTCCCAGTCCCGGCTGCTGAAAAACATCCCCACAGCATGATGCTGCCACCACCGTGTTTCACTGTGGGGATGGTGTTCTTTGGGTGATGTGATGTGTTGGGTTTGCTCCAGACATAGCGTTTTCTTTGATGGCCGAAAAGATACATTTTAGTCTCATCAGACCAGAGCACCTTCCTCCATACATTTTGGGAGTCTCCCACATGCCTTTTCACAAACTCACAACATGCCATTTAGTTTTTTGCTGAAAGTAATGGCTTTCTTCTGGCCACTCTGCCATAAAGCCTAACTCTATGGAGCGTATGACTTAAGGTCATTTAAGGACCTGCACGGTGCCAAATTTAAAGCAGCAAGGGTTAATGTGGGAACCCTGCAGCATGGGGGGGGGGGGTTAACCATTTGTGTGCTGCGGGCACTTTAAGGACCCGCAGCTGAGAATTTAAATGTTTAAATGCTGCAGGGGTCCCGATCGGGCTTGACGGAGTGGTTCGGAAGGGGGATCGAAGCAATTGAATAGTGATTAGCGATTTGAGACTTGCGGCCTTGAAAGATCAAAGGCTTTGGGGGAAGTAACTAGGGATTTGAGGAATCGCAATGGGTCGGTAGGGCTTGCAGGTCGGAGCAAGTAACTTGATCACAGGCCGTGATCGGAAGGAATAGAATAGCAGAGTAAGCTGCAGGACTCCACTTGCAGGCCCGGATCTCAGAAACTTTAGAATAGAATGAGGCCCGGGGTCTGCATACTCTGCAGGGGCCAGCCCCATATAGGGACTATTTGTTTGATTTTAGTCTGTGACAACTGAGCTTTTAAGCACTTCTTAACAAAACAAAGTACATAAAAGTAAATTGATACACAGTAAATTATATACCTAGTAAAATCCAGGAACCTTCATATCCCTTTAAGTAAGCATTGCTGGTATTTGAAAACCAACATGCCTTAATGGCTACACTTATCAACCATGCAACTCTACTAACTAGAAAAAGGAGTAGAATGAGGCACAGCTGCAGAAAGTTTCTTTTAACCTGCAGTCTAAAAGAAAAACAGGATTTCTTCTGATTTTAAAGAAAGAAACTAAATTTATTTGGGAAAATATTACAACGTAAAGCTAAGTGAGCATTTGGTAACCATGCAAATCTTTAATTATTACCTAGCCCCTTCCAGAAGGAATCAGGCTAACTGAAGCAAAAGGAAATCCAGCTACAAATAAAAAAAACTTGTTGGATGAGAGAAAACAAGCTTTTTTGAATGCAGAGAAAGGTAGCAGAAAGCAAAATTCTGGGTTTATACCAAACTGTAAAAATATGAGAGCATTTCAATTTCAAGCCTACTAGCACAATACAAAATAAAGTATTCACAAATTCATATGTTCCTAAAATGCAGGAGGAGGGACAAACCCAAAAGTGTAAAAGTAAATGAACTAATTCAGGAAATATAATTTCTACTAGCGACTTGCCTGTCAAAAAATGACAGTCAATAAAATGTGAAGCCATGGCAATGCTGTTTGGCACACAATGTTAAGCTTTTTATACTTTAAGGACCTTCGGCAATCATTGCGAGCCTCTCCTCGCGTGTCCTTTTGCTCCTCTATTGTTTTAAATACTAATTAATGAATGAATTGAAAAATAAATTAATATAGTTTGCCTTTTTCTAATTAATATATGTAACAATCAGTAGCCTGAAGAGGTAACAATCTCTTTTTATTGTCCTGCAGCATATAATGTCCAGTGGGACTGTCCCTGGCCTGAGGAGATCACATATTATATATGTCAAACTGCGAGTTGTCGTCACGCTTTGCGGGCCCTCACAAAGCGAGGGCCGCAACTGACGACAACTCGCAGTTTCACAACCCCCTGCTATGGCTCCCTTTACCCGACTGATGCTCAAACTGCGAGTTGTCGTCAGGCTTTGCGGGCCCTCACAAAGCGAGGGCTGCAACTGACGACAACTCGCAGTTTCACAACCCCCTGCTCGCGACATCAGCCCCACAATAAGCCCTGCAGCCAGCCTCTCTGCTCTGGTGGCGCGCGCCCATAAGTGGCACGCGCACGAGCGGCCGGGATGCGTGCACGGGTAGCCGGGCATACACGCGTGCTCGCGCACGCTCACGCGAAGACGGGCACATAAGCGTGCACGTATGCAGCATTGATGTGAGGGAGGAGTGGGGCAAGAGAGACACAGCGGGGGAAGAGGGTAAGAGAGACACGTTGGGGAGAGGAGGGGAAGAAATACATGAGGGAGGGAGAGGAGGAGGGGAATAGAGACACGAGAGGAGAGGGGAAGAGAGACACAGGGGACAGGGGAAGAGAGGCACAGGGGAGGGAGAGGAGGAGGGGAAGAGAGGCACAGTGGAGGGAGAGGAGGAGGGGAAGAGAGGCACAGGGGAGGGAGAGGGGGGGAGAGATACATGAGGAGGGAGAGGAGGAGGGGAATAGAGACACGAGAGAAGGAGGAAGAGAGACACAGGAGAGGGAGAGGAGGGGGAAGAGATACATGAGGAGGGAGAGGAGGAGGGGAATAGAGACACGAAAGGAGGGGGGAAGAGAGACACAGGGGACAGGGGAAGTGAGATACAGGGGAGGGGAAGAGAGACACGGGAGGGAGAGGAGGGGGAAGAGAGACACAGGGAAGGAGGAAGAGAGGGGGGAAGAGAGACACTGGGAGAGAGAGGAGTGGGAAGAGAGACACAGGGGAGGGAGAGGAGGGGGAAGAGAGACACAGGGGAGGGAGAGGAGGGGGAAGAGAGACACAGGGGAGGGAGAGGAGAGGGAAGAGAGACACAGGGGAGGGGGGAAGAGAGACACAGGGGAGGGGTAAGAGAGACACAGGGGATGGAGAGGAGGTGAGGAAGAGAAACAGAGGAGGGAGAGAAGGAATAAACACAGGGGAGGGACAGGATGGGGGAGGAGACACAGCGGAGGGGGGAAGAGACGAGGAGGGGGGGGAAGAGACACAGGGGAGGGAGACGGGGTGAAGAGACACAGGGGAGGGAGACGGGGTGAAGAGACACAGGGGAGGGAGACGGGGTGAAGAGACACATGGGAAGGGGGAGAAAGACACAGGGGAGGGAGAGTGGGAAGAGACACAGGGGAGGGAGAGGGGGAAGAGACACAGTGGAGGGAGAGGGGGAAGAGACACAGGGGAGGGAGAGAGGGGAAGAAGAAACAAGGGAGGGAGAGCAGGGAAAGAGACACGGGGGAGGTAGAGAAAGTAGAGGGCGGGAGAGGCTAACAATGAGCACCAAAGCCACTCATTGCAAGGCCCGAGAGGAGCGCTGAAGGAGCTCATCGCAAGGCCAGTAAAGTAGAGGGGGGAGAGGCTCGCAATGAGCCCCTCCCGTCAAGTAGAGGGATGGAGAGGTAGAGAGGCTCACAATGAGCGCCGAAGGTGCTCATTGCGAGGTCCGTGATTAGCACCGAAGGCGCTCATTGCTAGCCCAATAAAGTAGAGGGGGGGAGAGGCTCGCAATGTGTGACAAACACCATTGCCAGGCTTCAATTTTTATTGCCGTCATTGTTTGACGGGCAAGTCGCTAGTAGTTTTATAAATGTCCCAACTGTGCAATGTCCCAACTGTGCATAAATGTCCCAACTGTGCATTTAGACAAAACCAAATTAAATTTGCATTCCACCTCAGTCCCAGACGTCCTGCCTGTCCCCCCGTGCTGTGTGTGTAATGTTTTTTGTGTATATTTGTTTGGATTATTCACTTTGCGCGGTTCGTACGTTAACTTCGTATTTTTCTTATCTCGTTTTAAAAAAAAAATTCCCATGTCTCGGATTTTTGTTTCCTAAGTCCTGCATCTCTTATTTTTTTTTTCTAAATCCTGCGTTCGTCAACTGCTTACAGCCTAAGGCAATCCCGCGTTTCCTAAGTGTTTGTAGGCTAAGTCCCGCGTGTTTCGTTGCCTCCACTGAGTGTCTCGCTTTGCGAGGCTCGCAGGCAATGAGTGCCTTTGGTGCTCATCGCCCAAGTGCTGCGAGTTTTAGTGGCTTAACGGCTCGCCTCGCTACGCAAGGCTCGCAGGGAATGAGCGCCTTTGCCGCTCATCGCCTAAGTGCTCCGAGTTAACGGCTCGCCTCGCAAAGCGTGACGACGTCTCGTAGTTCGACAATTATAATATGTGATGTAATTTCATGCTTATATTTTGGTACTAATAACTGCCAACAGCATTTAAAATCAGACTGCTCTAATAGGAGGAGAGAAAATAAATAATGAGTATATTTAGCATAATTGCGATATGCTTCAATGTCTATATTCTCACCTTGTACAGCTTCTCCATCGCGTGCAGGAGACTTTTAATATCTGATTTCAAGTGGTTACCAAGCACTGCCAGTACCAAAGCATTTTTGATGATCTGAACCTGTTTTATAAATGATTGTGCTTGCAAGAATTTCCACAATGCCTCTGATGAATAAAAACAAATCACACTTGAATAAAAACACAAAAATTATGTTTAACATTTCTATTACCGTACATTTGCTATCTGTATTGGATCATCGATATGTACCGTAACTTTATTAACTAATTGAATGCTTGAAAAATCTTTTCAATATGACATTAAATATCTCTATATATCATTTCCTATTTTTCATTTTAATTTATGAAATCAGTTTATAAACTTTGGCTGTAAAGCAGACAATTAAGAGTATGGTCTAAACACAAGTGGTGTCTATCAACACAGACCCCTTTGAAATAGTTTTAGATCTGCCTCCCAGCCACATCCACTCCTATTCTCTTAGCTGGAGGCTGACGTCTACAGCCTTATTAAATTGCGATTCGGCCAATTGAATAGGGCTCTATATAAGCACAGAGCATATTTTTTTTA
The DNA here is from genome assembly GCA_027410445.1 of Discoglossus pictus. Taxonomy (NCBI): domain Eukaryota; kingdom Metazoa; phylum Chordata; class Amphibia; order Anura; family Alytidae; genus Discoglossus; species Discoglossus pictus. The sequence goes on from CM050163.1 coordinate 203,946,964, forward strand.
CAAAAGTGAAGACCTTGCTTTTGGATAGAAGTTCACTAACTAAAAACTTCTGTGAAATAAATATGCTATGTGCTTATATAGAGCCCTATTCAATTGGCTGAATCGCAATTTAATAAGGCTGATAATGTTTAATATAGAAAACAGCTTTTAAAAAAATCTATGAAAATGTATTTTATTATTGATCAGTGACCAATTAAAATATTTAGTTACAATGCATCGAAATGTAAGTTGCTCTTATATGAATCATTAGATTTATAGGATTTCAAATGCACGTGCAAAGATTTTAACATTTGCCTGCCTTTTATTGCTACAAGTCCTCTATGTGCTGGTTAATGTGGGCTGCTGAAGAACAAAGAAATGTAATGTTATTCATTGGAGGAGTTACGTATGGTTCACAAGACACAAAGTCCATGGGCCTATTAGAAAGCAGAGGACAACTGCTACAAGAGGCAGCCTGGGGTTAAAGGGGGGCTATAATTTATAAGGGGAGAGGAATTTTTTTTATAGAAAGGTGATCTGATCACTCTGGGGTAGTACATATATTTTTGGCTTGTTTCTTGATGAGCAGGGTCACCTACTTTGTACACAGGGGGCCTCCAAATTACTTTGCACTGGGGCCCTCCAGTCACTAGCTCTGCCACTGATGTAACTGAACAGACTAAAGCTACGGTTGCTTGAATCAATCGGATCACAGCTATGAATTCTAAATGTAGCTGACAAAAATGGATTATATTAATTAATGCAGAGCATTAACTATGTACACTATTAGCAAATGATATGCAGAGTGAAATCTACATCTGTCAGTATACCATTTGTACAATTTGTATTTTTTTATATTTTTGGTAAACTAGTTTTTCCCCTATTAAAAAAAAACAACAACAAAGTTTACAGGGCCGCCATAACTCATGAGATGCTAAGATTTAAGTCTAAAACCTTTTACATTCATTGAGATTAAAACAATCTTTAGTGAGGAAACTTACATAGACAATCCCTCATTTTGCACTCATCTAGAATCCTAAAAGTTATATATACTGATGTACACTTCTTCATTTTTGTACTGCTGAAGTATTACTGTACCTAATATCTCTAATGCATTTTTGCTTAGGTTGTTGATTGCGTTGGCAAATGGTACCACAACAGAGAGGCAAACGTTTGGGTCATGCATCACCAGGCATTCTGGAAGCAGAAGAAACACCGACAAGGCCTCATACAGTGGCGGGAGAGACTCTAGGTCGGGGAACAGGTCCGTTTTTAAACTGGAACATATCTGTAAAATAAGAAAAAAGAAATGGTGCAGCAATGATATCAATGTACATTTTAGACAAACAGTCAAGCAGTATGGTAATCATTTCAAAGATGAAAATATAGCACATTTACATAGATAAATGTTGAGGATGACCAAATGAACTATAATCTAAATACAGCAATATACAGTATCTGCACCAAACATGCTCATCTCATGTGATACACTTTCAGTATCTCCTTCTCTAGTTCATTTCCACCTCCATATCACCTGCATGCTGAAGACACCTACATCTGTCTTCTCCCCAGATATATTATCTTTTCTACTAGCTCAAGTATCCAAGATATCGTTTTCAGGATGTCATGATGGTGTTTAAATCTTAACATCCTTAAAACATATAGCTCATACTGTTACTTTTTGTTTGCCAAAAATAAGTTCTTCTACTGTGAAACACTCATTACTCAAGCCTGCTACCTTGATATTGGACTTGAAACTCTCCTTCACTCCACACATTCAGTCACTTGCCCTATCATCATCACTCACTCATCTTGTGATACCTTGCCCACTATAACTTACTCCTTCCTGGTCTGACTATCAATTGAATCCACAATCCTCCACAAACTTATCTACCTTTAGAATGTAAGCTTTTATAATCAGAAATCTAATTTTATAAAAAATACATGTAATAACTTACAATGGCAGAAAAACGTTTGTCCTTGCTTAATTCTTCAAAAAGTTTACTTGCAACTTCAAGATCCACTACTTGATGAGGCTTTGTGGTGCTGAAAGTATGAACAGAAAAAAAAGTATTTAGGTACCTTCCTTCATTTAACTACATACTAGATTCTTTATCACTAATCTTTTTATTGTTTTCATTTGTTTATTTGTTGTTAATTACACATGGTTGGAGTAAAACGTTCCAAAATGAAGTTCTTATTTTTAATTAAAACACAAAGGAAAAAATAAGGGGTCCCTATGAAGAAAATAGGAAATGCTTATGCTTGTAAGTAAATAATTAAACAAAAATAAGTGATCAATATATAATTGAAAAAAATATACAGATGTATTAGGTGATACTGTAGCTGAAAATATGTGATGATAACAAAAACAAAAAACAACCCATAGCTTCCTCTTTATATTAAGTTTATATACTTAAAAAAATATATAAGCTATTTTAGATCCTTGACTATTTGCATATCCATATCATCCTGGCTTGGTTTAGCCAATAGGAGTTAAATATAGATTTACAGCCTTATTAAATTGCGATTTGGCCAATTGAAAAGGATTCTATATAACCACAGAGCATTTTTTTTTTTTACAGAAGTTTTTAGTGAAGAATTTATTTTTGGATAAAAGTTCACTAACTAACAACTTCTGTAAAAAAAAAAAAATGCTATGTGCTTATATAGAGCCCTATTCAATTGGCCAGATCACAATTTAATAAGGCTGATAGTATGGAAATAACTTCACGTGAATTTTGAATCAAGCTAAAAACTTAGCAGCTATGAGCATGAGCATAGAAACATTTTAGAGAAAATTTAAATTTTAGTAGCATGACTGTATATAGGATTTTTCATTTCTCTTCAGCACAGCCCTTTGATTTGGAACATGAAATCGTGTACTTTGATATTTTTATCTGTCCAGCAGTGCGGGGAAGAGTAAAGAAGATTTGTTGTCTCATTGGTGACTGAGCTCAATTCTTTCGGGGGGAATTTACTAAACATCTCATGTCACCTTCTCATTTACTATGCACTATTTCCTATGGGAAAAACAGCCCTTCTCACCTTATCTATCTCTTTTCACCTCATCCCATGTGAGGAAGTGCTTAGTAAATACCCTCCATAGTATTTAACACTTGCTCCCAGAAGTATTATTTTTACTTTCAAGCCCTTAGACAGTTTGCAGATGTTTAAAGTAGGCATGTTAAGATGGTAGAAGGGCTAGATTATTTTTCACCCTAGAATTGTCTTCATTTGATATAAGGCCTACCATGTATATCAAGATTTGTGGTCTTTGAAAAATATAAATCAATTAGAAGTGTGTCCAAACTTTTGCCTGTGTCATATTGACTTTTTTAATTTGTTAACATCAGCAAATAAACACAATTTTGCATTATGATTTGCAGAAAGAATTAGGTTTAACTTTGTACCATGGATAGAATGTGTTTAGTTCTATGCACTTAGATTACTCATTAATCTAAGTTAGCTGGCTTATTTATGCATCTGATAGAGAAGAATTAGAAGTGTATGAAAAAAAAATTGCATTAAAAAATACCAAAATAAACTTTTAAACAGTTACCCTAAAGTTTGCTGAATTTCTTGCATTTGTAAACTGTTTTCTATCAAAGTTGACACCCCCCTGAAAATCCCAGAGAAAATTAGCATATATAATACATTGTATATTTTTGGTCTGTGAATTGAGCTCCAGCTTTCCTTTAGATTTCTGTAATAAAGTCTGTAACCCTTCATTTACTGATGGTTTTGTCTACATAACATCGCATGTGAGACTTCTCCCAGCCCCAGTGAATTGCCCCAGAGTTTTCTCCCAGCCCCAGTGAATTACCCCATCACCTCCACCAATCCAAGTTAATTGCCCCATCACCTCTCCCAGACCCAGTGAATTGCCCTATTACCTCCCCCAGCCCTAGTGAATTGCCCCTGAGATCTCTCCCAGCCCCAGTGAATTGCATGCACTCACATAGAAACACACACACTCACACAGAGACCATGAACACAAGGTGTCTTCCTCAAACTTTACGGGGTCATTGCAGGACCATAAATTAAGCATTAATGCTCATTCGCCTAAAAGACAGATTAGAATAGGAAGATGAAGCTGAAATGTTTGGTTTGAGTACAATTATAATTTGTCAGAAGTTATCAAGGAGTGGGTGTATGTCTAAAGAACAACTGTTTACCACTCAAGCATTTTTACTTGAATGTTGAGTTATGGTCCTTTAAGGAACTTTAGATTAGGGAGTGTAGCAGCTCCCTCCAGCATTGCTGATTGGCTGCAAAGCTGGGCATGCTCACATTAAGTGGGTTCTATTTTACAAAACATCACCCCATGAAAACATCACCCCCAACAATTTTTTTTTAATGCAAAGCTAAAAAAACATAGTGCATGCAAATACATGTAATCATACACTACTAATTCCCCTCTATCAGATGCATTCATAACCCAGCTTACTTGCATGTACCTTTAAACATAAAGTTAGACCAGGGTTGCTCAACAGCTTTAAATTCTAAGAAATGTTACAATTAATGATCTTATTTGTGTGCCTATCAAAGCACTTTTTATAGAAAAAAAAAAGGCAACAAATGTTGACAATATCTTATAAGCTAACAATGTGGCATTAACCATGTGTGACTGGAGGTAAAGTGGAGTCTGGATAATTAATGTCATTATTGAACAGTGGAGTATCAGTAAAACAATTAACCTGTAGTCAGCTCTAGTCTATCTGTCCATCCCACTGGCCCCCAGTCAATAAACTGCTATTTAAGGCCGGGAATAGAGTTACAGTAATAATGTAAATGTGTATTAATAATACTGCATGTAATCTGTTACTTGACACTAGAGGTCATGAAGGATATATGTATGACTTACCTGTCCTTTATGAAACTTGCCGTTATACAAGAAGCAGAGGAGAAAACTGTGCTCATTGTCCTACAAAAATATAAATAAAAATATATTATTTTTATGCATACATCCTGTTTTGATTATTGAGATTATCACATATATAGTTTTCAGCAATGCGTGTTGTTGCTAATAAACGGGGGCTCGCGTAGCAAAGCGAGGGGCTTCATTTGCGGAGGTGGAGGCTCTACGGCACCTCACAACCGGTTACAAACGACCACACAAGCGGGACTTTGAAAAAAAACAATAAACACGCAATGACTAACCTTGGAATAACACAAAAAAATACGAGCTGCCGGACTTAGAAAATAAAAAAATGCGGACTTACACAAAAAAAAATACGACTTGCGGGACTTCGAGAAAATCCGTTACGGACAACCCGTGCACAGCGGCAAACATTAAAAAACACAAAAATACACACAAAAATTAAATAAAAACCTTACCCACAGCAAGGGGCGCCACCCAGGACCTATGCAGTCAAATTTACAAACTTTAGACACCCGAAAATCTCCTAAGCGAGAGAAAACATGGCCGACAAAAAAAACTAAAACAAGGCTACACGACCCCTAAAGACGCAAAATACCACAAACCAAATACGGCTTTTCCAAAAATCCGTACGACCTACAACATACACCATTAGAAAGGACGCTACATCATACAAACCCACCTCCCACTTACACATTCGCCGCCATTTTACAACACTAACTTACAGAATGCAGAATTACCCAGCTACACAAACGGCTTCCCCTCGCGCATTGCTGACACTTACACCTCATCTCAACAACCCTGCAAATCTACATTATATGCTGCAGGAACATCAAAACAGATTGTCAGCTCTTCAGCACATTCATTGCTGCATAATTACAAACAGGTAAAGTATATTAATTTATGATTTCATTAATGAATTAATTAGCATAAAAATATAAATATACACCAAACAAAATCAAATTAACACCACACTATCGCAAACAACCACAAACACCTTCACCACGCCACCCACAAGGAGCGCCAACGATAACAACAAATACACCAACCCAGAGGCTCGCCAGCCTCGCAATGAGCACACAAGGATCTCAGACCACCAAAACACTTACTCTCTGTGGCAAACAGCATTACCTGCCTTACAATTGTATTGCCGGCATTTTTTGACGTGCAAGTCGATAATTACATATATTATCATACAGAATTGCTTTTTGGTAAGTAGTAATATCAAGGTATTACAGGAAATCAAGCCATACTGTTCACTGGAACGTTTGATCATACAGCTAAATCTCACAAATTTTGGCCATATCACATGAAGACAGAATTCCCTAGAGAAGACTCTGATGCTGGGAACGATTAAAGATACACAAAGAAGGGGACTGAAGTGGTGGAGATGGATTGATGAGATAATTGATACAATGAACATGAGCTCAGTTGAGTTCCGAGGGGCTGTAGCTGTCGAATGTGCCTGGAGTGCTGCAGTCCATAGGTTCATGGTAAGTCAGACACAACTGAACAGCTAAACAGCAATATCCCAATGGGATACTAACGATGTAGAAGAAGAGAAGGAGGATAGAGGTTATTGCTTGGAACTTTGGTTCTTATAGGCACAGTGTACACTTTGCTTTTTGTAAGCACAAACTACACTTTGGTTCTTGTAAGCACAAGCTACACTTTGGTCATTGTAAGCACAGACTACATATTGATTTTTATAAGCACAGGCTGCACTCTGATTCTTATAGACACAGGCAACACTTTGATTCTTATAGGCAAAGACTACACTTTAATTCTTGTAGACACAGACAGCTCTTGGGCTCTTGCAAGCACAGACAGCTCTTGGGCTCTTGTTGGCATTACCTACACAACAATAAAGTACTGAAATATTTCACTTCCTGAGAGACAGGATACGTGGTGGTGCAAGCGAGTCGATTTCCGAGCAAGCGTCGAGTTCCGAGCTATCAGTCAGATGCACCGAGTATCAAAAATAATGAGTTCTGAGGATCTTGAGAACCAAGGGCCTACTGTACAAGATGTTTAGTTACACAATTCAGACTGATACATTTTTGTGCAATGAACGTTCTTTGTGCAAGGCAGTTAGAATTTAACCTATTATCCATCAATAATTGGCAACTGAGTGCGAGGACAGCACTGCTTGAATCCTAATGTAATTTTATGGAGGCCATGATAGTGTACTGCCCACAAGCTTTCTCTTCATTGGCTGCTGTACTTTATGTAAAGACATTCTCATTGGCACAGTACAAAATGACAAGTGACCACGAAGCAACAGAAATCTGCACAAATAAAACCAGCTGATTACAGGAATGGTCCTTTACCTCTTAGCCTCTTGAAAATCCCCACTTCCAGTTTTTGCCTTCAGCCATTTTTGGATCAAGGATCTGTCAAGTCGTAAAATCTTTTGCAAGTTGTCAGCTTGAACGCTTTTTTCAGAGAGCTAAAGAAACATGCAATATTAGTGTTACAGATAATCATATTATGATCTTTTTTTTACTTCCCAGATCAGGATTTTTAAGGTGTATTACATAATAAACTCTTCATACAAAAACTATTTCTAAATTATATTGTATAGAAAAATATAATATTAACATAGGAGAAGGTGGTTTTATCTGTGAAGAGCTGAAATGAAAATAGGGAGGATGAGATTTTTTATTCAGTTAGATAATATTCACTCCATAAGAACCAGATATTCATAAAACTATGGACATTTATTTTTAATTCTGATGATAAATGTGACATATTGTAAATATATTTTCTATTTAATATGATTTATATTGTGTAATATATTTTTTCCTGTTTTTTCCAATACAAATTCTAGTAATCAAAAATATCTGATGAGTTTTTGTAGTCTGGATGGATGTTTAGTTAATAAAGTTATAAATGGTCTGGTGATATACAGTATTTATGTGTAAAATGTAATTTGCATGATCAAAGACAATTTTCCAAACGTTTTCTGATTTGTGATAATACCTCCACATATCATAGTAAGATCATTTTACACCACATACTCTAAAACATGGTTCAAGGTAATTATTATTTAGTTTTATTTAGTTTTACAGGATCAGGCTAACATGTTAATGAAAAGATGGATAGTCATTTTAGTTAAGGAGAATGTTAGCTAAATGAAAGACATTTCTATCTATGAATTTTCATAATTCATCTGATGTGTATAAATACATTTTTTGTAATAATTTTAGAGGATAATTATTAATTAGATTATGTTTTATTTTAACCCATCTAATTTCATTTTGTGGATGATGCTATAATATAGTTGTGTCAATATAGCTGCTTGATAATATTATCTTTACTATGATATTACATTTCCTTGCACATTATCACATATATAGTTGTGAGCATGCGAGCCGTTGCTCTCGCAAGAACTGCGTCCCTCGAGAAGCGAGGGACGCAGTTCCCCCGCAAATGCGAGTCCTCGCGAAGCGAGGGGCCGCATTTGCGGTGGTGGAGCATCCAACCGTCCCCGCAAATGCAAATCCTCGCGAAGCGAGGGGCCGAATTTGCGGTGGTGGAAGGTCCAACGTTGGCAACACACACACATGCAAGACTTTTAACAAAAAAAACCCTCAAAGGCGCCTCACACGCGGTTACACACACACACACATGCAAGACTTTTAACAAAAAAAAAACTCAAAGGCGCCTCACACACGGTTACACACGCAAGACTTAACAAAAAAAAACCTCAAAGGCGCCTCGCACGACTTAGAAAAATGCATCGTACACGTAAAAGCCAACTGCGTCCCTCGCAAAAAAAATACGGCCGCATCGCAAAAAAATACGGCCGCGAAACGAGACATTCCCAACACGCAAAACCGGCCGTAAACGGCGAGCATGAAAACATCAGAAACACAAGAAATAAACACAACGAACAAATAAAAAGCTTACTTACAGCAAGGGGGGGGCATCCGGCATTTTGAAAAGTTAATTTACACGTCCATTTCAGTACAAAAAAAACGAGTTTAAACTGCCGAAAATCACCTAAGCGAGAGAAAAAATGGCCGCCGAACAAAACGAAAATGAGGCTACAGCACTCTAAACACGCAAAACACCACAAGAAACTCGCAAAACACCACAAACGAACTATGGATATTCTGTTAACACGCATACCACACATTACCCGCCATTTTACGCCAATGCGGAAGTACACAACTACGCTAACGGTTTGGTCTCGCGCACGCACACTATTACACTGCACACATTCACCACACTTACACAGCAGATCCACACCACTAATGCTGCAGCAACATCAAAACAGATTGCAGCTCTTCAACACAATGCTTCAAAATAGGTAAAGTATATTAATTTATTAATGTATTATATATTTCAGTACTACATACCAAACAGCATTAGCTAACTTACAATTTCATTGCTGTCATTTTTTGACGGGCAATTCGCTAGTTTATAATAATTCGAATATTTCAATTTGAATAGTGACATATTTTCTTTTGCTTAGGGCTTCAGATTTACTACACGTCAAAAGAATCACCAACTAAGCAACAATTTATCGGCAAGTTTAGATCTAGAAATAATTCTAGGGGGATATAGCTTACTAAATACATTGACCACAAAACAGATTCCATAGGCATAAATATTGTAAAACCTGAGAGGGATTTGTCCCCCCCCCCCCCAGTTCCTACACCCATGTCTTCACAACTCATTCTCAATAACTCTGACCGTTTGTTTTGTTACATATTATGCATTTATATATATATATATATATTTTATATATATATATATATATATATATATATATATATGTCACAAGAATTTCTCAGGTGATTAATGATGAATGGTCACAGCGGTTGCTTCCCATATTTCTGTATACAGTACACTGTTTTTTTAGGCATTCTATTTATCCTCTTATTGTGATGCATATGGTTAATCCAAATAAAAAAACTCAAGTAATGGATAAAATTATTACAATCTCACAAAATGCAAATGGATTCAATGCTTAACAAAAATGTAATGTAGTTTTCTTCTGCAATGCCAAGAACAAGCATACAATTATTTTGCTACAAGAGAAACATTTTACCCAAGCACATTCCCAAAGGTTTCTCAATTAGGATTTCCCCTAGTTTTACCTCTTATCTCACACCTCAAAAAAGAATGATGGCACAGCAATATGAATTAAAAAAAACAGTTCACTGCAAGTTCTCTCATCACTTATAGATCAAGAAGGCTGATATACCATCATTGTTTGTAGATTGCAATTATTCACTTTAGTTTTGATTTGTGCTCCCAACAATAAATTATAAAAAAAATTTAAATCCTTCTTTCAAATACTAGAAAAACACAAGAGGGGACAGATAGTAATATGAAGAGATCTTAATCTCACTTTAGATATTTTAGAAAAATCTAAACAGCTATTGCAAGTATCCAAGCCACCACAAGTACTGTCTCCATATTTGTAAGATTTTTTCTTCTCTCAATTGCACATAACATACTCTAGAATAGACGACTTCCTAATATCTAGGGACTTGATAAATATAAAACAGAGATGTACACTAGAAACTTATACATGGTGAGACCATTCTCTTGTATCATAATTATTACAAGGTCATTTAATGAACATTTTAATAATCCATCTAAAATTTAGAATTGTACCATCATATCAACCAATTATCCAAATACAAATGATCGATGGATCAGTTACAGAATTATATACCTCTAAACACAACACAGCTTCAGAGGAACTTAATAAATGGCTTCAAAATAGTAATTACCCAGTGTAACTGACTCAGAATTAAATTCTATAAACACTCCCATCACACTTAAAGAAATCAAAGAAACAATTAAGAAACTTAAGATAGGAAAAGCACTGGGTCACAATGGCTTTCCAACAAAATTTTATAAGAAATTTACTGAGTTCAATTAGAGAAGATCCAAACTTCTCAGGAATTATTATTGGTCCCCATATTATAAATGCTGCCATTTTGCAGATGTTTTGATTGTCACATTAAATCAAACCAATATTCCCTTGTCAAATATCTTTGCATGTTCAGGATACTCAGGATTAACTATAAATCAGGATAATTCTGAAACTATTTAGCTGAATATACCGCCTACTCAACAGGAATTACTTCATTATAGTTTTATAGTTTTAAATCTAATTTGGCCCCACACTAAGAGAACAACAAAATAATATCACAAGATTCTCCTTTCAACTCTGCAATACTCATCAACTTAAATTAGATTAAACAACCAAAGTTTCTACCATGCATTTTTAATAATCAAATGTTTTCTCCCTGTTGGACACCAACAGATTCCTTTGGTGGATACTGAACAATTTTGGCCATATACATGACCTCATCGAAAACAATAAAAAAATATACTTGCAAATTAAACTTTAGCATATCTACAATTTTTTTATTTTACACAATTACAATTTGAATGGAACAGAAACAGTTAACTTGTAATCTACGAAATAATCTGTCTCTGCAATGCCTATCACAAAGACATCATCTACATTCTTTGTGAGAATATCAAATCCCACATCTATCTTACAAACCTAAGTTTATGACCAAATGGGAAACAGAACTAAAGCAGAACTTACTCAAGAGGATTGGAGTGATATTTTTAGAAATACATCAAAAAGTAGCAGAAATGCTGCACTATGGGAAACTTTGATCAAAGTGCTCAACAGAACTTAAATAGTCCTTAGCACGTTGCACAAAATACACTCTAAATATTTGCCTTGTTGTTTCAGTACCTTTAATCATATCTGGTTATCCTGCCTCAAAACTAGAGATATTTGGGAAAAATATGTTGTATTCTATCCTCAATATTATGGACGGAAATAGCTCTGGAAATGAGATATTGAATTTTAGGAAACACTAATATAATTAACTTATAGTCAAAACAATATAGTCCAAAATATATTAACGACTAGAAAAATCTTTATAGCTGCATTCTGGAGGCAATCCATTTTACCATTCCCAGCTCGTATCTTCAGGAAAAATAACATTTTAATAATGGATAAAGTAGCGTGAACATTGGAAGATTCCATGCCAAGATTTAAAAAAAAATATTGGCACCCTGGTAATTGTCAAATTATGCAAAACATCTAATAAAGTATTTAAATATAGGAGCAGCCATGGATATATATCTGGTATAAAGCAACAATAAATGTATACAGACAAATTGCTGTGTATAAATATGATTTATAACAGTAACTATGTAACTAGTTTTAACATTAAGTTATGTTTTGGAAAAGTATTATGTAATGTATTTAATTATGAGACAGCTTTTCACTGTTAACCTTTCATTATTAACTCTTCAATGTTAACTTAAAACTGTTATCTCTTTGTTGACCCTTTCTCTACCGTTCCTTTTACCCTCTTGATACCCTAGAAAACTGGAAAATGTTGTGTGGTTGATCAGGCCATCTAAAACATACAATGATGTTAATGATCTAAGTCAAAACTATGTTGCCATAATTCATGTTGAAATGTTCTTATCTTCTGGGTATTGTAATGCATGTGACGTGTGATTAAAAAAATAATAATATTGAAACTAAAAACATAAGTGACAAACCAATGAACGCCCAGGCAAGCAACAGTTGAAAATTATAACATAACAACTTTATGTGTATTTACATAATTGTATTTATATAATTGGTTCTAGAACTGTCATCTTCTCTAAAATCTGTTTGGCTATTTTACCAAACATTTTAAATCCTAAAAAGCATCTGAAATTTCTAGTCCTACTATCAATGACTTTCCTCACAAGTTGCTTTGATTAAGGCAAAAACAATGGGATTCAATAATAAGCGCAAAATATAATGAAAGCAATCTAAATTAACTTTATGACCCTTGTTCTTATTTTTTTTTCAACAAAACTCACATTAACAACTTTAGCTGACATTTAAGCAGTTGATGAAATATATTGAAAATATAGACCTGTGGTTGAAGAGAAGAGTTGGCAAAGCTGACATAGTTTCCAGCAAAAATACATTTGACATTAATATCTTGCAAGTCTGAAAAGAAGGAAACAAAATAAGTTAATACTGTTTATTTAAAGAAATAAATAGGTGTCACAAAATGTAAAGCTGAGGTATTTACTTATACAATTACTGGTACTACATATCAATATCAATGCAAAAACAATAGAGGCTGAATTGGTTATGGTTACTGGTTACTTGATTATGCACTCACTCCATCAAATTCCTTTAAAGGATGAATCTAGAAAGGGAGAAATCAATCTGAAAAATACCTTTTCTTCCAAATGTTACAATATAACTCTCAAATTTTTGATGGTCACTTTGGTACCCAGTCTCAATTTATTGTCTTGGTGATCTCGAAATAGAACAGCTAGACCCACATTTTCTTACACATATTGTCTATTCTAGTGAAAATGTAGGTAACAAACTATTGTCACAACCTACCATGATGATGGGATCTAGAGAATCCTAGTACTCTTATTCTCAGTAGGTTTAGACCTAAGTTTGGGTGACTCTAGACCTATGGACAGTCTTTGTCAGTACAAAGGCATAAGTCCCAGCTTGCTTTGGTAGTGTACCTGGGAGCACCTTGGTAGGGAGTCAGAACGAGCTCCTCTACAAGCATATGCCTCTGGGTCAATAATACATGCTTAGTCAAAGTATGCAAATTAAGAACAACTTTATTTTGGAAACACACAGTATTTAAACAACTCACAAAACCAGTACAGGGAGTGGCTACCCCCTTGTCCAACCCTCATCTTCCTCTTTGCCAATGGGATAATCTCCAGAGTAACTTGATTACCTCTGGCCAATGGACTAGAGGTAAACTCTGGGAACTTCCAGACCCCTCCCATGGGCCGCCCACTAGGTGTGGCTACCTAATTTACTTGGTCTCTGGCTCTCAAGGGAGAAACATCTATGTGCTCCTGTACTATGACCCTGATATTGGGCTGAAGACCCCATGGGGTTAAGGTGCCTCAATGTCTGTACACACCCCTTTGTTCTGGCCTTGCTATCACTTCAAGTGTTTACTTTAGGTGATAGCTGCAAGGCAGATGGGTGATCTACTCAGGTTACTATCTGTATCAGACCCAATATGGATGACTGCACACAACATGGCTCCCACATTATAATACAATATATTTACAGATAATACCACTACAACATTTTATAATCCGCAGCATCTCTCCCTTTCCCACATGTTATGAGTTGAGGCAGTACTTCCCACGTCAGTCCACTTAATGCGTCATGACGATTTTATTAGTGGTGACGTGGTAAACTGCCTCTTCTCTGAATGCATAACAATAACAGAGGGACTCTGCCCTGAATATATAACATTATAACAGTGAATCTGGGAGCCCAAAACCTTCTGTTCAATAACATGTGGCAGATAACAGTTCCAAATCCAAGATGGCCTCTGGCTGATTCATGACAACTATGACTGCACAAAAAACAGTATAGAAAGATAAAAGACTTAAACAAGCAAAATTATGTTCTGTGTGTTTTCCTGGAGTATAGCTGTTCCCTGGCCTTCACGTATTGTAGATTTGTTCTTCATTGTATACTCAGTTTCTTGGTTTCCCCATAGTATAATTTATTTAACTTTCTTTCGGTTTAACTAGCTGAATCTTTAGTGATGCTCAATCTTTTTGGTTCACATTTCTGTTTGAAGAAGCAAAGCTATCCAGGGCCACATGTACATGGCCACTGTAGTTTTTATCATGTATTTGAAAGATCAGATTGTATGTTATTTTTTGTATGATAATGGGTGGTCTACAGTGTAGACCATTAACTTTCTTCTTCCCTGTCCTTACATTCTACGGGAAATAGAGGAGCAGTGAGCATTGTGTATTTCTGGACTGCAATAATCTTGTTTTATTTCTGTTCTTTTTAATGTAAATCATTGATCTCCTGCTGCAAAAGGCCACAACCTTAATGGATATTTTCAGGAAATATGGCTATGAATGTATTGCATTGAAAAATATGTGTAAAGGGAGGCGGAGCTAGCGCCCTTACCAGCAGGACGTGTGAGGGGAGAGCTCCGTCAGAGTTGCCTGACATTTGGGCAATATTGCCCTGTAAACCCCCTGTGACACCCCCAATAACATCAGGGGGCACCAGGGGAAGCCGTCGGGCCCCCAGATAGTCGCCCCGACTACCGGAACGAGGCTCCAGGAGAGTGCAGGAGCACTCTGAACTCGGCAGCTGCAGGGGAGCGTCCTGCGTGCCTGCTCTGCCTGCTCCCCCAGCACAACACAACAAGAGGGGACTCAGGCCGGCCAGGGGCAGCACGGAGGCACAACAAGAAGGCAAGGTAGGCTGGATCTGCCAGGGGCTGCGGGGAGAGACCAGGAAGCACTGGGCCGCCATCTTGACAGGCCAAAGCAGGCCTAGCCAGAGGGAGAACTCCCTCTACAGATACCGGGGGCCCATAACATCTACCCAGACAACCGAGGGGCAGCAGGGGGATCCCACACACCCTAAAACCCCCCTGAGAGAGAGAAGGCTGGGCTGCATAGCAGCCACTAATACAAAGAAGAAGGGGGAGAGGTAAAGCCCGCGAATCCACGGCCGCCATTTTGTGGCACCTCATGGTGGAGGGGGAACAGACACAGACAGATCCCAGCTGACCTACACCCAAGACTTCAACCCCCAGGAAGAGCTAACCCCTCTGGACACCCCATACTGGGTCTTGCCTCTCACACTGTGAAAGTTCATTGCACTAAAGGAAAGCAGCATCTAATATCTAGTCTGAAACTTTAACCCTGACAACACCAGACCCTGCACTGAGCTCTACCGGGCAAGCAGTCACTGCAACTTTACTAAGGAAGAGGATCCTGCCACCCCCTGGGTTCCACACAGTGACATTTCTACACCCTGACTTAACAACCTCAGACAACCCTGCAGTTAATTTTTTGTGAAATCCTGTGAAGATCTGCATGAACATTGCTGCAGAGGACCTTTGCTGCCACCCTGTGGCCACTCAGTAAATCTGATGTTGATGTGGGCCAAGGCAACCAGCCTGAAAGCCCCCTTCCAGTTGCTCCTGGCGGAGCCTGCAAAGACCGATATGAAGCACTGAACCAAGAGATGTGATTGAAGCCTGACAGGAGGCCTTGACTAACAAGCTACAACGACCGATCTTACACGAGAACACAGCTTCTGGCCGCACCAACCAAACAAACTCTACAGCTACGCACTCCTGAGGGAACTGATAGCAGAGAAAGCAAGGGGAAAAATACTACAGCTCCTGTAACATGCACATCTCCATCTTCAAAAATGAAGAAAAGTAGAAAGAACTCCTCCGCAAAGGGCATCCGAGAGCACTTCACACCCAAAACAACAAAGCCGCCATCTCCACTGGATTCAGCTTCAGACCACTCTGAATCATCTGATCAGGAGGAGATACCCAAGAGGTCAAAACAACATATAGACCTATCGCCTAGGGCCATTGCAACGATAGAACAGCTTCTAACCAAGGCACTAGAACCCTTAAGAAATGACCTGAAAGAACTGGGGCAGAGGACCCAACTTCTGGAGGAGATGGTGGATCAGATGGGAGAAGCGCAGCAACATGACAGGTCTGCCATAGACCAGAACTCGTATAACATCATGGAGCTGAACGATAAGATTGAAGATCTAGAGAATCGATCCCGCCGCCATAACGTCAGAGTACGGGGGATCCCAAGGACTACACAAGACCTGACAGGGTACTTAAAAGACACCTTCACTTCAATACTACCCGATCACCCAGAGGGCGTCCTCGAAATTGAACGAGCCCACAGAGCGCTAGGAGGGGCGAGAAACCCAGAGACCCCTAAGGATGTTGTGGTGAGATTCGTGAGACAACAAGCCAGAGACCTACTCTTAGCAGAAACAAGGAAGAAGCAGGCAGTCAAAGGACCAGATAACTCCAACCTGCAAGTGTATGCAGACCTGTCCCCCAACACACTAGACAGAAGGAGACAGATGAAGCCTGCACTGGCGATTCTGCAACAGAACAAGCTCCAATACCGGTGGAACTTCCCCTTTGCCCTCACCTTCAGCTACCAAGGTACATCCCACACCACCCGCAACTTGGAAGACTGCCTCGCAGTACTGCGCCACATTCGTCTCTGCCCAGCGGACCTTCCAGCAGAGGAGCACAACTTCCCCCCTCCTCCTCCCATCCCGAAAAAACAGTGGACTGTGGTAGGGTCACAGCGACCGAAGGAAGACCCGCCTCCCCCCAGGAGTCCCAGAGACAAAAACTTGCCCCGCAGGAGCCAAGGCGGGCTGAGTACTCAGCACAGAGGAGGCCCGGGCCCGACTTCAGAAGGCCTGATACCATCGCGATCGGAGTGAAGGCAACCCACCAACAGGAAGTTGTTTTGAGTCTTTGTTTTCTCATTCATTTATGGGACTTCTCTGACCTGCTTTAGTGAGGGTAGAATAGGCACTGATGACTTTAGTTAGGTCAGATGTTAGTCGAGGCCTCTAATGAAGGGCCTGTTAAAGCCAGATGCCCGAAATAGACGGAAGGCATCCTAGTTTACTTCAGATAGTTAAAATGTTGTTGAGGTTAATAGTTATTATTTTTGAAGAGAGGATACCACTAGACTTGATAGAGAAGCGAGTAAGCTCCCAGGGAGCAATTAGCAAATTATCTCTAAGTCCAGAAAGATCACCACTGATAAAAATGTATGCGGAAAACTACAAATTCCCAGCTGACAGTAGTCGAGGTTTATGCAGTCAACAAAGCCTAACTCAGGGGACTAGCTTTCAGGAGATTAGAGGAGCCTGTGGGACTGAAGGAACTTGGTCAATTGTAAATCTAATGTTGTGTCTTTCTGCTTCCCTCTGGCCTAACAGCGGACGGAGTCTCCAGCACCAGAATCCCCCCTCCAAGCCTCCACCCGCCCCCGGCCACCAAGGAATGGACGTCGGACAAGGAATAAAAGGTAGCCAGGCAGACCATGCACTCCTACCCACCAAAACACAATGAGTAGCTCACAGTACACATTCATAACACACAATGTTAAGGGTTTTAACTCCCCCTTTAAGAGGAGGAAAGCCTTTAGGCAATACAAAAGATTGAGGCCCTCGGTTATCTTCATGCAGGAGACTCATTTCACACACGAGAGTAAACCAAAATATCTGCATGGGGAATACCCGACAGTGTACATGGCCACTCAGTCAACGAAGAGGGCAGGGGCAGCTATCCTGATACATAAGCACTTCCCATTCACCCCGGAACATACTAGAATAGACAAAGAGAGGAATTATGTTTTGGTCACCGGCTTAGTCTCAGGCCAAAGAATCTCCCTACTTTCCCTATACTCCCCCACAAACTCACCACACCAAACCCTGATTAACACGCTAAGAGAGTTAGACACACTAGACCTAGGCAAACTGGTGATTGGGGGGGATTTCAATCTGACCCTAGATCCAGCATTAGACAGATCAGGACACGCCCAGGACTCTAGCTTCTCAAAAAAACGGAGCCAAATTAAGCAGCTAATGGCCAAAATGGGCTTAGTGGATGCCTGGAGAGGCTTACACCCGGATAATAAGGAATACACATACTACTCGCCCACGCACGGCACTTACTCGAGGATTGACACATTCCTAACAAGCTCACTACTTTTTGATAATATCCAAGAATCTGACATTGTCCCCTGCCCCTGGTCTGACCACGCAATAGTAGCTATTAAATTAACGTTAGGCCCTAACCTATCCCCATTTAGGAGCTGGAGGATCGACGAACACCTTCTGTCAGACCCCAGCAGCTTAGCATCCCTAGCGGGAGACATTAGGCAGTACTTCGAGCTGAATGATTCTCCTGATACAGGAGTAGGCTGGATTTGGGCAGCCCATAAGGCTTATATAAGGGGCTGCTGCATCAAACTATCAGCACAGCACCGTAAGGCACTCAGACGGAAAGAGGAGGATTTAACATCCACCCTCAACAACCTAGAAAAACTCAATCAAAACTGTCCCTCCACAAAGATCCGTGACCAAATCAACAAAGTCAGGATAGAACTAGATGGAGTACTCTCTGCCCATACAGAGAAGGCTATGAGGAGGACTAGGCACTTATATTATTGGAAAGCTAACAAACCAGACAGAATGCTGGCTAGGAGGCTGAAAGCTAAAGAGATCCAGTCTAGAGTGACCCAAATCAGGAAGCCAGATGGCTTAATCTCCTGCAGCCCTAGGGATATACAGAAGCAGTTCCAAACCTTTTACCAGCAGATCTACTCGTCTGGGAAACTGGCAGAGGGGTTGGACCTTGACTCCTTTCTAAGTACCATAGATCTCCCCTCATTAAGTGAACAACAAGTAAATAGTCTTAACCTAGATATCTCACAAGAGGAGGTGAGAGCAGCAATTCATAGCCTTAAGATAGGTAAATCCCCAGGGCCAGACGGCTATTCCAACCAATACTATAAAAAATTTGAAATCCTATTAAACCCCTACCTGACATCCCTATTTAATGCTATCATGAGAGGGGAAAAAATGCCCCCGGAGCTAAATCAAGCGGAACTGGTAGTCATACCAAAAGAAGGTAGGGATAGCTTGGAGGTGAAGAACTACCGTCCCATATCCTTACTGAATGGGGATGTCAAACTAATGGCCAAAATAATGGCAACTCGAATCTCCAAGTTCCTGCCAGAAATTATTCACAAAGATCAGGCGGGGTTTATACCCCATAGACAGGCAGGGGACAATGTCAGACGTATCCTTAACATCCAATACCTAGCGCGGAAAAACAACTCTCCAATGTGCCTGCTAGCTCTAGATATAGAGAAAGCCTTCGACACAGTTGAATGGCCGTTTCTGTTTAAAACCCTGGACAAATTTGGTTTTAGGGGCCGGTTTATCACCTTACTCCGCACATATTACGAAGCACCAACAGCCTTCTTGAGGTTGCCAGGCGATCACAGAGCCCAAATTAGCATACAGAGAGGAACGAGACAGGGATGCCCACTCTCACCCCTACTGTTCGCCATAGTCATGGAACCCCTAGCGCAACTCATTAGAGCGGATAGGGAAATCCAAGGGCTTCAGGTGGGGCTGCAGCACTACAAATGCTCATTCTTTGCAGACGATATCCTATGCACCCTAACAAATCCCGGGGCCTCCATTCCGGCACTGATGTCAACTCTTGACAAGTTCGGTAGGGTGTCAGGGCTTAGGCTGAACTTAGGGAAATCGGAAGCTCTGAGCGTAGACATGGCACAGGGCGACATAGATCATTTGAAATCCCTATTTTCCTTTGCGTGGCCCACCAAGCACATAAAATACTTGGGGGTCAACATCACACCTAAAATTTCCGAATTATATAAGGCCAATTACCCCCCCATGTACAAAAAACTAAACGAAGATTTGTTTAGATGGAGGACTTGCCCTCTCTCCTGGACCGGCCGAATAGCGGCAGTTAAAATGAACATCCTTCCAAGGATTCTATATCTCTTCCGTACGCTCCCTATACCAATCTCCTTACAGGACTTAGACCGGTTCCAGTCCAACATCTTTAGATACATATGGAACAACAGAAAATCCCGCATCCCCAAGAAAGTAATGTTTAGACATAGCAAAGATGGGGGACTATCTTGCCCAAACCTGCGAAACTATTTTAAAGCGGCCAGGCTATCCCAACTACCACTAATACATTCAGTCAGACATCAGCCGAGTTGGGCCTTCTTGGAACAACAGCAAATGCAACAACAAAGCTGGGACACACTAATTTGGGTTCCTGAAGAAATGGCCCCGATAAGAACTCACCCAAACCCCATAATAAACCTAAATTTAGCAACTTGGAAATGGGCCAGATCTAAGAACAAACTGGGCATAGGTACATCTCCCCTTTGGTCGGTCCTTTCTTCACAAGATATCTGGGCTTCCATGAGTATTATGTCAAAACATTGGTGGGCTTCCAGAGAACTAGATAAGTTGGGCTCCTGGTTTAACGGGAATCATTTGATGACCCTGAGACAGTTCGAAGAAAGACATACCCTCCCCCCAGGGGAACACTATAACTATCTAAAAATAAGAAGCTGGGCCTGTGAAGCATTTAAAAAATTTGGACCCCCGAAATCCTCCTGGTTCTCGGTAATCTGCAAAACTCTGCCTTTAACGAAAGGAATACTAGGCACTTTATATGACACATTCACTAAATCAAATAACACAGAAAAACCATCATATATCTGTAAGTGGGAAAGGGAGCTAGGAGGTGAATGGGATTGGAAAAAATGGCAGAAATCATTCTCCAACCTACGCAGGGCAACAAGTAACTGCTCGCACATAGAGACATCTATAAAAGTTCTCCAGAGAATATATTGCACCCCAGACAAACTCAACAAATATGATCCCAGAGTGAGTAGTAACTGCTTTAGGGGCTGTTCACAGATAGGAGACCACGCCCATACCTGGTGGCTATGTCAGAAAGTCCATGACTTATGGGAAAGGATAGCATTAATGGCGACAAAGTTATTTGGTATAAGAGTCACAGCCACTATGGAATCCTGCCTACTAGGGGTTAAACTCTCTAGTTTATCAAAAACACAGAATAGGCTATTCCAGATAATGGCCGCCGCTACCAAAGTACACATAGCCAGCCAATGGAAGTCAGAAAAGCTAAGCGTGCAAGAGGTTATTAAAAAAATAAATTGCATAGCAATAAATGAAAAGTTAACATCTGCTATTCTAGATACTTTGGCTCAGTTCCAAGAAACCTGGAGGCCTTGGCTAGAGTCTTCGTTAGGTTTCCCTCTGCCCTGATGGGCTCACTGATAGCACTATAACAAAAGCAAAACAGAACTAGGCCAAAAAAAGGCTTGGAGTGGAGGAGACTCGAAGTCTGGTCCTGGAGGCTCTGATTTGACTGGTTCGCCTGGAACGCAACACAGGAGGTGAATGTATGCATCATAATTGTATAAACTAAACCTGAGCTAGGGATTCCTCCCTTATCTCCATAGTTATTTACATGTTTGTTTATCTAAAGTTCCAGTTTCTATGTAAATAAGTTGTGTTTGTTCATGCTTCCCTTGCTTAAATTATAGGACCTAAATAACTATTTAATAATGGGAAAAGTTAAAAATAAAAACTTGGAAGGAGATGCTAGTAATTTGACCACGAGGTATATATGTTTATAGAAAATCTTATGTGTTAATGTACCTAATGCCTGTCCTTACTTTGTATCCCTTTCAATAAAAAAATTTTATTTAAAAAATATGTGTAAAGAAACATACTGTACCTTTTGAAGAAACTAGGGTGCTGATGTTAAATGTCATTTGTTTTTGAAGAGCTTGGGCTTGCTCAGCACTAGCAGCATTTTCTTGTTGTCTTTGGGATCCATGGCCAAATGAGACAATGCTATTTGTTGTGTAGACATACACCAGGGTGTGATAACTGTGAAAACAATGTATCAGGGATTATGTTTATAAAATGATTGCATTGTTTATTCTTTTATATAGCTCTTTATTATGATGTTCTTTTTAGTCAGAAAAAAGTTCATCATGGAAGATACCAATGTGACCATTTGGCACTTGGTGGAGATAGCTGTTCTTTTTTTAAACAATGGACTGCATATGATAACTCAAGATGGAATTTAAGAAAAAACAGTTCTTCAGAGCTTGTATATAATGAGAAGGCTGCTTATTAATCACATATGTTAAATTATTAAGAGATGCCCATGTCCTGAAAAGCATTAGATGTGCATTCAGATTCCCTAAACACATTGTAGAGTAAACTAAAAAGTTAACGTAACTTTTACTGGAGGTATCAGTTGGATTTACAAAATCTTAAAGGCACATAGCTTGGTTTCGTATTCTAATTGCTTTACTTTATTAAATTATTTATTTTACTTGTTCGAATAATTTTACACTTGAACCCCTTGGTGGACATGACATACCTGCCACATGACACTTGGGAAATTTTGCCCTCAAATTCTTCTATCTTCTTAGGGACTGATGTTTGCGTGACAGAACTTTGTCCAAGCTGCCCATAAGCACCATCTCCAAAAGTATACACACTGCCATCCTAGTAACATAATAACGGTAAAATTATATTTGTCCACATAATATTCACTTACTGTAGCATTCACACTCTAGACAGATTTGTTCAGTGTAGCATGGGAACAACAAAACATTTTTTTATCAAATAAAATATACTAAGCATCTATAATAAAAATAAAAACAGTGAATGGTATTTTGGTGTGATGCACACATATAAAGCCTCTCTTACACCCTCTCACCTTGGTTAACACCGCAGTATGTTCATCTCCACAGCTAATGAAGACAACGCCAAGATTTCTCAAACTGCTTACAGCATAAGGTTTGAACATAGCTATATGAAAGGAAAAATATCAATTGTAATTGTATTAAATCATATCTTTCCAAATAAAAATTCATATTATACATCAAAATCAGACTTTACTTTGTAACAATAGTTACATAAAAAGTGGGGTAAAGAAAATATTTGGGCATTTTGTTCTGCTTTATATAAATATTTTAACTAAATTGATCCTCTGTGTAATTTTCATATAAAATGTACATTTCACTTATTCTGTGCCTGCAGAGTCCATTGCTTCATGTACTCTCATCAACACGCTGCCATCTTGTACACCTGTGACCTGCAAATACACTGAACAGACTTTCAATCAATCACTATATGTACTATAATAACAGAGTGCTAGTTCTTACAATTGTCAGTTTTAAAAAAGGTAAATAATCTCACTTTAGTGGTTTTGCATCTTCTAATACCCTTCTGTATCACTACTGTGTTGTGGTGAAGAGGCTTATGCACCTCAAGGTAGATGTGAGATGTACATGTAGGGTCACCCAAGATGGGAAGGCCATAGCAGAGAGGTTAGACAAATTTCAGTCCACTGAAGAAGGAACTCGCAACCCACACCAGTATCTTTGCCATGAAAACCTTTAAGGGTCACAGGGAGTAAGGCACAACTGAATGACTGAACAACAACAATACATGTCACTGTCTGCTTAGTGTCCAACAACATGACACTGGTAGTGTGATTTCCCTATTTTGTTGGAGTGTCTTTAGCTCAGAAAATGCAGTGCTTCTTAGATTTAGGTGAATGTAAATTTAATATAAAAATTATATTGAGGATGGTCAAATTATTTAGGAAAACTTACTTAAAAACATACTTTCTTATAACTTATAATATCCTCCACACATCATACAGTTTATAATATGATAGAAGCTGAAAAGTCAAAAAATATTCTGAACTGTGTATAATACAAATGTATGATGCAGCTTATACTAAAACACATCTTTAGTCTACATATATTTCTGTGGTGCAAAGCATTGTGGAAGTTTTAGAAATAAAAAACATACAACTATTCATAAACACACAAAATTATCTCTGTACATTACCCGCATTTGATTTGGTTTTAAATCCCAGCTGTCCTGCATTATTCTTTCCCCATCCAAAGACTGTCCCTGACATGGACAGTGCGAAGCTCTGAGACCCTCCTGCAGTCACCTGAGCCAGAGGGATTCCTTTGAGGGACGTTACAAGCTGTGGTCTTGCTTGATTGGGAATCTGCTTTCCCAGGCCAAGCTGACCAGCACTGTTCTGCCCCCACGAAAAGACTTTGCCATCTGAAAAGGTAAAGGAGCATTTTTCAAGTACATCTAAAAATATGTAAATACGTGAAATTAGTTACACAGCACAGAGATCACTCTAATACATTTGGTGGCTCAACTGATCACTGGTGACATCCATGATTTTGGAGAAGGTTGTGTGTGTGACAATTTAAATTTTTTCATGAGCAAGGTTTGCAGTTATTGTGCCTGCTTCGGGGCATGTGCGGAGGAAGGGTCGGTGGCAAATTCTAAAAGAAACAGTTATTTAAGAATCTACTTCCCTCTTCCCTTCTCCTCCACCCCTCCCTTCATTGATAGAGAAATATAAGAAACATCCCTCAGACAAGACGAAATATCCATCAGACAAGATGAAACTTTCTAAATAGAAATAGGGTCTTCAATGTGTAATTTTCTCTGAAATGTACTTGGCTTACGTAGCTGCAATGTACTTCACAAACTTATGCAGTTTTTCTTGAACTACAGTGTCCTTTACAACACATACAAGATACAAGTTCACACAGCAGGATGATTTTACTAAGCATCACAAGTGGCTGAGATGTGATTTTCTGTTTTTGCTATTTCTAAATGGGAAAAATTGACATCACAGCCCTTTTCACCTCATCTCAGCCACCTGTGATGCTTAGTAAATCCACCCAGTGGCTTCTCAAAAAGGGGCTTGTAAGCTCTCAAAGTAGTTTTGGGCAGTAATTAAGTTACATTTCAATAATTAAACAGTTAATATACATTTTCATATATTATTTATTTTAAATATGCATCATTGTGAATATTTACCTTCTGAAAGAGCAATTGAGTGGAAATGCCCACAGGCAATTTGTATAATTTTTATCTTGGAAAGTTCAGTTATTCTCCTGCAAAATAATACAATAAAATATTAGGAACATTCTAATTTTAAAGCAAAAGTTACTTGGGGGCCCAACCATCATATCTGATCCTTAGAATAGCTACAAAATTGGCACACATTGCAAAGATTCACTTTAAACTAAACTTGCTGGAATGACCAACTAACCATTCCCATAATTCTCTGTTGGAACGGGTTCAGTTCGTATTGGCATAGTAGAAGGATGATGCAAGTTCCATACCAAGAGCCGGATTCAATTTGAAGCCCGCATCTTGTGGTATACAGGCCATATGTCTGCAGGCCAGCGGCGGGCTTGCAGTCTTCTACAAATCTGGTGCTTTTCAATTGAACAAACCCGCAAGTTAGGGGTCGAAATCCGAAACCCTAAACCATGCACTCGTATGTAGCATTTCAGGGCCGGAACATGATCAAGTAATCAAGGACGTAACTATCATTTAGAAACAGCCAATGGAAAATGAGACCTCATCTTTAGGTAGGTACAACATGGAGGTTACATGTCAATCAATTAGCGTTTGGGGGGCTGATATGCGATCAGACTTGCAAAACGCAAAATAATAAAAATGAATGCCAATACTGTTGTAGTCCATGTGGGTGGCCTGATATGTATTAACTCAGTGATTCCCGAGATCGATATAACCCTGAAATGAAACATAAATAAATTCATTTTTTATTGATGATTTGTGAGCTTGAGACTGTTATGCAATTAATTCTAATGTCTTTCATCGCGTTCCCCCGTTATTTACAGTGCAGTATTGATATTTTATTTGCATTTACAGTGCTACGGACAGGTGTTAAACCCCCTTGAGAGTCCTATCTGGTACTCGTAGGATTTTCTCCTACATTTGCCATTTACGATGTGAAAACATTTGCAGGCTTGAGGAATTGTAGAAATTGAATAGCGATTTGCGATTTTAGTGATCGGAACTCTTGCGGATGTGAAAGATCAAATGCTTTGGGAGGCTGTAAGTTTCGGTTTTAACAACCGCAGGGATTTCAAGGCTGTAACCCGTAACCCGTTTGAAGTCAGTAAAAAGACGCCAATTGAATGGCAAAATAACTTACGGCCTCCATTACAGGCTACTGTAAGTTACAATTACTCAATTAAATCAGGATCCAAGTCAGTTTCACAACAAAGCCAATTATAATTGTAGTATCAGCCTCCCCTTAAAGGAAATAGAACCACCAATATGTAGTTTATCTTAATTATTTATTGCATCTGAAAGAGTACATTTGATAATGTGTCTCAGTTTGTTTCCTTTTTTAAAATGAAGCAGAATAATATTTGAATGTATAATATTCTTTGGAGGCTTGTCATTGTCAGACAATGTGACTGGCAATCTTATCCTGTGTATCTTTCAAGTGGTTTGACTGCTTTAGATCAGATTGGCATTTTTGTTTTTTTATCTTATGCCACTTATTATTAGTGAGATTTATTTTTCCACTGTCAGTTTTCCTTTAATGAAGTAATTATCAAATGTTTAAGTTTAAATGACCACTATAATGCCCTAACAACAGGATATAGATGTTTTAATTAGGCATTGATCTTTAATAAAATTCATATTCAATGATTAAACAAAAATAAATAAATAATGTTCAATATTAAACTTATTTACAAAGATCAGACTCAATTGATGCTGGTCTCCACCCACAAAAAAATTGGGGGAGGTGGCTTTTTTTTAGCAGAGAGTTTTCAGGAACATGGTTATATCAAAACAAAGCTATCCATTGGCTGTAGACTTGCTATGTTTTCCATTGGTTATGGGCTTTTGCTGTGGGTACATCCTATAAATAATTGTTTGGCCTCTTATCTGATCAGATCCTAAAGCACTTTAGACCTCTCCTTCAGCTAAACCTTTCACTCTGATAGCCTTATCAGGTTGGAGAGAAGAGCTAATATTCTAAACTATTTTTAAATGAATACGGTATTCAATATTTCTACTAGAAAAGTCACTAAATAGGAATTTTATTAAATATTAATGTACTAGCGACTTGCCCATCAAAAATTACAGCAATAAAATTTGAAGCCTGGCAATGGTGTTTGTCACACATTGCGGGCCTCTCCCCCCCTCTACTTTACTGGCCTTGCGATGAGCGCTTTCAGCACTTATCACGGGCCTTGCAATGAGCTCCTTCGGCGATAATTGTGAGCCCCCCTCTACTTCCTCTCCCTCCCCTGTGCGTATTTCCTCCCTCTCCATCCCCTGTGTCTCTCCCTTCTCTCCCTCCCCTGTGTCTCTTGCCGCCCTTATTCTGTGTCTCTTTCCCCCCTCTCCCTCCCCTGTGTCTCTTCCCCCCCTCTCCCCCTCTGTCCCCTCACCCCCGTCTCCCACCCCTGTGTCTCTTCAATCCCCTGTCTCCCTCCCTTGTGTCTCTTCCCCCCTCCCCTTGTCTTTTCCCCCCGCCCCTCTGCCGTGTCTCTTCTCCCCTCCTGTCCCTCCCCTGTGTCTATTCCTCCCCTCCTTTCCCTCCCCTGTGCTTCATACTTCTTTGTCCCAAAAGCCACAAAAACCCCACACAAGACACAACACCTCTCAGCACCAACCTCACTTAGTGCCCATCTCCTCTCAGCATCCATTCCAAAGAACCCATCCGCCTGTACATTGCTGTCAACCAGACCATGTTCTCTCTCACCTCTTCCCTGATACACATGCCCATTGAGCTGATCTGATCCACACTGCCACCTCTTGGAGCTTTAGTAGTAATGTTCTACAGAAAATAAAATTAAATGCAAACAAAAATATTACCCAGCTCTGGGCCCCATAGAGAAGGGCCACTGGTAGCTCCGCCCCTGCTAAGACCTATAATGAAATTCTTAAACATAAACAAAATCTTAACATGATTCTGCGGAGGAAGATTATAAGAATAATGCAGAACACACAATCATTTTTTTTTTTTAGTTTTCTAACAAGCCAGACTCAATGCTATCTACAAAACTTAAACAACAAAGAGCAGACGATACATTTACCACCAACCAAAGGAAATGACGGAGGCTTTTGCAAAATTTTATGCAGAATTATACTCAGCAAAATTCCAATCTGGCTCGACCAGCCAGAAGGCACAAATAAATACATTTCCATCACTTCCCTCAAATATACAAAGAAATACTAGATTCTCTTAATGTCTCTATCACAATTAAATCAGCAATAAAAGTTGCCAAACCTCACAAAGCTCCTGGCTCATTACAGGCCCATTTCTTTAATAAACAGTGATATTAAATTATATTCAATAATTCTGTCAAATACATTGGCACATTTACTCCCACATATCATCCATCCGGATCAAGTAGGATTACCGTATGTATATATATATATTTATTTATATATATATAATATTGGTACCAGAGGGGGACCAGGGAGGGCCAGCACAGAAACAAAGTTTGGGACTCCTCATTTCGGCATATATGTTCACACTCGGGGGGGGGGGGGGGATGGGTGGAGTGCCAAGCTCGGGGACAGCCCCAGGCGGCGAAAGGTTTGGCCTCAAAAGTAGAGGGGGGGAGAGGCTCGCAAGTTACAGGGGGAGAGTGTGGCAAACAACAGCTTTGGCAGGCTTCAAATTTTTATGCCGTTATTTTTGACGGGCAAGTCGCTAGTCATATATATAGTTGTGGTAATTGTAAGTTTGTCTGTAACGCTCGCAATTACCACAACGATGACTTGCAAGTTGCGAGTTGTGCATGCGCACTGCGCGGCAGAGAGGGAGTAAGGAGACAAAGGGGAGGGAGAGGGAGAAAAGTAGAGGGAGAGGGTGAAAGGAGACACATGGGAGGGAGAGGATGGGGGGAGGAGACACAGGGGAGGGAGAGGGGGAAAGGAGACACACTGGAGAGAGAAGCAGAGGATGGAGAAGGGTAAGAGGCACAGGGGAGGGGGGGAAGAGACACAGGGGAGAGGAAGGTGGGAAGAGACACAGGGGAGGGAGGGGGCTGAGAGACACAGAGGAAGGTAGAGGGGGAGTAGAGACACAGGGGAAGAGACACAGGAGAGGGAGAAGAGACACAGGGGAGGGAGAGGGGGGAAGGAGACACAGGGGAGGGAGAGGATGGGGGAGGAGACACAGGGAAGGGAGAGGGGGAAAGGAGACACACTGGAGGGAGAAACAGAGGAGGGAGAGAGGGGAAGAGACACAGGAGAGGGGGGAGGAGACAAAGGGGAGGGGGGAGGAGACACAGGGGAGGGGAAGGGGGGAAGAGACACAGGGGAGGGAGGGGGCTGAGAGACACAGAGGAAGGTAGAGGGGGAGAAGACACAGGGGAAGAGACATAGGGGAGGGAGAAGAGACATAGGGGGAGAACAGACAAAGGGGAGGGGGGACCGACACAAGGGAGGGGAGAAAGAGACATGAGCATGTGCATGCACACTGCGCATCGAAAGACACCCATACATAAAGCGTGCTAATTGCCACGCATGCGTGAGGGATATGCGGTAAGGAGACACAGGGGAGGGAGAGGGGGAAAAGGAGAGGGAGAGGGGGAAAAGGAGAGGGAGAGGGGGAAAGGAGACACGGGGAGGTAGAGGGGTTGAAGGAGATACAGGGGAAGGAGAAGGGGATAGGAGACACAGGGGAGGGAGAGGGGGAAGGAGACACAGGGGAAGGAGAGGGGGAAAGGAGGCACAGGGGAGGGAGAGGGGGGAAGAGACACAGGGGAGGGGAAATAGACAGAAGGGAGGGAGAGGGGGGAGGAGACACATGAGAGGGAGAGTGGGGGGGAAGAGACACAGAGGAAGGGAGAGGGGGAAAGAGACACAGGGGAGGGAGTAGAGTCACAGGGGAGGAAGAGGGGTGGGAGAGACACAGGAGAAGGGAGAAGAGACACAGAGGAGGGAGAGGAGGGAAGAGACACAGGAAGGGAGAGGGGGAAGAGACACAGGGAAGGGAGAGGGGGGAAGAGACACAGGGGAGGGATATGGGGAAGAGACACGGTGGGTAAAGAGACACAGGAGAAGGCGAGAGACACAGGGAAGGGAGAGGGGGAAAATAAATAATTATTCAATATTTTGGAAAACATATGAAAAGACACAGGAGGTGTACAGGGGATGGAGATGGGAGAAGAGACACAGGGGAGGGAGAGTGGGGGGAAGAGACACAGGGGAAGGGAGAGGGGGAAGAGACACAGGGGAGGAAGTAGAGTCACAGGGGAGGAAGAGGGGGTGGGAGAGACACACGGGAAGGGAGAAGAGACACAGGGGAGGGAGAGGAGGGAAGAGACACGGGAAGGGAGAGTGGGGAAGAGACACAGGGGTGGGAGAGGGGGGAAAGAAAGAATCATTCAATATTTTTGAAA
Source organism: Discoglossus pictus (assembly GCA_027410445.1). Lineage (NCBI taxonomy): Eukaryota > Metazoa > Chordata > Amphibia > Anura > Alytidae > Discoglossus > Discoglossus pictus. The sequence goes on from CM050163.1 coordinate 203,977,547, forward strand.
ACATGAAAAGACACAGGAGCTGTACAAAGAGACATGCAGGATACACAGAGAGATAGTACATAAACAGACATAAAACACAATGTATAACACTATAACAGGCCTTCATTTTTGATTGGCAAGTCGCTAGTGTATCTAATATTGACTTAGTTGAGAGTTATTGATAACATTGATAGCATCAGACTGAGGCTAATCTTAACATTGAATGGTCATCAAACATCACATTTACTGTGGTGGAAATTTTACTCTTACACAATTAAAGTAACACAGTAGACATTGCAATTATAGTATAATTTAAAAGCATTTTTTTTACCACTTTTACCCATCAGCCATCCTTTCTGATCGACCCACCAAGCAAAGAGTCATATCCTTTATTAACATTTGATCATTGCCAATAATAATTCTGAATCCATTGTCTTCAGTACAAACAAGGTGCTGGTTATGGTCATGGTGAGTGGATCAGATCAGGAAAGTCAACTGACAGGTAAAATTGCAGACTTCAAAGTTTATTGTAGCAAAATACAATTGTTTTCAAAATCATTCAACTGAAAAAGTACTTACAAACTATAATTTTAAATGATGGCATACATGGAACCTCTGCTGTGCCATTTAAATGATAATTATATTCCTGATGCATATATAACTGCTACAAATAAGGAAATATTATAGTTTAATGTAAATCAGAAACAAATAGTTCAGTGGTTTCCAACCATTATCCCCAGGGCACACCAACAGCCAGCACTTGACCTAGCAATCTGGGCTCAAACCTCTTGTTTATTTTAGTGTGGGAACCAGTCTATCTATAGTTTTACATTATCTCCGGGAAGCCATGGACAATTTAGATATCACATATAATAGGTGTCAAACTGCGAGATGTCGTCATGCTTTGCAAAGCGAGGCGAGCCGTTAACGTGTAGCACTTAGACAATGAGGGACAAAGGCGCTCATCGCCTGCGAGCCTTGCATAGCTAGGCGAGCTGTTAAGGCAATAAAACTCACAGCACAAAGGCAATGAGCACCAAAGGCTCTCATTGCCTGCTCGCCTCGCAAAGCGAGGCAATAAAACAGGCAGTGATGGCAATAAAACAGGCAGGACATCAAACACTTCGTAAACGCGGGATCACCTTCGCCTCCAAGCACTTGACAAACGCAGGACTTAGAAAAAAATTAATGGACTATATAAAAAAAAAATAGGAGACGCGGGACTTTGAAAAAAAAAAATACGAGATACCAAAAATACAAGGTTAAAGGCCGAACCGTGAAAATCAAAAAAACACATAGAAAATAAATACAACAACAACATCACCCACAGCACGGGGGAACAGACAGGACGTCTGGGAGTGAGGTGGAATGCGAATTTAAGGCGATTTCGACATCTTTCGCCACTCGAAAATCGCCTAAACGAGAGGAAAAATGGGCGCCCAAAAAAATTAAAACAAGACTACATGACCCCGGATTGCGCAAACCACTGCCAAACGCGTAGCACTTTCACACAGGAACATACGAACTACAAAATACACTATTACAAATGATGGAAAATGCTTGTAACACATTAATAACATTACAAATCTACAATGGCGCTTTACACAACTAAACCAACGGATTTCCCTCGCACACACAGCCAATTTTTAGTGTGGCTCAGAGTGCTTGATAAAGGTGGGAGGGGATCAAACTGCGTTATAGCATTGGGGACACATTGTTTTAGCCACCACAGAAACAAACAAACAGACTATTATTATTATTATCGTTTACTTATGTCACCAATCAGCAAATCAAAGTGGTCAATTAGTATCCTTGAGCAACTCATTTGCATAATAATGCTGCATAAAGAAGTAACTAAGTAATTAATATTCAATCTGCATATTGCAGATCAGAGGAGATCTTAAAAGGTTGAACTTGATGGACTGAAAGTCTTTTTTCAACCTTAATTACTATGTAACTATGTAACTATGTAACCATGTTCTTTAAGAATAATATAAAACACAACACGGTTTAGGAGTGACTGATTGCCTGAACCCCGGGGTATCGTGCAAATGCGCATGCACATCTTAGAGAGGGAGAGAGAGAGAAAGGGAGGAAGAGAGAGAAAGGGAGGGAGAGAGACAGAGGGCACAGAGAGTGACAGAGGGCAGAGAGAGGGCACACAGAGAGAGAGCACACACACAAAGAGAGGACGCAGAGAGAGAGAGACACAGAGGACTCACAGAGAGAGAGGGGGTGCACAGAGAGGGAGCACAGAGAGAGGGAGAGGGTGTACAGAGAGAGAGACAGCACAGAGAGAGACAGAACAGACAATTGAACATAACACATAATAACGCACACAGTAATATTAATTAACATACTGTACTGCACAGACAATATCATGTATACAATATAGCAGGCAAAACTGAATCCTTAGTATATGGATACATATTATAAATTACTACAGGTGAATTTCAATTTTCTGATTTCAAAACTGATTTCAACTTACTTTGGTGATACACACTGCTTCATGAATTGTCCGTTCCCAAGTTGCCCCTCTGACCCGTCACCCCATGAATACACATTGCCTTGGCTGCATACAGCCACAGAATGATCGTGTCCACAACTCACATCTATGATGGTCTGAGCTTCCAGGGCATGAATTTGGTCTGTAAAGAAAATAAGTAAATATCATGTTACAATTGTGAAAAATAGGCTATATAAGATTAATGGGATAAATATGGAAATAGAAAGAAAGAAAAGCAGAGTGCAGCAAGGTCCCCATTTACACTGTTATTTGCTTCTGAAGGTATCAGTGCATGGTAAATAATGCTTAAATACAATATTTGTATTACCATATGCATGCACACAACACTTATAATAATATAACTGAATGCAAATGTACTGAATTTGTGAAAAGGTATATGGTTTTCACACCCACAGAGCTGCATACATAGGCACCTAGTACCCACCAATATATTGGGTACGTGTTTTAACCCTATAATAACCTTCAAGCCAACAGCAGCACAATGCAGAAATCCACAGAGCAATGTCTGAGCTCCTCCTTGCATCCTTGTGCAGGGAAAAAACAAGACTCTGCATATCATGATGCTTTGCTGCACAAACTGAATTCACAGATTGAAACAGTTGCCTGTGATTGGCCAAATGAATTATGCATTTATGCTAATTCTAGCAGGGATTTTCAGGGGTGTTAACTCTCAAAATCAACTACTACCAAACTCAAGAGATTTAGCAAACTTTAAGGTAAGTTTACTAATGTTTATTTTGGTATTTTTTCATGCAAAAATATTTTCATACAATACTGATTCTCTTCTCTCAGATGCACTCATAATCCTATATCCTAATATGCCTTTAAAGCACTGTTGTATTAATTGCAGCTCACACTTTGCATGTACAAGTACTATATTTTGTTCTGACGTGAATCAGTGAAAGATGAAATAGGAATATTATACCTGGGAATTTTTTTGTCCTCTTTAACTCAACCAGCTATGAAAGAGATAGGTTCATATATAAATATGTAAAAAGGTTAAAAACTTGTTGCAGCTGCCTAGTTAAGGTGTTACACATTCCATTGCAGGGTGCTGTCTCTGGTTGTCTGATACATGAAGATATCCCAGACTTTCTTCTTGTGTTATTTATGAGTATATACAGCTAGCACTTACGCAAAGACTTTTGTTCTGGGTCATTGCTTGGGAGAAACTAGTAACATATGTAAGTGGGATGTTGTGTGTATGACCAAAACCATTTGAATTCCACAAAAATGAAAAATGAAAGATTTCTGGATTTCGCTAGGAATTTAATATACCTATGTATCTCTTACTTTTGTATACTTTTTTTTATATGAAGAAGTGCTTAAAAGCTCTGTTTTTTCTGCCTGAAAACTGGCAAATAGTCCCTAACTGATTTTTCCTCTCTGCAGCTTATGAAGACAGTGAACTTCTAAGTACAGGGGTTGCACATAGTAACCAATCAGTGGGAACATTCTGCAATATGCTGCTTAAGAGAGGTCACTGACAGGCTTATTTGAAACACTGTACTTCATACTCTTTATATTCATTAGCTGCATTAGCTACAGAGGGCATACCCAACCAGGTAAAATAATTATAATTTTAGGCAGAATAAAACAGAGCTTTTAAGCACTCTAGTGAAATCCACAAACCTTCCATGTCTGTTATAGCACATAATTTACTGTTCATACATACTGTGCGCATGATAAATATATTAATGTATTCAATTCTGTATCTGTGCTCTCTCATGAACCTCGCGTTACGGTGGCAATGTTTTATATTGTATATGCTTTTCTTTATGTTTCAATTGGGGATTTCTGTGACTTTTATAGTTTTGGGTAACCAAAGGCACCCAGAGGTTGTTAAATTGCCTAGATGGTTATAGTGTTGATTTTGTAATATTGGTGACTGATAAAGGGATTTCTACAGTCATTGTAGGTCATTGCATGGATAAGATGTTTTTAGGTTAACCCTTTCACCCACATGCTAGATGGACACCTGCAGGAATCTATCACAAATGGGAAATAAGATTGAGGTGTTCTTGCTGCTAGATGATGCCATGTGTAGCTCTGAAATCTATTAATCCATTAGCAATGGAGCATAGCAATACTTCATCTCCCAGGATCCTTTGTACAGAATTGTTCACATAATAATCAAAATCCAGGTAGTATAGAAGAGGGTGTGAGTTCCTCTACTGAGCGTTCATGTGAATGTGAGTGAAAAAGCTCCATCAATGAGCAGAGTGCCAATGTCCTCCTGCCTATCCTTCTCTTCATTGGTGACAGAGAGTGGGTTTTAAGATGGGAACTTATGGGCAACAGTCAACCTAACGGAGCTAGAGAGCCTAAGTGATAAGAGCTCCATCTTCCTTCTGATGACCTTAGCTTTGATATTGTTTAGTAACTAAAATAGGGGCCATGGGAACTTTATCTCTACACAATTCAACCTCCACCTACAGAACTAAGGACTCTGAGCCCAAATAATAGACACATGCATAATTATTTTTAATTAATTAATGAATTAATGAATTAATAAACACATCTGGCCCAGTCCCGCCATAGTTCTTCTACAAAAGATGATGAATGTAGTAGTATGGAAAACATTTATTACAGCCACCATATGCAATTATGCCACATGGGTTTGTCTCTCTGTGTCAGTCTTGCCAATTGAGGGGCTTTCAGGTTTAATTTTATAAGAAATTGCATGAACTGCATAAGTATTTAAAATTTTGGTTTGTGTATTTGATTACAATTAATACCTCTAATACATAAATACTGATGAGCATAGCAGTTGTTCCCATCCCAACATCATTGTGATTTGTGTTCTAGGTTACTAATAATTGACTTAGGGCCATATTCAATTTTTTTGGCACCGTTCAGTTGTGGAACATAACACACCAGAACATCTTTGTGTCCATGGTCATGATGATTCACTTGGTTTTCCATGGTAGAGATACTGGAGTGTGTTGTCAGTTCATTCTCCAGTGGGCCACAGCATACAGCTCCTGGTATTTCTAGGTAGTCTCCCATTCCAGTACTGACCAGACCCAACCCTGCTCTGCATCAGGGTGGTGTAACCTATTGGTTCCCTGACTTGGAATCGAATCCAGGTTGACAGTGGTGGAAGCACCAAGTCCTAAACACCAGGGAAGCCCTCATATTCTATTAGCTGCTGGTGTTTTTACTTTTATAAATGTTTAGATGTATTTAATTGACTCCAGCTTTCAAATTCCGACCTCAAGGCTGAACTCGTAAACTCTGCCTTTTCAAGTCTGTTTTCAGGGGGAGCGATCATTTGATCTGACAATATTTGAGCAAGCCTGTAATTTACTTCTTAGACACAGCCGAAGTAAATGAGACCGTCATCATGACGTCAGTAAAACATGGACGTTACATGTAATCTGAAATCAGAGGCTAAGAATTAATTAGTGCTAATCACATATATAGTTGTGAGCGTACGGGCCGTTGCTCATGCTTGCGGGATCGCGCAGCGAGCCGCGGCCCTCGCAAAGCGAGTGCAGCGGGCGAGGGCCTCAGTTGCTGGCATGGAGCGACGAAGGCGCTCCATGCCAGCAACTGCGACCCTCGCAAACTTTACGTCGCAACGCAAACCACACGACACACCAATTACGACCCTCGCAAACTTTTACTCGCAACGCAAACAACATACGACACACGTTAACACACATTACGACCTCGCAACACTCGGACGCAACTCGCGAACATTACAAAATTCAAAACACAATACATACACACAGCACATACATAAAAAACTTACCTACAGCAAGAGGTAGCATCCAGGACCTCAAAAAAACAACTTACACCTTGATTTCACTAAAAAAAATTCATAAGCGACAGAAAAAATGGACGCAGAGCAAAACGAAAACGAGGCTACACACGCAAACACCATACGAGACACGTTAGCACACATTACGACCTCGCAAAAATCGGACGCAACACGCCAACATACAAACATTTAAAACACAATAAATACACACAACACACACATAAAAACCTTACCTACAGCAAGAGGAACCATCCAGCACCTCAAAAAAGCAAGTTACACCTTCATTTAAATAAAAATAACACACTTTAGACAATAATAATATAGCTAAGCGAGAGAAAAAATGTCCGACGAACAAAACGAAAACGAGGCTACAGCACTCTCAACACGGAAAACACCACAAGAAACTCGCAAAACACCTCGAAGCACCTACGGATAATCCGCGAAGACGCATACCACAGATGACCCGCCATTTTACGCCAATGCGGAAGTACACCACTACGCTAACGGTTTCGTCTCGCGCACGCACAGTATTACACTACACACATTCAGCATGCTTATACAGCAGCTCCACACCACTAATGCTGCAGCAACATCAAAACACATTGACAGCTCTTCAACACAATGCTTCAAAATAGGTAAAGTATATTCATTTATTAATGTATTATATATTTCATTATTACACACCAAACAGCATTAGCTCACTTATAATTTTATTGCCGTCATTTTTTGACGGGCAATTCGCTGGTAAGTAATATTTGCTGTCAGGGCTCACAATCAAGCAATCTATAAAATGCATTACAGAATCTGCTTTAGTCCATGCATATTTCATAATATGTATTAAAATTATCCTGGGATTAATATTACTCAGAAAGAACATTTAAAAAAAATGTTTTTTTAATTGCATATTTGTGGTTTTGAGACTGTTGTGCAATGAATTCTAATGTATTTCCATGCCTTCCCATGGCTGGCCAGTAGTAATTGTGGGCGGGTAACTCGTAATCAGATTGAGAGTAATAGAATATTTGTCAATATTAAAAGCAGTTTTAAGTGTGTATAAATTTACGAATCGAGCAATAGAATAGGAGCCTTAGTCATTTAAACTGAGCCACCTCTTGTAAAGGATATTTTCTAATCCTGACCAGTTTGTGTTCCTTAAGGACCAGAAGTTTCAGCTGCATCAATTAGGGCTTGAAGATCTACAGTCTGCTGCATCAGACAGTAGATCAGTTTTAAAAAAATTAAAAATTTCCCTTTTCAGTTTATTTTTTTAATATAACATGTACATTAATTAAAATGTAAAGGTATGAATATTGTATCATTGGCACACACACAAAGGAGGGAGAGGAGGGGGTAAGAGACATAGGGGAGGGGGTAAGAAACACAGGGAGGGGAGAGGGAAGAGACACAGGGGAGGGAGATGGGGGAAGAGACAGAGGGGGAGGGGGGGAATAGACCCAGGGGAGGGAGAGGGGTGGAGAGACACCGGGGGGGGGGGGTGACACAGGTGAGGAGGAAAGAGACACAGGGGAGGGGGAAGAGACACAAGGGAGGGAGATGGGGAAGAGACACAGGGGAGGGAGAGGGAGAAGAGACACAGGGGAGGGAGATGGGAGAAGGAAACACAAGGGAGGGAGAGGGGGAAAGAGAGAGGGGAGGGAGCAAGAGGGGGGAGACACAGGGGAGGGATAGGGGGAAAAGACACAGGGGAGGGCGAGGGGTAATAGACAGAGGGGGGAAGAGACACAGGGGAGGGAGATGGGGGAAGGAGACACAGGGGAGGGAGAGGGGGAAGAGAGACATGGGAGGGAGAGGGGGGAAAGAGACACATGGGAGGGAGCGGGGGGAGAGACGCAAGGGAGGGAGGGGGGGGGGGGAAGACACATGGAAGCAGAGGGGGGGGGGAATGGGGGAAAGAGAAACGGGAGGGACAGGGGGGAAGAGACACAGGGAATGGACATGGGAGGGAGAGGGGGGAAAGAGACACATGGGAGGGAGAGGGGGGAGAGACACAAGGGAGGGAGGGGGGGGAAAGACATATGGAAGCAGAGGGGGGGGGAAATGGGGGAAAGAGAAACGGGAGGGACAGGGTGGAAGAGACACAGGGAATGGAGGGGGGAAAGAGACACAGGGGAGGGAGGGGAAATAGAGGGGGGAGAGACTCGCAATAGGCACCTTCCATCAAGTAGAGGGGGGGAGGCTCGCAATGAGCACCTCCCGTCAAGTAGAGGGTGGGAGAGGTAGAGGGGGGAGAGGCTCGCAATGAGTGCCGACGGTGCTCATTGCGAGGTCTGTGATGAGCACCAAAGGCGTTCATCACACTGCCAGTAAAGTAGAAGGGGTGGAGAGGCTCGCAATGAGCACCTCCCGTCAAGCAGGGGGGAGCGAGTTTGTGTTCCTTGAGGACCAGAGGCGCTCATAGCAAGGCCAGTAGAGGCAGGCAGGTTACAGGGGGGAGAGCCTCGCAATGTGTGGCAAACACCATTGCCAGGCTTCAAATTTGAAGTCGCTTGTATAAATATAAAGCCTCAAACACAGAAAAAGCTAGAATTTTACTAATTTGCACATCTGAATGTTTTTATACATTTTACAAGCATGAATCCCACAGTCTGTGTAATCCTAATTCTCTCTCTCATCTCACCCCTGCTGTTATGTAAAAATTAGCATATAGTAAAAATATCTAATGTGGTTTGGAATATATGCAGATGGCAATTAGCTCAGAGTCTGTTCAGAGCAGGTGAATCTAACCTCTATTACAGCTTCATATCCGCTGCAGAGGAAGTGAGAGAGAGAGAGAGAGCAGAGAAAGTGAAAGTTACAGCCCTCAAAAAGAAGAAACGAAACTCAAGCCATACACAGATTAGCTGTTACTGCAGTGTGTCAGTTTTTACTATCTGGGCCACAGACAATCCATGCTGACTGTAGGTAGGATGTACAGAAAATAATTTAATTCAAACAAAGAGAATTATTGTCTAGAGTAATATGTTGTTGCAGGCAAGTTAACGCCTTCCTTCCTTGTTAGTGTCTTAGATTTGTGTTCTGGCAGGATATATACAATATAACTCTATAAAGGGCACATAGCCACAATTTTTAAATAAAATATTACAATAATAATTGCAAAAAAATACTTTTTTGTTGCAAATAAAATGTATTTCTCTAATGCAAAACTCTATAAATGTCCCATAAATTAACCTATTTAGATATAGGAGTTGGTCCTCCTCCACTCACCTAGGTTGCTGGAGTTGTTTTTCCTTCCCAGCTGTCCACTTTTGTTGCATCCACAAGAGAAGATGGTTCCATCTTCCAGGAGGAAGAGACTGTGCTTCTTTCCACATACTGCCTTCTGGACACTTGCTTTCCCTTGGAAGAAATCATTCTCTGTGAAATGGACCTCTCCTCTCTCCTCTTCATCCAGGCCCAGCTGACCACACCAGTTATCCCCCCAGCAATACATGGATCTGATCACATATGCAGAGCTCTGGACAGAGGGACCAGCAACTGTGCAAGCTAAGTCTGCACTCAAAGAATGCTGCTATGACTCACAGACCTACCATCTGACACAATCTCCTCCTAGCAGATAAAACATTACACACAGTCTTTGCACACTTGCATCATTATATTGTATTAAATGTCACAATAAAAGCATACATAGGTGTATACTGTGCATGCAGTGCCTAATCACTGTACAAACCATAACCACCATTCAGGTGGGATTATCTACAGAGACAGAGGGGGGTGCTTTCCGCCTTTATGCCACCACACGTGCACGTGCATCTGTTATGTGCACGCACGCACGCTGCACTGCCCTGCGCTGATGAAGCTGTCTCCTTGTGGCCGGTAAGTGGTAAGGGTTTTTAGGTTAGGTTTGCATGGTTAGGGGATTAGGGTCAGGAAGGGGTGTAGGGGGTTAAGGTTAGGGACTTCATTTTAAGGGGCTAAGCTAATAGGCTTAGGAGGTTAGGGTTAGGGTCGCCAAGGGGTGTAGGGGCTTAGGGTTAGGGCCGGGAAGTGGTGTAGGGGGTTAGGGTTAGGGCCGGCAAGGGGTGTAGGGGGTTAGGGCCAGCAAGGGGTGTAGGGGGTTAAGAATAGGGTTAGGGCCGGCAAGGGGTGTAGGGGGTTAGGGTTAGGGGGTTAGGGTTAGGCACGCTAACTGGTGTAGGGCGTTAGGGTTAGGGCCAGCAAGGGGTGTAGGGAGTTAGGGGCTTAGGGAGTACATTGGAACGCGAGCGCACTCTGCAACAGGAGGCTTCCAGTGCCATACACGCGTGTGGCGTGCGTGCATGTGTGGTAGCATAAAACAGGAAAAGTCCCAGAGGGGAAAGGATGATACCAGGATGAGACATATTTTGTTCATATGGGGTCTTAAGACAGGACAAAATGATACTGAAAATTGGGCCCAGGTTTTGTAATGGGACGTTATAAGTGGGATTAATCGATGGGAGTATTGAAGTTTATCAATGGAAAGTAAAAAGTGTTGTCTTGGAGGAAATGTGGTTCAGGAGAGGGTTGCTGAGTGCCAGAAGGGAATTGTAGATGTTAATTGGATCTAAACATTAATATGAGGTTAGTGTCAATATTGGGCAATAATCCGAATGCGGGGTGGGGTTGGGGGTTAATCTTAACAGTTAATATTTGTTACAGACTTCAGGTGCTGGTAATTTGGTTCTGCTATGGAGTGAATTGAGGTGGGATTTAAAGAGGGAGATAATAAGGGGGATTAGGTAGTTAATTAGGGGGGGGGATTAGTTAGGTAATAGGGGGTTAGGTAAATAATTAGAGGGGATAGGTAGGTTTATTAGAGAGTGGTTAATATAGTTAATTAGAGGGGGTTTAATTACTGTAATTAGAGAGGGATTAATTAGGTTAATTAGTGGGGGTTAATAGGTTATTAGTGAGAGGTTAATTTATTTAATTAGTGGAGGGTTAACAGTTAATTAGTGGGGCTAATAGTTAATTAGTTAGGGGTTAAATTGTTAATTCATAATAATAGTTCATTAGGTATTGAGGGGTTAAGTAGGTAGAGAGGGGGTTAATTAGGTAGAGGGGGGTTTAAGTATGTAGAGGGGGGTTAAGTAGGTAGAAGGGGGTTAATTAGGTAGTGGGGGGTTAAGTAGAATTTATTATAGTGTTAATGTTAAGGGTTAGTTCATTTCCCATAATGGTCCATATAAACTCCTATGGGACTTATGGAGTTAATTAGTCTGTATTGACCCTCATGAGTGATAGGGGTTAATTTTAGGTGCTGCGAGGGAACTTATGGTACCCCAGGTCATTTAAAGACCTACGGCAGGGGTTAATTAATGGCGCGGGTGGGGATTAACTTTAGGGGCCAGGGAGTCCTGATCGGGACTCCCTGGTTTATAGGGGATTAATGTTAGGTAGATGGCAGTGCCCTGCAGCATAGGGGTTAATGGTAGGAACAAGTGGGGTCCTTTAAGGGGAGTTCGGGTTTAGGGTCTGGAGTAGTTTTTTAGAGTGTACTGTCTCTTTAACTTCTGCTGCGGCACCCAGCAAAGCCTTTTAAAGCCTTTATGTGTGGTCTTTGGTACCCATAAGTATTTCTTCAGTTTTGGGGAGTTAGGTGAGTGCTCTAGTTTGCAAGTGCGGGGAATATTTTTATTAGCATAGGGTTTAGGTGTCAGAGTGTCAGGGAGTAACTTGTAATTTATTGGCAGTGCAAAAATCTATGAAGATTTTTGCCTTGCTTTTCGGCTTTGTCGCAAAGTTCACTCATGGCAGTGATGTGTAGCAATTTGCTTTCCATGTTTTAGGGGTGGGTGATTAACATAGCTAGGTAGGATTTTTTCTGCCTCTACGGCACTCAATTGATTTTTCAGAGATTTACATAAGGCCCCAACTATTTAACAGTGGTTTGATTTTTGGCCTTTTGATTATGCATATATATGGACCTCATCAGCAGCACATTTGCTGACCCACTATTGTATTCTATCACTCCTTCCTCTAATTATCTTTAAAGTGTAGGACTAATCCTCCTGATTTTATGGACTATAGTCACACAGGTTTGACCAATATATAGTATATTATCTCTGGTTATTTTAAAGAGATATTACTATTTTAGAGTGACATTTGTTGGGAACACTCCTTGAACAATAAGTGTCTTTATATGATGTTAATATATAGTATATATTAGTCTTGTTTTGTTTTGGTCTTTGTACATATTTTATTTTTAATTGTCAGTTTTTAATTATTGGGTAAATAATTCCTTATAATGGACTTTAATAAAAGTTAAGTATTATTGCCATAAATGTGTGCACGCTTACCTCATTATAAGAGACATGTACACCACAATCCTTGGGAGATCATTTTCTGTTAAGAATACCCCAAAATGGTGCCTTTCCTTCTCTTGTCACTATTGAGTCTGTTGTTAACTTAATTATCTCCAGAGATTTTTTGGTGTGTTTTCGTTTGTGGACCCATTATGTGACATTTTACGAACTAGTCCAGATTTTTGCATGGTATACGTGGGACATACAAGGTAATACTGGTGTAAATAAAAGTGCTGTTCTTCTTCAATTGTATAGTTTCATTTACACTTTTCTGGTTATTGATCCCTATACCCATTAACACAAATCTACTGAGAGTTTTATCTTGGATAATAAATCATTGGTTGTCATGCCCAGGGAACTCCCTGGACTGCAGAGTTAGTAAAATGCTACAGGCCTGGGCTGGCAGTAATTATATCCCACAGGACTCTCCTATGGACTGTTACACTTTTCCCTATTTTCCCTGACCCTGGGGATCATGGACTTTGCTCAGACAGATGACCTAGTCTGGGCCCCCATGGTGATGTTCCCCTATCACATATATAGTTGTGAGCGTACGAGTTGTTGCTAACGCTGCGGGCTTGCGTAGCGAGCCCGTGGCCCTCGCAAAGTGAGGGCCGCGGGCTCGCTACGCGAGTCGCGGCCCTCGCATAGCGAGGGCACTGCCCGAGGGTCTCAGTTGCTGGCATGGAGCGCCAAAGGCGCTGTTCATTAATGTATTATTTTTATTATGAATGCTGATTACATGCATTACATGTAGGTTGCTGTAATATTATGTGAATGTTTGGTATCAAACTGCTGGTCTGTCCATAAGGAAGCTAAAAAACTTTAGGAATGGGGTCCCAGGGACAAAGGGAACAAGAGTGGGAAATATGAGTCTCTCAGCACAGAAATAATTTACCAACGCATGAATATTTCCCTAGAAGATCAGATGAAAGGGGCCAGAGCCTAACAAGATAAGTCGGTCATGTGGGCAAATAAGATAGAGGGTCTCCAGTATTGTTCTACTTGAAGTACCACTGGAACGTCAACTACTTAGAATAAGCTAACTTGCCCTGATATTCAGCTTACTGCACTACAGGGGTAATTGAAGGCCTGACATTACTAGATGTACAGTGTCTCCCAGGGAATCAGGGGCAGGCTATTGCTAATTGGTCTCCCCTCTGTGTCCCCAAGGAGTGGGGGTTGTCGAGATTGGCCAGCCTGTGGCCAGAAAACTGTATAAATGGGACATTCTAAATAAAGGTGTGATAGTTGTGTCTTGATTTACATATTCAAAGTGTGAGTGTCAGTCTGTTCATTAATCCTAATTGTAAGGGATTGTATGGTGTATCCTGTGGATGGAGAACAGTCATAGGAAGTGGCTATTGTGTTACTGATATCATGGCCTGCTGAAGCGAGCCCCTGGGCATGGTACTTGGGTTTCACCCATTTTCTGCTATCAGAGGTGTAAAGGAGCACATGATTCTGCTGGATAGGTTTGAACCAGGTTCTTACCAATTCCAATTGAAGTAGCAGATCGTGACATTGGGTATTGCTTTTCTGGTTATCTACTGATCATAACATTCTAGCTACTAATATATCCAGTTTCTGCTAGCATAAATGTCTAATAACTTTTGTCGATATCTGCATTAGACTGAAACTCTATATACTGGCCGGCGCGGAGGCAGCCCAGGCACGCCGGGTCTGACGCAGCGCTGCGTGACCCGGGGGAGCCTGTGCGATCCGGATTGGCTGGGAGGAGGAGGAGGGACTTAAGCCCGTTTTGCGGGCTTGCTCCTCACTCGGCGCCGGCCATTGATCTGATCTGAGGTCTGCACGCTGCGCTCTCTGCAATTAGGGTAATTATAGTAAAATAAGGGGCCTCAATAGATAAGTGGCCCCCGATCCCTCTCTTACCTACCCTTCCCCCTTTTAAGTTGCCATGGGCACCCTTAACAGCCCCCTCTCCCTCCCCCTGTCACTTGGTCCAGTTAATAGGGCCCCAGGCTCTTATCATTGCCTTTAATTCCCCACAGCAGCATTCCCTGCTCTATAGGTCCCAGGGGAGTGTGTCACATTTGTCTCAAGTGGGGTGGCAGCTTATTATGGACCCTGGTAGAGGCCTTACTGACCAGAACTAGGGCATTGAGTCATGGGGTTAGGTGGGTCCAGGACAGAATGGACTCAGACCGTCTAGAGGGGGGGGGGGGGCTGACGCCACTGAGGCACAGGCCCGGCCTGCAGTGACCGGTAGCTTTGGCCAGGTGGACAGGCCTCATAGCCTAGATAGTCTGGCAGAGCAGCGTGCTACCTCTGAGCAGAGCAATAGGGCTAGGAGCAGCAGGGAGGGCACGGATATGGTTCTGGAGAGTCAAGAGCTTATCCCCCCCACCGCAGAGAGCGTGGTGCCAGCGGGAAGTGTGGGCGAGGGCCTAGACATCTGGCCACCACCCAGTGTCTTGTCCCATGGCCCACAGCAGAACCAAGGTTCAGGCGACACCCCTAATCAGCCTCGAGACTCCAAGGGGAACAGCAAAAATACAAGGAGCTCTAAAAAAGCTCCTACAGGTTCTTACCGGTTGGCCCCTGCGGTCCCCACTGCCGCACCCACTGCCAGTGCTGCAGGTGTTTCGCAGGGACGATGCAACGCCAAGGGAGAGGCCGAGAAGAAAAGAGAAACGACTAGAGGAAGAAGGGATCAGGTGATGGAGGAGATGGCTGCAGACGACAACTTGGTTGTCATCGACGAGGTTCAGGTAGCGGCCAAGGTGGCACGGCAGTCGCGCCCCACCAGGGTCCGGAAGTCAACGATCAGGTACAGTCCCTGGATTTTCACCTCAACACCAGCCAGGAGACAGAAATCCCCTGACAGGAGAGCTAGGCCACAGCGCAACTCACCCATCCCTGACATCATTACGGATACAGGGACGCCCATAGTGACTCAGGGGCAGGACCGGGGTAGGGATAGCATTGATCGCCATAGGCCACCGAGCCGGAGGGAATCCTTACGCCCTAGCATAGCCGCCAAGTCTGAGTACTCCTTTGGGGGGGTAGTGGACTGCGCGTTCCATAACGAGGGATAGACGCAGGAGATCTAGTGATTGTTCTTCATGCTTCCCCAGAGCCAGAGGGAGATCCAGGTCTCGGAGCAGACGGTCTTGCGGCTGCAGCTGTGCTTGCACAAGAGGGGGTGAAAGGAGCCCACAGCGGTCGAGATGTGCAGGGACGCCCGCTCGTCCAGACCGGCAGGTTGCACCCAGGATGGCAGCCGCACCAGGGCAAGGAGAATCAGGTGAGAAGCCGTCCATCGCTTGCGCCCAGGACAATCTGGGGGCGCATTTAGCCTTAGACGTCAAAGAAAAAATCTGGCGACGGGAGTACATAAAGATATTTTACCTGTTGCCAATGTCTCGGATGAACGAGAATCCAGAGAGGTTTCACAGGGAAGGAGATGACCGGAGGCACACTTTCAGGCGCGTGCCAAGAACGGTTACAGGCATTTGCCATCATGGCCTGCATCATGGGAGAAAGACAACCCGGAACAATGCTCCGGGCTGTTCGTGTATATTGAGGAAATCAGGAACGCATATCGGACGTATGGTGGAATGGCGTGGTGGCGATATGACGAGGAATTGACGAGGAATTCCGGCAATACATGTCCTCCCGTCCGGAGATGGCATGGAGCAACAAGGCGGTGGCCTATTGGCTGAACATAATGACACCAATGCGGGCAGTGCTGCCCTTTCGCGGGAACCCAGGCGGGGCTAGAGGCCCTGCTGCTACGAGCACAGCTGGTCGAGGCGTTTGTCACTCATTCAACGAGGGCAACTGCAAGTGGGCACTAAACTGCCGGTTCAAGCACGTCTGTGTGAGTTGTGGAGGGGACCACGCGGCCTCAAAATGCACCAGACAAAAGGATGGATACAGGGCTGGAGAGCCCGCTCAAAAAGGGGTAGACCCCCATACAGCTGGGCGCAATGCTGCCGTGGCTAGAACGCTACGGTAGGTTGGCAACAAAAGCCGGGGCGGCCGCCCTACTAGGGGAGGGTTTCCAGGAAGGGTTCAAGATTCCATGCTCTCTCGTCCCGCTCTCACGTCTAAGAAACCTGAAATCGGTAGAGGAGTTTCCTGGGGTAGCGGCGGAAAAAATCCGGACCGAGGTAGAACTCGGTAGGATGGCGGGGCCCTTTCCCTTCATCCCCTTCCAGGGTCTGGTGATTTCCCTCTGTAGTGCCGAAGAAGGAAGCAGGAAAATTCTGCCTCATCCAGCATCTATCCTATCCTCCAGGTGGTTCCGTCAACGACGGGATTGACAAGCAGTACTCGTCAGTGTCGTATGCCCCTTTCGATAGGGCCACGGACCTGGTTAGCCGGGCAGGTGTCGGGGCTAAGATGGCAAAGGTGGATATCGAATCTGCTTTTCATTTGCTCCCAGTACATCCTCAGAGTCATCGGTTCCTTGGGTGCTTCGTGGACAGACAGTACTTTGTGGATCTGTGTCTCCCCATGGGATGTTCTATTTCTTGTTCCTACTTCGAAGCCTTCAGTACGTTCCTGCAATGGTTAGCACAAACCTAGTCGGGCTGCCAAGGGATTACCTCAATGACTTCCTTTTCGTGGGACCGGCGGGCTTAGACACATGCGACTTCATACTGCAGACCTTCGCAAGGATATGTCAAGATTTCGGGGTTCCACTGGCAGAAAAGAAGACAGAAGGACCTACCACGGATCTGACTTTCCTGGGGATTCGGATCAATTCAGACAAGATGGAATGCAGCTTGCCGTTGGAGAAGATGTTGGACCTGTCTGCAGAACTGGCGGCCCTGGAAGGCGCAAGGCGAATTTCGCGTGCAGGATCGTTCCCATGGGCCGTATATACAGCAGAAGAATGTCATTGGCTACAGCCGGGATATCTCAGCCGCATCCTTTTATAAAGATATCCGGGGCCATGAGGGAAGATGCACGAGTGTGGACTGCGTTTCTACGGAACTTCAATGGGAGCACCCTGATCCAGCCGAGCAGGGTGACGAATGGGCAGCTAGACCTCTATGCGAGTTCAAGTATGGTCGGAATGGGAGCATATTTTAGAGGCGCATGGTGCGCAGCACCATGGCCCGAATCATGGGTCAAAGGAAGGCTTACAGAAGATCCTATGGTTCTGGAGACGTTCGCCATCACCACGGCGGTTCATCTGTGGAGCAGGGGCTTCAGAAACCGGCAGGTCCTTTTTCAATCAGGCAGCTCGAAAACGTTCCGGGTAGTTAATAGCCTGACGGCTGCATCTGGGCCATTGATAAGGGTCATACGGCACTTGGTTCTTTGTTGCCTGCGGGCTAATATCTGGGTGAGGGCGGAGTGTATTCCTGGCCTTAACGTAGGGATGGTTGATGCCCTTTCTCGGTTACAGGGAACCCGGTTTCGCACACTGGCACCGGCGGCGAAGGACCAAGGAGAGGACATACCTTCAGAACTCTGGGAGCTTGGAGTGGTACGGTAGCTGGTTACATCAGGCAGTCGGTAGCGCCAAAGACGTGGGTGGCCTACAGGAAGGTGTGGAACATGTGGAGTGACATGGTTGAGGAGGCTGGTGGCGAGGGTTCAGAAGAAAAAGCCATAGGAATTCTGCTGTGGTTTTTGCTTCGGAGCACTGAGAGAGGTGCTTCCAGGGCAACGGTGGCTCGGCAGTTGACGGCCCTAGCATTTATGTTCAGGTTGGCAGGACGGAAGGACCTAACAAAGGAGTTTGTGGTTTGCCAGGTGGTAAAAGGCATGTTCAAAGGGAAGCACCGGACGGATAGGAGGCGCCCGATCACTTTCTCCCTGTTACTACGCCTGGGGGAGGCGTTGGGTGTGCTATGCAGGGACTTCTTCGAATCCCTGCTTTTCCGTACGGCCTTTTCCTTAGCGTTCTATGGTGCTTTCAGGATCGGGGAACTGGTCTCGGAAAACAGGCACGGTTCGGTGGGGCTGCTGGCGGAGGACATCTGTCTGGAGGGTGACAGATTGTTGGTATGGCTGAGGAGATCAAAAACGGATCAGGCCGGAAAAGGAAGGGAAGTGGTCATATACAAAACTGGAACGGAGTGTTGCTCTCAGGCAAGTGTGAGGTTGTACTTGGAAAAAAGGCCAACGGGGCAAGGCACACTGCTATTGCATGCCAATGGCCAGGCCTTGTCACGATTTCAATTCGAAAGGATGCTGAAGAAGTCCTTACGGCAGTTAGGCTTGGACCCGGCGGACTTCGGCACACATTCGTTTCGGATCGGAGCCGCTACGGAGGCGGCAAGGCTAGGTCTCCCCGAGAGTATGGTTAAAAGGATTGGGAGATGGGAGTCGCATCGTTTTAGGTCATACATACGGCCAAAAAGGGCTGTCTAATTGGAATTTGTTTTATGTGTTGCAGAAGTTAAACAGCTGTGGATCGTCGGCCATTCCTACATGTATTGGGCTCACCGGTTAGTCGCAGTCACTGGTGACAAGGTCCAACTGGGCTTTCTGGAGACGAGCATGCAAGTAAGATGGTTCGGGTTTCGCGGCTTGAGATGGACACAGGTGAATGGGCTGTTGGAGAGCAACGCTCAGCATCACGGGAGCCCACACATTTTAATTATACATGCCGGGGGCATCGATTTATGGGTAATGCCTATGAGAAAAATGCTGAAAGAGATGAAGAGGGATGTGAAGTGTTGGCTAGAACGGTTCCCAGGCTTGTTCATAGTGTGGTCCGAAATGATCAAAAGGAGATCTTGGCGGAATACAAGGGATCCGGTTTCGGGGATAGAGCAAGGCAAAAGATAAACAAGCAGATGGCCAGTTTTGCAAGGAGTTTGGGTTTTATTACCATTAGACACCAAGAATCCGAAGGCGTAGGCGCCGATGACTTCTTTCGGCCAGATAAGGTCCATTTAATGGAGATAGGATTAGAGCTGTTTATCCTGGAGCTTAAGGATGGGGCTAGCCGGGCCTTGGCTTTATTAAGAGAGCAAAAGGGGGGATCACAGCCTCAGGAGGTATCCATCGCCTGCTCTGTGGCGGGAGGTGAGGCCCTCGGCCCACGGGCTTAAGTGGGCGTTGCCCTGCCTCATGGGCGTGCTTAGGAAAGCACTGGGAGGCTCTGGGCACGGGCTTAGGGCCTGAGGTTACTGACCTGGCCGGGCTCCTCCTCCGGGATGTTAGTTGAGCTGTGATTTAACAATTTATTTTATGTTAATTGGTTATTGGTTTATGGTTGCTTTAATAAAGCTGTGGCCAGTAAATAAAATATGTTGTGCTAAGACTCAGCATATAGTAAATGTGATAAGCACTATTATATGTAAATCTTTTGTAATTAATTAAACAAATGATATCAAACTTTAGAGCAAAAACTTAACAGTCAGTATGTAAGAAAAATCATGGGCTTCCTGATGGTCCAGTTTTTAGGATTTGGTGCTTTCACCACTGTGACCTGGGTTTGATTCCAGTCACAGGACCAAGAGGTCACACCACCCTGAAGCCATGCAGAGTTGGGCCTGGTCAGTACATGGATGAGAGACCAACTAGAAATACCAAGAGCTGTATGCTGTGGCCCACTGGAGAAGGAACTGGCAACCCGCTCCAGTATCTCTGCCATGAATACCAAGTGGATCAGCATGACCATGGACATAAAGTTGTGCTTGGTCTTTTGTCTATAAGGTCACAGAGAGTCAGAAACCACTGCACAACGCAAAAAGAAAGAAAGAAAGATCATACATAACAGAAAATATCATCTTAAATAAACACTGTAGTGCATTTACAAATAAAGTTCAACTGCTTTTTTTGTTTGCTTTAATTTACTATTAAAAACAGCATGCAGCTTAAAATAATAAAAATGTAATATTTTTTATTTACCGTATATACTTGAGTATAAGCCGAGTTTTTCAGCCCTTTTTTTAAGGCTGAAAAGGGCCCCCTCGGATTATACTCGAGTCACCACCCCATGTCTCTCTTTCCCCCTGTGTCTCTCTTTCCCCCCCGTGGCTCTCTTTCCCCCTGTGGCTCTCTATACCTCCCCCTCCCTTATCATCCTCAACCCCCATCCTCATCCTCAACCCCCCCATCCTCAACCCCCCTTCCTCATCCTCAACCCCCATCCTCATCCTATACCCCCCATCCTCATCCTCAACCCCTCCATCCTCAACCCCCCATCCTCATCCTAAAACCCCTTCCTCATCCTAAACCCCCTCCTCACTTTATCCCTCTAATTACCTCCCCATTTCCCTTTCCCCTCACTTACCTTCCGTCTGCAGCTGCTCCTCCTCCGCTCCTCTCCTTCTGGCTGTATCTTGACCCGGCCAATGCTAATGACGTGACGCGCATGTGACGTCACATCATTAGCATATGCAACTCAGGCAGAAGGAGTGCAGAGGAGCGGAGGAGCAGCTGCAGATGGAAGGTAAGTGAGGGGAGAGGCAGAGGGGGAGGTAGTTAGAGGGGTAAAGTGAGGAGGGGGGTTTAGGATGAGGAGGGGGTATAGGATAAGGAGGGGGGTTTAGTATGAGGACTCGGGTTTTGGATGAGGATGGGGGGGTTGAGGATGGGGGGTTGAGGATGAGAGGTTGAGGATGAGGATGGGAGGGTTGAGGATGAGGATGGGGGGTTGAGGAGGAAGGTTGAGGAGGGGGTTGAGGAGGAGGGTTGAAGAGGGAGGTTGAAGAGGGAGGATGAGGAGGGGGGTTGAGGAGAGGGGTTGAGGAGGGGGATAAGGGAGGGGGAGGGAAAGAGACACAGGGAAGGGAGAGGGGGGAAGAGACACAGGGAAGGGAGAGGGGGTAGAGACACAGGGGAGGCAGAGGAGGGGGAGAGACACAGGGGAAAGAGAGGGGGGACAGAAGAAAGGGGCACAGAGGGGGACCTAGGGGGCACAAGAGGGACACAGGGGGCACAGGAGGGACACAGGGGGCAGCACATTTCCCACCCTCGGCTTATACTCGAGTCACTAAATTTTCCCAGTATTTTGTGGTAAAATAGGTGCCTTGGCTTATACTCGGGTCGGCTTATACTCGAGTATATGCAGTACTTTTTTTTTCTTACTCTTGAATGTGCCAGTTTTCCCTCGAGCAGAGGTTATCTCCTCCTCCCTATTAGGGGGCGTGGCAAGCTCTGCCTGGAAGCTGCACTAGCATGTTCAGTAAAGTGGGGCAGGGCTATGATGGCTTTTTGTCATTGGGTGGGGCCAATGCAGCAGCTGCAAGCAAGTTACAATAGAACTGTTACCTCTGTGTAAGTAATAGGGATTGGGCCACTGACATCATGGGGTGTGGTCAATGGCATCATAGCCCAACCAGATTGCTTTTACTCAAAAGAACCCAGTTATAAAGGTGCAATGAGTATGTACAATTTCTGGAGCTTCCCACTTTACAATCGGCAGTCAGGTAACTTACATATAAAAAAACAAAAAACAAATATAAAAAATATACATGGAATACAAAGCCTGTTGTCTGGCCAGGAAAAAACCTCTTGTATAGGATGCTGAATCCAGTTGCATTGCTGGCTAGTTTTGCTTGAAAATGTAGAGATAGCAATTCAGCAAAACATTGATATGTATTGAACTACCTTTGGATCTAAAGCCATAAGATGCAGACCCCTTGTTCTAGAGGCATTGGGATAATAAAGCTCCATGGCAAGGTTGATAAATGTAAGTTTCTAAAAGATTTTCAGTTTTTGTCCTTAACTTGTACATATCAGATGCAAAATCCAGATTTATTGTGTTCTGCATAAAATATGTTTTGGAATTTCTGTATCCCTGTAAATATATTTTCTAAAAAAATCCCCACAAAAGGACAAACAATTTGTAAATAGGACCTTTGGACATCAAAGCTGTTTTGTAAGGATGGGGTCATCTGTTGGAGGATAGCACTCTAAAACTCAACCATTAATCCTGTAATCCAGATTTCACAGTGTCAAAATGAAATAGAAAACAATCATCAAGCTCCAAAAAACAAGACCCCATACTTTTGCATAGTTTGCAATGGTGCCTGTTTTGCAGCACGTACACTCCTCATAGTCAATGGGAAACTGTAATATTTCAGAGCTTATTACCTGTTTTAGAAAATAAAGAGCAACAATGTGTAAATTCTGCAAAATTTTGGATGAAATAGAAAATAAAATAGATTTATAGACCTGTAAACATTTCATTTATGTTAAATTGTTTCATGTAATTTATCGAGGGGGAACGTTTTTAATGTTTTCAAAATGCTCTTTTGAAAAACTAAAATTGATAATGGGCTAAAAATATTTTATGAGGTTACATAAGCACAACATTTTATTGGTTAAACTAGCGACTTGCCCGTCAAAAAATGACGGCAATAGAATTGTAAGTCAGGGAATGCTGTTTTGGTTGTGTTTTGGTTGTGTGAGTACCTTCAGCGCTCATTGCAAACCTCCTGCTGAGCGCTCCCTGCCTAAGTCGTACGGGGTCATAGGAATGAGCGACTACGGCGCTCATCTGCACCAGCGCAAGAAGCACCATCAGTGCTCCTTGCCTGGCCGCAATCGCGAGTGAGCCCACAGTTTCCCTGCTGCGTTACCAACAGATGTTGGCAAGCCCGCGCTGCTGACAACTATATGTGTGATAATATATCTGCAGTCATTGGCTGTACCATTAAGGGCTTTTTTTTTTACTACACAACATATTGAATATGCAATCAGTTAAACTAGATTATTGACCACCTTATATGCATCTCTATATTTTTCCATAATCCTGCATATCAAATACAAGAGCATAAGGTGTGGCAAACAGTTTAAAAATGTTTATTGATACTCCAACATTAATATTCTTGATTGCACTTGCACAATTTATTTTCTTAACCTGCTATAAAGAAATAGAGCCATGTTTACAAAAAATGACGGCAATAAAATTGTAAGCCAAGCAATACTGTTTGCCACACAATGTGAGTCTTTTGGTCCTCTGAGCTCATTCGGCCGTTGCATTTGTATTTTTGCGAGGTAGGATTTTGTTTGTGCAAGTGTTACTGTCTTTGGCGTTGTGTATTTTCCAAGGTCTTTTTTGAGTTATTCGTCCGCCATTTTTTTTTTTGACGAAACATGGGAAATTCGGCTTAAATTTGCTTGCAACCTCACTCCCAGGCGTCCTGGCTCCCCCCCTGTGCTGTGTGTGAGTGTGGTTTAATTTATTTTTTATGTTTTTTGTTGTTTTCCGATTTTTGCGGGTTCGGCCGCTACATTCATATTCTTGCGAGTTCAGATTTTTTTTCTATGTCCTGCATTCCTCAAGTGCTTGCAGCCCAAGTAAGTCCCGCATTCCTCAACTGCTTGCAGCCTAAGTTCTGCGTGCTTCAAAGGCCTCAACTGCTCGCCTCGCTTCACGAGGCTTGCAGGGCAATGAGCGCCTTTGGTGCTCATTGTCCAAGTGCTCCCAGCTCGGCAGGCTTCTATGCGTTAATGGCTCGCTTCGCAAGCGTGACAACAAATCGCAAGTTTGACAACTATTATATGTGATTGTTATGCTATCAAATTATTATTATTACTTTTATTATTACTATTATTACCACTATATATTATAACCCTTTCACATACACCACCCATTACTACAGGCAACTCTCCACTTAAATTTACAAACTTACATATGACACTAGACACTTTTGGAGATTTCAATGCTGAACACTATTGGCATATTGAGGCAAACCTGAGGTGAATCAATACACTGAATTGCATTTCCCCTTTGATAAACAGAGCAGTGTTGGAGGAACCACCGGTGCAGGCGGTGCAAAGCACCGGGTCCCCGTCTCTGATGGGGCCCCAGTCCAATTGTATTACTCCTTTTTTAAGCAACCCCACCCATACCCCCTCACCACCCCAGCCCATGTACACACCCAATGCTCCCTCACCTCTCCACCCCAGGCCTCCTCAGCCTCCCGTGGTTACTTACCCTGATCCATGACACTTGATTGCTGTGAACTCTTCTGCTTTTCCACTGCAGGCGGATCTTGCTGAGGAGCTGGGGATGCCGAATGATGTCATCAAGACTCTCCAGCAGGGGAAGAGCAGAAGAGTGCACAGCAATCAAGTGTCGTGGATCAGGGTAATTAACCACAGGGGGGCCTGGAGCGAGATAGCATGGGCTGGGGTGGAGAGGTGAAGGGGCATGGAGTGAGATGGGATGGGCTGGGGTGGGTAGGTGAAGTGATGGCATACGTATATATATATATATATATATATATAATTTTTTTATTTTATTCATTACAGTATATATATATTATATATATATAATGTATATATATATATATATATATATATATGTGTGTGTGTGTGTGTGTGTTATATAAGTATCACATATTATAATTGTCCAACTATGATTCGTCGTCACGATGTGTTGCGTGGTGCGTACGACTTAACCACGAGCGCCGCAGGCCTGGCGAGCCTCGCACAGCGAGGCGTGCCGTTAAACCGTAGCACTTAGGCAATGAGCGCCGCGGGCGCTCATTGCCGGCAAACCTCGCGTAGCGCGGCGAGCCATTAAATCATAGCACTTAGGCAATGAGGCAATGAGCACCGCAGGCGCTCATTGCTGGTGAGCCTCGCGTAGCGAGGCGAGCCGTTAAACACGTCACACGCACGACTTGGAAAAAAAACACCTCGGAACCAACCTTAACATAACAAACACCCACACACTAAGAATACGACTATAACGGCCGACCCACGCGCAACTAAAAACAGTGAAAACACACCAAATACTCACACAAACTACATAAATAGCTTACCCATAGCAAGGGGGGGCACCCAGGACCTCTGAAAGTGAAATTACACCTCCATTTAAGTCCAAATTCCTGAGTTCAGACACACGAAAATTCCCTAAGCGAGAGAAAAAATGGCCACCGAAAAAAACGAAAACGAGGCTCACAGCCCAGCCACGTACAAATTACCCAAGAAGGGATCCGAGATAAGCTCGGAAACCCGCATTAACCCCAGGGGATCCGAGATAAGCTCGGAGCCCTGCATTAACCCCACAGTAACCATCACAGTTGGGATCCCGATTGCACGCGATCAGGGACCCCCGCTGCAATGAAAATTCAAAATTCCCGCGTTACAGGTCCTTAAAGGACCGTAAAGGTCCTTAAAGGACCCGTTGTAAAAGAAAAAATATATATACTGTCACCCTGTCAATCATGGGGGGTCAATATAGACTTCCATAAAACGCTCATTAACCATGTCACTCATGGGGGTCAATATAGACCCCCATAAGCCCTTCATTAACCCTGTCACTCATGGGGGTCAATACAGACCCCCATAAACCCATCATTAACCCTGTCACTCATGGGGGGCAATAGAGACCCCCATAAGCCCTTCATTAAGCCTGTCACTCATGGGGGTCAATACAGACCCCCATAAGCCTCTATTTAATCAGTTCCATAAGGGTATATTAACACCATTATGGGTCTGTTACAACACTACATTAACCACATAAGTGCCGTGATGGTCCTCAAGGACCATCATGACACTAAGTATAAACACTATACTGCACTATACCCCCCCAATAAAACATTAAATATCAACTATACACCCTCTACACTAACCTATTAACATATACACTACCTCCCCCCTATTAACCTCCACCACTCTAATTACAGAAAATAAAAAAGCCTAAAGTCACAAAAAATATATATATACATTACATGAAATAAAAAACCTACTCACACAAAAAAATAAACTACATTACAGAAAATAAAAAAACCTAAGTCACAAAAAATAAAAAAAGGAACATTACAGAAAATAAAAAAAAACATTACAACCCCCACTCACTACAGAAAAAAAAAATACACACCTGAAAAGGAAATACATATAATACAAATACATACAACACAAATACATACAATTACAATACAATACAATTACATACAATACAATACACCCCTATCTAATATACATCACACAATCTATCTAAATAAATAGCATAATATAATATACATGCTATCTATATAATAATACATCCCCAATCTATCTAAATAAATGCCACAATCTATCTACAATACATCCTATGCTATCTATATAAAACACATACCCCTAGCTAACATACCATAAATGCTATCTATATATAAACTAATCTAATTCTAAGCTAAAATAAAATAATTAATACCACTTACCTTTGCAGATGTCCATTGAGATCTGCCACCTACGAAAAAAAAAAAAAAAAAAATTAGTGCAACACGTTTACAGTTCTAAAATAAACATTCTATACATTCTAAATATTCTACTCACCTTTCCGGCATGTCCCGTCCTTATTCTTTTAATCCTTCTCCGGCGCGGCACCTGTTAAAAAAAAACACAGCATTAATACACATCCCGTATATACTCGAGTATAAGCCGGCCCGAGTATAGGCCGAGGCACCCATTTTACCACAAAATACTGGGTAAAATGAGTGACTCGAGTATAGGCCGAGGGTGGGAAATGTGCTGCCACCTGTGTCCCTCTTGTGCCCTCTGTGTCCCCCTCTCTCTACGTGCCTCTTCTCCCCTCTCCCTTCCCTGTGTCTCTTCTCCCCTCTCCCTTCCCTGTGTCTCTTCCAACCTCTCCCTTCCCTGTGTCTCTTATCCCCTCCCTTATCACCCTCCTCAACCTCCCTCCTCATCCTTAAGCTCCCTCCTCATCCTCAACCTCCCTCCTCATCCTCAACCTCCCTCCTCAACCTCAACCTCCCTCCTCAACCTCAACCTCCCTCCACATCCTCAACCCCCTCCTCAACCTCCCTCCTCATCCTCCCTCCTCAACCCCCCCATCCTCAACCCCCCTCCTTAACCCCCCTATCCTCATCCTCTCTCCTCAACCACCCATCCTCAAACCCTCCTCCTCCTCCTCAACCTCCCTCCTCATCCTCAACCTCCCTCCTCAACATCCCTCCTCAACCTCAACCTCCCTCCTCATCCTCAACCTCCCTCCTCATCCTCAACCTCCCTCCTCATCCTCCCTCCTCAACCCCCCTCCTCAACCCCCCCATCCTCATCCTCTCTCCTCAACCCCCATCCTCAACCCCTCCTCCTCATCCTCAACCTCCCTCCTCATCCTCAACATCCCTCCTCAAACCCCCATCCTCAACCCCTTCCTCAACCCCCCCATCCTCAACCCCTTCCTCAACCTCCCTCCTCAACCCCCCATCCTCAACCCCCTCCTCAAGCCCCCCATCCTCATCCGCCCTCCTCAACCCCCCATCCTCATCCTCAACCCCATCCTCAACCCCCATCCTCATCCTCTCTCCTCAACCCCCCTCCTCAACCCCTCATCCTCAACCTCCCTCCTCATCCTCGCTCCTCATCCTCAACCCCCCTCCTCAACCCCCTCCTCAATCTCCCTCCTCAACCCCCACATCCTCAACCCCCTCCTCAACCTTCCTCCTCAACCCCCACCTCAACCCCCCCATCCTCATCCTCAACCCCCCATCCTCAACCTCCCTCCTTAACCTCAACCCCCCTCCTCAACCTCAACCCCCTCAACCCCAACCCACCTCCTCAACCTCAACCCCCCTCAACCTCCCCCCTCAATCCCAACCCCACTCCTCAACCCCCCCTCCTCAACCTAAATCCCCCTCCTCCAGACACGGGGGTGTTAGAGAGACACGGGGTGGGGGGGGTGGGTGGGTGAGTGACTCGAGTATAAGCCGAGGTGGCCCTTTTTTGCCTTAAAAAAAGGGCTGAAAAACTTGGCTTATACTCGAGTATATACGGTACATCAAAATAAAATAAACATAATCTACATTCTACTGACCTCCCAGCGATGTCTCCGGCCTCCTCCGGATCCTCTTCTGCCACACCCTGTATAAAAAAATATATATATATACTTACATCCGCACTCCCGGACATCCCCGACGCTAATGAGGCTCCAGGAGACTTTTCCGGAAGAAAATAAGCAATGAAGCCTTCTGATTGGTTGAAAACGCTGTCTATCAAATTCACCCAATCAGGAGGCGCCAATGTGTGAACCAATCACAAAGGGATACACCCTAAAATCCCACTCTGATTGCATAATGCACCTGTCAATCTTTATTTAAACCAATCACAAGGCGCAGATGCCTTCAGCCAATCACAATGGAATACACCCCCACAGGGTGATTGGTTGAAGCCTCTGCACATTCTTATTGGTTGCACTGACAATAGCCAATCACAATGGAATACACCCTCACGTACTGATTGGTGAAGGATTTGTGCATTCTCATTGGCTACTGTTAATATCAATCAATATTACAGCCAATGGGAAGGCGCAGATGTCTTCACCAATCAGTACGTGGGGGTATATTCCATTGTGATTGGCTGATGGCAATAAAGCCTTAGGATTGGTTCAAATAAAGATTGACAGGTGTGTTATCCAATCAGCGTTGTATTTTGGGATGTATACTTTTTTCATTGGTTCACAAATGGGGTCTTCTCATTGGCTAAATTTGATAGACAGCCTTTTCAGCCAATCAGAAGCTGCCATTGCCAATTTTATTCTGGAACACTCCATAGGAAGGTTATTAGCGTCAGAGACATCTGCCAGGGTGGATGTGTGTCGCTTTTTTTTTTTTTTTTTATGCGCGGATGCTTCCGGAGAAGACGAGGAGGCCGGAGACATCGCGGAAAGGCAAATATAATGTAGATTGTGTTTATTTAACTTTGGTTTATGTTTACTAATGTAATGTTTTTTTTTTACAGGAGTAGCGCCGGACAAGACGCAAAGATGCACGACGGAACATGGAGGACGTGACATGCTGGGACGTGACATGCTGGAACGGGACATGCTGGAAAGGTGAGTATAATATTTAGAATATTTAGAATGTTTAGAATGTTTAGTTATTTCATGTAAACGTGTTGTATTATTTTTGAAAACGTATTATTTTATTGTAGCTTAGAATTAGGGTAGCTATATATATAGATAGCATGTATTGTATATTAGATAGATAGATAGATAGATAGATAGGGGGATGTATTAATATATAGTATTGTATATTAAATAGTGGGATGTAAATTACCTTATATAGTGGCATGTATATTAGATAGCGGCATGTATATTAGATAGTGGCATGTATATTAGATAGGGGTGTATTGTATTTTATTTAATTGTATTGTATTTGTATTTTATTTAATTGTATTGTATTTTATTTATTTGTATTGTATTTTATTTAACTGTATTGTATTGTATTATATGTATGTATTATATGTATTTCATTTTCAGGTGTGTAATTAAAAAAAAAATTGTAATGTATTTTTTTATTCTCTGTAATGTTCCTTTTTTTATTTTTTGTGACTTAGGTTTTTTTTTTTGTTCTGTAATGTACATTTTTTTATTTTTGGTGATTTTAGTTTTTCTTAGTTTATGTAATGTATATTTCTGCTTTTTTAGGAATTTAGGTACTTGAGGCACACAGTACACTCACATTGTGTGACAAACAGCATTTCAACACTTTTTTTTATTGACCGTCATTTTTTGAAGGGCAAGTCGCTAGTATATATATAATTTATTATAAATATATCTGGATATATAATTTAATATATAGAGTGCAGTGTAATAACTGTATGTCTCAGAATTCTGAGCAGGAAACAAGTTTTTTAACTTGTTTTAGACATTCAAATGTGAACACAGATGTACTTTTTATTTAAAATGGTCATGGATTGAAGAACAAAGCATTTTTAGGCACATTTACATGTCCCTGCTCGGCTTCCCAGAGTGAAGTGTAATAACTGTATTTCTCGGAATTCTGAGCAGGAAACCATTTTTTATCTTGTTTTAGACATTCAAATGTGATGATAAATAATTTAATATATAATTTAATAATATAGATTTATGTTTATTATATATATGGATATAGGACTGATATGTATGTATGTATGTATATATATATATATATATATATATATATTTATATATATATATTTTTTATAATCTATAATTTACACAGTGTATATATATATATATATATATATATATATATATATATATATATATATATATATGTATATATATCACATATTATATTTGTCCAATTACGATTCGTCGTCTGTTTGCGCAGTACGTCCGACTTAGCGATGAGCGCCGCAGGCGCTCATCGCTTGGCGAGCCTTGCTGAGCGAGGCGAGCCGTTAAACCGTAGCACTTAGGCAATGAGCGCCGTAGGCACTTAGGCATAGAGTGGCAAGCCGTTAAACACGTCACACGGACGACTTAGAAAAAAAAAAAACTCAGAACCAACCTTAACGTAACAAACACCCACACGCACTAATAATACGACCATAACGGCCGAACCGCGCGCACCTAAAAACAGTCAAAACACACCAAATGCTCACAAAAACTACATAAAAAGCTTACCCATATCAAGGGGGGGGGGGGCATCCAGGACCTCTGAAAGTGAAGTTACACCTCCATTTAAGTCCAAATTCCCGAGTTCAGACACTCGAAAATCCCCTAAGCAAGTGAAAAAATGGCAGCTGAAAAAAAACGAAAATGAGGCTCACAGCCCAGCCACGTACAACTTACCCAAGAAGGGATACGAGATAAGCTCGGAAACCCGCATTAACCCCACAGGATCTGAGATAAGCTCGGAGACCTGCATTAACACAACATTAACCATCGCAGTGGGGGTCCCGATCGTGGACCCCCGCTGCAATGAAAATTCTAAATTCCCGCGTTACAGGTCCATAAAGGACCGTAAAGGTCCTTAAAAGGCCCGTTATAAAAGAAAACAAATATACACTATCACCCTGTCACTCATGGGGGTCAATACAGACCCCCATAAACCCCTAATTAACCCTTTCACTCATGGGGGTCTATATAGACCCCCATAAGCCCTTCATTAACCCTGTCACTCATGGGGGACAATACAGACCCCCATAAGCACTTCATTAACCCCCTCACTCATGGGGGTGAATATAGACCCCCATAAGCCCTTCATTAACCCTGTCACTCATGGGGGTCAATACAGACCCCCATAAGCACTTAATTATCCCCCTCACTCATGGGGGTCAATACAGACCCCCATAAGCCCTTCATTAACCCTGTCACTCATGAGGGTCAATACAGCCCCCCATAAGCCCTTAATTAACCCCCTCACTGATGGGGGTCAATACAGACCCCCATAAACCGCTAATTGACCCTGTCACTCATTGGGGTCCATACAGACCCTCATAACCCTCTATTTAACCCCATCAGACCCATAAGGGTATATTAACACCATTATGGGCCTGTTACAACACAACATTAACCACATAAGTGCCATGACGGTCCTCAAGAACCATCATGACACTAAGTATAAACACTACACTGCACTATACCCCCCCAATAAAACATTAAATATCAACTAAACAACCTCTACAACAGCTCTATTAACAGCTACACTACCTACCTACCCCCTAATAACCCCCACCACTCTAATTACAGAAAATAAAAGTCACAAAAAAAAGCAAAATCTACATTACATAAAATAAAAAACCTAAGTCACAAAAAAAAATCTGCAGTACAGAAAATAAAATAACCTAAGTCACAAAAAATAAAAAAAGGAACATTACAGAAAATAAAACAAAACATTACAACCCCCCCCCCCCCCCGCACTACAGAAAAAAAAAATTACACACCTGAAAAGGAAATACATATAATACAATACAATACCATACAAATACATACAATATAATACAATACAATTAAATACAATACAATACAATACACCCCTATCTAATATACAATACATTCTATCTATCTAATATACATCACACAATCTATCTAAATAAATACCATAATCTAATATACATCCTATCTATATAATATACATCCCCAAACTATCTAAATAAATACCACAATCTAATATACAATACATTCTATGCTATCTATATAAAACACATACCCACTAGCAAACATACAATAAATGCTATCTATATATAAAATAATCTAGATCTAAGCTAAACTAAAATAATTACCACTTACCTTTGCAGATGTCCATTCAGATCAGCCACCTACGGAAAAAAAATAAAAAAATTAGTGCAACACATTTACAGTACATAAAGAAACATTCTAAACAATCTAAATATTCTACTCACCTTTCCGGCATGTCCAGTTCTTATTCTTTTACCCTTCTCTGGAGCGGCACCTGTTAAAAAAAACATAACATTAATACACATACATAAAAACAAAATAAAATTAACATAATCTACATTGTACTTACCTCCCCGCGATATCTCTGACCTCCTCCGCCTCCTCTTCTGCCACGCCCTGTTATATAAAAAATAAAAACAATAATTACATCCGCACTCACGGACATCCCAACGCTAATGAGGCTCCCGGAGACTTTTCCGGAAGAAAATAGTCAATGGCGCCTTCTGATTGGTTGAAAACGCTGTCTATCAAATTCACCCAATCAGGAGGCGCCAATGTTTGAGCCAATCAGAAAGCGATACACCCTACAATCCCACTCTGATTGGATAATGCACCTGTCAATCTTTATTTAAACCAATCACAAGGCGCAGATGCCTTTAGCCAATCACAATGGAATACACCCCCACAGGGTGATTGGTTGAAGCATCTGAGGATTCTTATTGGTTGCACTGACAATAGCCACTCACAATGGAATACACCCCCACGTACTGATTGGTGAAGGATTTGCGCATTCTCATTGGCTATTGTTAATGTCAATCAATATTACAGCCAATGGGAAGGCACAGATGTCTTCACCAATCAGTACGTGGGGGTATATTCCATTGTGATTGGCCGATGGCAATAAAGCTTTTGGATTGGTTCAAATAAAGATTGACAGGTGTGTTATGCAATCAGCGTGGTATTTTGGGGTGTATCCCGATCTCATTGGTTCACAATTAGCGTCTTTTCATTGGCTGAATTTGATAGACAGCGTTTTCAGCCATTCAGAAGCCGCCATTGCCAATTTTATTCTGGAACACTCCGTAGGAAGCCCATTAGCGTCGGAGACATCCGCCAGGGCGGATGTGTGTCATTTTTTTTTTTACCGCGCGGATGCTTCCAGGGCCCATCCGGGGCAGAACACCAGGAGGCCGGAGACATCGTGGGGAGGTAAGTAAAATGTAGATTGTGTTTATTTCACTTTGTTTTATGTTTATGTATGTGTACTAATGTAATGTTTTTTTTTTAACAGGGGCAGTGCCGCAGAGTCAAAGATGAAGGAGGACGGGACATGCTGGGACGTGACATGCTGGGACGGGACATGCTGGGACGGGACATGCTGGGACGAGACATGCTGGAAAGGTGAGTATCATATTTAGAATATTTAGAATGTTTACTTTATGTAAACGTGTTGTATTAATTTTTTAAATCTTTTTTACCCTAGGTTGGTGATCTGAAGAAACATCTCAAAGGTAAGTGGTCTTAATTATTGTATAGTACATAGATAGTATTTATTGTATATTACATAGATAGATAGGGGGATTTATATTAGATAGAGGGATGTATATTACATAGTGGGATGTATATTACATAGTGGGATGTATATTACATAGGGGGATGTATATTAGATAGGAGGGTGTATATTAGATGTATATTAGATGTATTGTATTGTTTTAAATTGTATTGTATTGTATTTAATTGTATTGTATTGTATTATATTTAATTGTATTGTATGTATTATATGTATTTCCTTTTCAGGTGTGTAATTTTTTTTTTACTGTAGTTGGGGGGGGGGGTTGTAATGTATTTTTTTATTTTCTGTAATGTTCCTTTTTTATTTTTGGTGACTTAGGATTTTTTTTCTGTAATGTACATTTTTTATTTTTGGTGATTTTAGTTTTTTTTTTAATGTAATGTAGATTTTTGATGACTTTAGTTTTTTTGATTTCTGTAATTAGAGTGGTGGGGGTTATTAGGGGGTAGGTTGGTAGTGTAGGTGTTAATAGGTTAGTGTAGAGGGTGTTTAGTTGATATTTATTGTTTTATTGGGGGGGTATAGTGAAGTGTAGTGTTTATACTTAGTGTCATGATTGTCCTTGAGGACCGTCATGGCACTTATGTGGTTAATGTTGGGTTGTAACAGGCCCATAATGGTCATAATATACCCTTATGGAACTGATGGAGTTAAATAGAGGCTTATGAGGGTCTGGAAAGACCGCCATAAGTGACCGGGTTAAAATGGTGTAGTGCTTACACTTTGGGTCATGAGGGTCCTGGATGACCCTCATGGCACTTATAGTGTTATTACATGCGTTCATTAGTGTGTTAGAGGGGTCTATATAGTTGAGGCACACAGTACACTCACATTGTGTGGCAAACAGCATTTCAACACTTTCTTTTATTGACCGTCATTTTTTGACGGGCAAGTTGCTAGTAACATATCTAGTTGTCATACTGCGTGTTGTTGTCATGCTTTGCGGATCTCGCGGTAGCGAGCCTCGCAACTGTGGTCCTCACAAACTGCGGCAGTTGCGGGGGTGGAGGCCCGCGGGACTTAGCTGCAATAAGCGCCGAATGCCATCGCCAGCCCCGCAGGACGCAAAAATTACGAACCTCGCAAAAATTACGAATTTAACGGCTGAAGCACAAAATAAAAACAAATATGCCTCAAATTAACTTACGCATTCACACACAGCACAGGGGGAGAGTCAGGGAGCCTGTGAGTGAGGTTGCAAGTTAATTTGAGCCATATTTGCCATTTTTACCCAATCGAAAATTGCCTAAAAAGAGTAAAAAAGAGTCTGAGGCCAGTAACACTTAACGTAAGCCAGTAACACTTAACCTAAGCCAGTAACATGTAACCCAAGGCAGTAACACTTAACTCAAGACAGTAACACTTAACCCAAGGCAGTAAAACACTTAACCAAAGTCAGTAATACTCGTTGCGAGGCCACTAAACGTGGGGGGGGGGGTCACAATGAGCTCTGAAGGTGCTTATAGCTGGGCTTGCGATGAACCTCGCATTGTGTGGCAAACAGCATTGCCATGGCTTGAAATTTTATTGCCGTCATTTTTTGACCGGCAATTCGCTAGTATATATATATAACACCGGAAGGGGGCCCAGGGCAAGTCAACAAAAAAATTTACCCCACGCTGGCCGCCACTGAAACAGAGCCCTATCTATCCAACTACAGTGGATATAAAAAGTCTACACACCCCTGTTAAAATGTCAGGTTTCTGTGCTGTAAGAAAATGAAACAAAGATAAATCATTTCAGAACTTTTTCCACCTTTAATGTGACCTATAAACTGTACAACTCAATTGAAAAACAAACTGAAATCTTTTAGGTAGAGGGAAGAAAAAGAAAAAAGAAAAATAATGTGGTTGCATAAGTCTGCACACCCTCTTATAACTGGGGATGTAGCTGTGTTCAGAATTAAGCAATCACATTCCAAACTGTGTTAAATAGGAGTCAGCATACACCTGCCATCATTTAAAGTGCCTCTGATTAACCCCAAGTAAAGTTCAGCTGCTCTAGTTGGTCTTTCTTGAAATTTTCTGGCAAGATGAAAGCCTTTTCTTATGAAGAAAAACATCCAAGCCAGGCTACATTTTGCAAAAACACATCTGAAGTCTTTCAAAAGCATGTGGGAAAGGTGTTATGGTCTGATGAAACCAAGGTTGAACTTTTTGGCCATAATTCCAAAAGGTATGTTTGGCGCAAAAACAACACTGCACATCACCAAAAGAACACCATACCCACAGTGAAGCATGGTGGTGGCAGCATCATGCTTTGGGGCTGTTTTTCTTCAGCTGGAACTGGGGCCTTATTTAAGATAGAGGGAATTATGAACAGTTCCAAATACCAGTCAATATTGGCACAAAACCTTCAGGCTTCTGCTAGAAAGCTGAACATGAAGAGGAACTTCATCTTTCAGCATGACAACGACCCAAAGCATACATCCTAATCAACAAAGGAATGGCTTCACCAGAAGAAGATTAAAGTTTTAGAATGGCCCAGCCAGAGCCCAGACCTGAATCCGATTTAAAATCTGTGGGGTGATCTGAAGAGGGCTGTGCACAGGAGATGCCCTCACAATCTGACAGGTTTGGAGTGTTTTTGCAAAGAGAGTGGGCAAATCTTGCCAAGTCAAAATGTACCATACTGATAGACTCATACCCAAAGAGACTGAGTGCTGTAATAAAATCAAAAGGTGCTTCAACAAGGTATTAGTTTAAGGGTGTGCATACTTATGCAACCATATTATTTTATTTTTATATTTTTTCTTCCCTCTACCTAAAAGATTTCAGTTTGTTTTTCAATTGAGTTGTACAGTTTATAGGTCACATTAAAGGTGGAAAAAGCCCTGAAATGATTTATCTTTGTCTCATTTTTTTACAGCACAGAAACCTGACATTTTAACAGGGGTGTGTAGACTTTTTATATCCACTGTATCTCTATCTAGGCTCTTCAAGGTTCCTTCCAACTTAAGAAAAAGCAGACAGAGTCAACTACCTTCATTACAAAAAAAAGAAACACAAAGGTATGCACTATGTAACAATAGATAATATTGGTCTCAAAGTTGTTCCCAATGTTCAACGTTATGATCTGCTTTACCAGAATGATATTCTCACAAATAGGAGGAAGTCTTATGAAACAAGGAGATGATGCTGGATGGTGGTAACATGCAATAAATAAAAGATTTGTTCAATTTTTTTTGTAAAAAATAATTGCTTACTACCAGTCTTTTTTTTCCAAAATGGTATTCTGTTAATATAAAAGTTAAGTGTCTTTTCAATCTGCAATCAACCTTGGGTACATACTATTGTGAGCTCATACTGGATACTGTAAATAGTGGCTGAGGAACTTTCTTCTTCAGGTGAAGAGGAGGGAAGGGAAAAAGCACCTATTGCACTCATCCAAGAAATGTGGGCTAAATGGGCTGAATTACAAAATTTTGTTGAACACTATCACCCTGACAAAGCTCAAGCAAGCATGTTGTTTAATGATAAAACAATGTCTCACTACAGAAACATTTTGAATCAAAGGCAGAAGCAAGTTTCCCTCCATAGGTTTCTAGTGAAACTGCCTACATCACAGTCTCCAGCAGGGTACAGTGGTGTTAAGAGACAGAAAGGACAGATGTCCCCTGTGCAAATGCCTGATTTTGTAATGGAAGAGGACTCCCCTTCCAAGCAATAACCTGTCTCCTCTTCTATATTGCCACAATCCCATTGGTCCTTCAAGTCCTCTCAGTACTGTACAGTTAAAGTGAAGTTAAATTCTCTGTTATTTGATGTAATCATTGCTTTTTATGGATGTCTGATTAGTTTTAAGGTTTTGTATCCAAAAATAAGACCATCAGTTCTAAATAAAATGTGAAAAACCTTGTACATTCTGGGTGGCAGTTTTTGGCAATCTGCCTACCACATGGTTACAAAGATCAATTACTCTTGCCGAAAGCTTTCTAACCCTTTGACAAGGACAACAAATGTGGATAGATGTACCTTGATCCTTCAGGAGACCCCTGGGCACCATTCTATCTCGTGCTAAATATGCGTGATGTAGTTTCTTGATTGATGTTTCTAAAAGACTATAATTCAAGCAGTTCTTAGTTAGGTTTAATCAGATCCCAAGCTACCAAACTTGGTTAAATACTCCTTCCCATTGCGTCACGTACTTATAAGTGTTTTCCACTCGTGACGGTATCAAAGTGATATTAAAAAGCTTTTCTAGAACCCCCTTTGCAAACAAATGAAGGCAACATTTCCTGGTGTACCATGTTTCTTGTAAAGGAAGGAAGGATTCAAAATGAGTGATTATAAAAAGCTTTACCTGATAATATTCAGTGTTCTTCTAAAGGTAGTTTATATTGATCCCTGAAATCGTAATATGATTGCAAGAATACAAAATTGGATTACTCAAAATATATTCCAAAGTCTTTCTAGAGGGGATGGAGAAACAGAAGTTTCTCAGCAGACCCTCCTCTAGAGAAGGAATAATGTATTGTTGCACATTCTATTGGATAATCAAGGCAAAGGGAAATCCCCATCTATATTTGATGTTAGCTTTGTGGAGTTGATCTGTTAGCAGTTTATGTTATCAGGACCTTTTCCAATAGACATGTTTCTAGTAATAGCTAGTTAAAAGTTTCAGGCGCTATGTCTATAAAAGCTCACTACCACATCTTTGATAAAATCCTGTCAAGGTGACTGGCCTAGATCTCTATGTATGTGCCCTTTTAATTTACAGGAACAGCTCAGTGACTGAGGTGGGAATGCCATGTACCCTTATGTTATGCTTGTAAGACCTATTGTCCAGGTGTTAGAAATTTAGCTCCCATATCTGAGAAAAGTTTATTGTGGTTATCTAGTTTTGCCATGTCAGCAATTTGAGCATCTTTAATTTTATCAGTGAGTTTTCCAAGAGCATGCATGCTTTGCCCTAAATCATGGATTTATTTCTTTATCTCTTAAACAGCAGAAGATAATTGCATCTTAAACATTTTCTCAAATTCTTGGAGCATCTTCCTAGTTTTTTTTAGTAATCATGAGGCTGAAAAAAAGTATGTTCATGGATGCAGTGTGTATGTGCAGGCTGCATGAGTAATGTAATTCTTACAAGGGGAGACCGTGAAAAAATGTAAGTAAAAGCAGCTCCCTTCGGGAGTCAGAAATAATTGGACCTAGAGATCCTGCTGATAGAATCCACTTCTTAGACTTGTGTTGAATAGAGCTCAGTATGGTCTTAGTTCATAGACTGGTGTGATTGCATTAAATGAGATGTGTTTGCAGGTTTTGCTTGCTATTCAAAACTTAAAAAGGTTACATGCAAAGGCATGTCTAGG
This sequence comes from Discoglossus pictus, assembly GCA_027410445.1. NCBI lineage: Eukaryota > Metazoa > Chordata > Amphibia > Anura > Alytidae > Discoglossus > Discoglossus pictus. The sequence goes on from CM050163.1 coordinate 204,016,773, forward strand.
CCTAGGCCTCACAGCCCAGGGCAGCAGCTTATTGGCAAGATTTGCCAGACCATACTTCTATATTACCCGTCTCTTTCCCCCCTGAGCCCCATTCCTCTTCCTCCATCTTTCCCCTATATCTCTACTCTCCAAGACAATGCACCTTGTTGAGTAAGTTGCCCTATCACATGCAGAATTAAGCTTCTAGCGGGTCCCACACCAGAAGTCACGTAATGTCAAGAGATCTCATATGACTTCTGCCGAGGGACCCGCTAGAAGCCTCACTCTGCATCTTGTGGGGCTCCTCTCCATGGTATATTGTAGTGGAGAGCAGAGAAATAAGGAAAGGTTGTAGGAAGGGGGATGGGGTGGAGGGGGAAAGGAATAAGAGATTGGTAAGTGAGAGAGAGGAGAGACAAATGTATAGACAATGATGTAACTACATATATATGATCTAGTGACATATATCCATCAATCAATCATTATGTATATATTATATGTGTGTGATGAATATATATATATATATATATATATATATATATATATATATTCTGGTAAAGTGCCACCAGGGGTCAGAAGAGAGCTCTTCAAGACTTCTCCCCTGGGAAGTGAAAGAGTTAAGCCTCCTACAACAGACTAATTAAGCCCAGCTGCATTCTGCCTTAAACGGACTACTGAGCACTCGGCAGGGGTGTGACTGATAAGGCGCTGGCCTAAGGGCTGTGAGCAGTGTGTGGAGCTTCGGTGTGTTTGGAGAAGCTGGGAGAGAGAACCTTAGACAGCTCAGCTGCTGCTGGATCCTGATAGCTTATTTGCGATATGCTCTTAAGTAAGGCAGCAGGAAAGACTGCTTAAAGTACAAAGAGACACTTGCAAGTAAGTTAGATTACCTGGAGACTACAGCCAGCAGCTTAAGAAGAGACACTGAGTGCTTCAGCGTGACCTGAGAGGAGAAAGAGACAGAGCTCCTGAACAGGACCTGGCAGGACTTACAGAGCAGCACAGGAAGTTGCCAATAAGAGGATCAGTCTGTGTGACTGCAACAATACTTACCTGAGAGACTGTTTGCCTTAACAGTAGAGGATCCATTGCAGCTGACAGAGAGAGACTGGACTTAAAGGTACCACCCCTCTGTGTAAAAAACGTATTGTTTTACCTTCAGACCAAGAAGCGGTCTCACAGCCAGTCAGGGTGTTCCTGAAAATTAGCAAGCCCGTTTGTGTAGATGTTTCTTTTATGCTGAAGTTAAGCTATTGTTTGTTTTTGAAAGCCTTTATTAAAGCAAAGATAAAAGTATATCGGACTCAGTGATTTATGGGAAAATCACAGAAGCAACCAGTAGCCAAAGGCTGGCCCTGTCACAATATATATATATATATATATATATATATATATATATACTAGCGAATTGCCTGTCAAAAAATGACGGCAATGAAATTGTAAGGTAGCTAATGCTGTTTGGTGTGTAATAATGAAATATGTAATACATTAATAAATGAATATACTTTACCTATTTTGAAGCATTGTGTTGAAGAGCTGCAATCTGTTTTGATGTTGCTGCAGCATTAGTGGTGTGGAGCTGCTGTGTAAGCGTGCTGAATGTGTGCAGTGTAATACTGTGCGTACGCGAGACCAAACCGTTAGCGTAGTGGTGTACTTCCGCATTGGCGTAAAATGGCGGGTAATGTGTGGTATGCGTCTTAGCGGAATATCCGTAGGTTGTTTGTGGTGTTTTGCGAGTTTGTTGTGGTGTTTTGCATGTTTACAGTGCTGTAACCTCGTTTTCGTTTTGTACAGCGGCCATTTTTTCTCTCGCTTAGCGAATTTTTTTGTGTCTAAACTCTTTTATTTTGAGTAAAATGAAGGTGTAAGTTGTTTTTTTGACGTCCTGGATGCTCCCTCTTGCTGGAGTTAGGCTTTTTATGTATGCGTTGTGTGTATTTATTGTGTTTTTAATGTTTTCATGTTCGCGGGTTGCGGACGATTTTTGCGAGGTCGTAATGTGTGCTAACGTGTCTCGTATGTTGTTTGCGTTTGTAGCCTCGTTTTCGTTTTGTTCGTCGGCCATTTTTTAGTGTTCAAACTCTTTTATTTTTAGTTAAATGAAGCTGTAAGTTGTTTTTTTGAGGTCCTGGATGCTTCCTCTTGCTGTAGGTAATCTTTTTATGTATGTGGTGTGTGTATTGATTGTGTTTTGAATTTTGTAATGTTCGCGAGTTGCGTCCAATTGTTGCGAGGTCGTAATGTATGGTAACGTGTCTCGTATGTTGTTTGCTCTGCAAGGTAAAGTTTGCGAGGGTCGTAGTTGGTGTGTCGTGTTGTTTGCGTGGTCGCGGTTGTTGTGTGGTTGTTTGCGTTTGAACGTAAATTTGGCGAGGGTCGCAGTTGCTGGCAAGGTGCGCCTTATGCGCTCCATGCCAGCAACTGAGGCCCTCGCCCGCAGCCCTCGCTTTGCGAGGGCCGCAGCGAGCCCGCAAGCGTTAGCAACGGCTTGTATGCTCACAACTATATATGTGATATATATATATATATATATGTATATTATTTTTTATTATTATATCTTCAATTTAGGAGCCCCCTATATTCAGTAATATCAAATATGGCCACAGTGTGTTAGCAGATGCTGCTCTTGATGTACAGGCTTGAATTATGGCTTAGCTGGAATATCTCTCAGCTTATGAAGTGCTACGCAACTGAAAATTGGGAGGTGTGTAGCCTATAAATATATAGTTGTCCATAAGATTGTAAGTCTGCGAGTTTTCAATCCTGCACGGTGCTTTGGGGAAAGCACTATGGACACTGGATTCTAAGCTCAAAGACAGGGCCCTCCATATTTGTTATGTGTTAATATTGTTTTGCCTTGATCACAACTTATGTATAGTGCTACAGAATATGTTGACACATTACAAATAAACAATAATAATAATAATAAGATCAAAAATAAGCAGTATTGGGTTAACCAATCCAGAGAAGATCTCACACAAGATAGTATGAACTTGGTGATTGTGAGTCCTCTAGAATTTATGGGATTGTCAGGTTCTTTCTTTTTTCATCTTTTCATTTTCCCTTTTCCTTCTCCTGTTTTATGTTTTCCATTATTTTTATATTGTCCCACACACCTAAACAGCAGTGAGAATTTGTGAATGTCTCAAAACTAGTTTGTTTCACCCTAAAGACTCAAATTAAGTTTCTTTAGTAGATCCTAATATATCAGAATGTCCAAGGGTTGTGCTAGAAGGGTATTGGGATATTATAGCCCAGTGTTATTAAGGTGTGATAGTCCCTTTCACACAGTCAGTCATCTTCTCTGTTATCACTCCCAGTGAAGTTTTCTGTTACCTGCTAACCAAATAAGGTTGGTAGCTGGAAGCTCTCAGATTGCATTTGGATCCAAAGTCTGGCTGTGTGGTGATCTGTAGCTTCTGGAGGGGTACTTGCTTGCTTTCCCAGGTAGGATCCTGCGCCACATTTTATGTGAACACTGGACCTGCAGGTTCGTCAATGGTGGGTTTAAGAATTACCAGAAATATCAAGACATGGAACCAGAGCAGGAACAGGATTCAATAAAAGTCGCTTGTTATAGCTGAGAGAGTTGGAATAGGAGGCTTCACTGGCCGGGGAAGAGGCAGTCTAGTTGGGTGGGTTATCAGCACAGGCCTTAACTATGTAGAATAAATATACAAAAAAACTAGTATCTGTCTACTCAGTATCATCCTCTGAGCTGATTTGGATGATGTTAGTTATGAAAATACTATGTTTTTTTTCCAAATGATCTTTGTTTTAACTAATATGCTGCAGGAGCTTAGTAAAGACACAACTTCCTGCGCAACTGCTAGTAACAAAGTAAGATGTAAGATAATGAAACAAAATATACCTTATGATAAAGACAATATATTTCCAGGGAGCACAAACAACAACCACAACAAGGCTCTATGTGGGCTACATTTTCCCTATACCAGGCTTTTTGTTACTTTAACTCCTTAGAAGATAGAACACGCAAGGCATCATTAGCTCTATTCTGATGATGTCATTTCTGGTGAGGTCGAGATTTAGACCCTATGCAAAGATTCCTTATGTGTCCATTACCCTCTTGTGGCAATCTGCTCTCTTCAGTCGGGCTTGATAAGGCTGTTGTGGCCAAACCTACCAAGCAGATCTTTCACGTTCTTTTATCCCTTCACCAAAACAGCTGATGTTTCTAAAATGTCCTTACTCAGATGTAGTATTTAAAATTACGAATGCAGGCTCAGCTTCATAAAACTCAGGAACTGCTTTTATTGCTGTAGAATCTGCATAACAGGTTCAATGGGTGAATGTTTAAACTTGAACTGATAACATTCTTTCCTCCCTTTTCTTTTAGGAGCATATACACAGTTTATTAATTGTACAGGATCAGAACAGCCATTTTCTTTTACTATGGACTCTGACACATATATACTGTATCCTCCAGATATCTTATGTCATATATATATATAAATTAATCCTCTCTTCACTCAGGATTCTGATATTCAAATTATGTTACCTCCTTTTTGATTAGAAGCATAAACATACTTTAGATATCTTTATTCAGCTCAGACTCTCCCTCTTCATTAAGAGCAGACTTGTCCACACAGCCGGATCCTAACTGCCTAACTGCCCAACTGCTCTCTCTGACAGTTACAGACTTTACCTCAGAGACACATTACATAACTGCCCAACTGCTCTCTCTGAGAGATAACATAACATAACACAGCATAACATAACATACAGTAATTAACATAGATTTGGTAATTAACTTAATATAACATTAAATGACTTAGCCCAGTCCCATACCACATATTTCTAGGAGGCAGTCCTGATAGTAGTCTTTAAGCAGGCAGGGTAGTGGCGATGCTCAAAAATCTAATCATCCTGGGTGAGTCACATGAGTCCCAAGGACTGGTGATCAGGAGGATCATGTTAACTCCTCCCCCTTTTAGATGCAGCAGCCCGGTGATCATCTCTATCAGATGAGCACCGGCATGCTGCAGAAACAAGGTCCATGTGTAAGTCCATGTCTGGGTTGCTGGGCTGCTCAACCCCATCAGGGCAAATGTATAAAACAATTCCCCTAGGCCTCCCCCTGCCCGAGTCCTTATTTTGAGTGTGCAGTGCAGGGTTTTGTCCTCTTTCTTCTGTACAATGTCCAGGGGCAAAATCTATTCTGGAATTGACTACAGTGGATCACATGCCAGGGCAACCCTTCTCAACCAGGCCAGTTCCAATAGCAGTGCTGTTATGACTAAAATAGACCATGGGCCTATTAGACCAAAAGTGGGAAATACATCAATTGATTCACAAACTGTTGAGGATGGGGGATAGTTTGGGTATAACTTCCTAAACAATCCATCATATTCTCATATACCCAGAATATCTGTTGGTTCAGAGCTATCAGAGTGAAAGTCAAATTCCAAAGCAACTTTTCTTTTCTTTGCAGATTCTGGTTGAGTTGTATTTATTTTTCCATTTTGCAGCTTTTCATACTTAGATGGAGTCTTTACTGAATAACTCTTTTGTGATGTATATATTCGGATTCTTGATGTCGACTAAATAGATTTATCTCTCTTATCTGACAATTTGTTTGTTTCCACATGAGCAGGCAAATGTTACAACCTCTTTGAAAGTGATATTGGATTCTTGTAATCTCTATTTTCAGTATTCTGATTGGGAGTCTCCATGAAATATGTCTGTATATTTTTGTGTTTAATTTCTTTTTGTAAGGAAATCTTGGTTTTATCTGCCTCTTTTGCAATGCTTTCCTTTTCTTCTATTTGCTGCTTTAGTTGCCCCTTCAAGAGAGTTTACTCAGTTTTGGAAGACAGATCCATTTCCAGGCAAGCTATAATGGATGTTAATTCTTGTTCTCTTGATCTGTAGTGTCCTAATACTGTGTCATTTTCTTCAACCATTTTATTGTACTGGTGTTTATGTTTTTCCATTAATGCAATCATTTCAGCAATCTTATGCTGGCAATTTGTTAATGCAATCTGTTTATTTCTGTATTTTGATTGCTTCATCAGCAGCACCTTTTAATCTATTAAACTCGTTGTTAAGACATTATTCTCTTATCTTTGCATCATCTATCTCCTTTGCTTATTGTTGAGTGTTCTTTCATGGTCGATTTTTAGTATCTTCAAGTTGTATGTGTAATTCCTTCACCTCAGATTCAAGAACACTACTCTGCTTGCTTTCTCTTGTAATTTTATTTTTCAAAGACTTGTTTTCTTGTTGTAACTCTTCCATTGTCTTTTTTTTTTTTCATTTGTTTCTTCAAAGACTCAGCTTCCTTATTTAACTGGTAATTTTTTTCTTCATACTTCTGCTGCAATTCCTGGATTTGTGTTTCTTTGTCTACCATATTGTTCTCACGCTCATTCAATCTGGCCTCCAGTGTTCTTAATGTTTCTTCCTTGTCCTTCAGTTAATTCTGTAGTTCCTGTACCATTGCTATAATAGGCACCTGTTCTACCTTTTTCGAGTTGTCCATTTGCTAACTCTTTCTCCAGAGCCTTGATTTTCTTCTTCAATATTCTTAACTCTTCTTGCTTGTTTGCCAACTCTATGAGTTTGGTCACTAAAAGTTCTTCCACAGTTTTGATTTTTTAAATCTTTTTCTTGATTACTCTTCTCCATCTGCCCTAATAAATCTTTATTAGCCTGTCATTTCCAGATCTCTAATTGCAATTCCTTGTTGTGATTATGCAGAGCTTTATTTGCCTCAACTTTGTGATACACTTTTGCATGCTCATTCTGAAGTTGCTCATCAAGATATCTTATTTTCTCATCTCTTTCATTGATATTTATTTTCAGCTGTTCCTGTTCATTCTTCAAACCCTGGAACATATTGAGTTCTGCTTTTAGGGACATATTTTCTTTTTGTAGAGCCTTAAGCTCCTCTGCAGTATTTGCAAAATTAGAATGTGCCAAAACATCTTCCTTCTGTTGAACTGTGTCGCTGGTCAGCTCCCTTAGCTGCACTAAGTTTAGGGTCTCTAGATCTACACCCGCTTTTAACTGTTCCTGACTTAGGCCTTGAAAGATGGGAAGAGATTCTTCCTCCTCTGGGTCAAACCGCTGCATCATAGCTGTCTTGCTTATCTTTAAAACCCCAGAGCCAGAGTTCTCCCACCAGTCCATAATATTCCCTCCCCAGACTCCTAGACACTTTATGGGTCCTTCTGAGGGCAAGTCCTGGATATAGTCTGGCAAACCCTCAATTTCCTCCCCCTCTGTGGCAAGCCTCCAGTCACTCAAATACAATATAGGGAGATCTGGGTCACACTCGCTCCCACAGGGCTGATTTTGACAGTCTCTCTTCAAATGGCCCCGCTGCTGGGATCCATAGCACTGGGGTCCCAATTTCACATCCTGCCCTGTGGACCGACTGCAGGTTCCTGTTGAGGGTGTAGGAAGTACCTGAGTGGGGCCTTCTGAGGGCAAATCCTCGGTATAGTCTTGCAAACCCTCAATTTCCTCCCCCTCGGTGGCAAGCCTCCAGTTACTCAAATACAATATGGGACGATCTGGGTTAGGCTCGTTCCCACAGGGCTGATTTGGGCAGTCCCTCTTCAAATGGTCCAGCTGCTGGCATCCATAGCACTGGGGTCCCAATCTCACCATCTGCCCTGACAACTGACTGCCGGTTCCTTTTGAGGGTGTAGAAGGTACCTGAACCCCAGAGCGGGAAAAAGCATATTTTCCGGTCACCTTTTTTCTCTTCATCCTGGCCGCTGTTTTTTCTGATGAAGGGATCCCGCTTCTGACACCAGTTGTGGCGATCTGCTTTCTTCAGTTGGGCTTGATAAGGATGTTATGGCTAAACCTACCCAGCAGATACACAAAGTTCTTTATACCCCTTCACCAAGACAGCTGATTTTTCTAAAATGTCCTTACTCAGATGCAGTATTTTATTATATAGAATGCAGGCTCAGCTTTATAAAACTCAGGAACTGCTTTTATTGCTGTAGAAACTTCATAACAGGTTCAATGGGTGAATGTTTAAACTTGAACTGATAAAAAAATTTCCTCCCTTTTCTTTTAGGAGCATATACAGAGATCATTAATTTTACAGGATCAGGACAGCCATTTTCTTTTACTATGGACTCTGACACATATATATCCTCCAGATATCTTATGATATATATATATATATATATATATATATATATATATATATATATATATATATATATATACTGTACTTTGTACGGTGGAGAGCTTTTCTCACTCTAGTGCTCACCATACACTAAATGATTGTTGTGGAATACCCAATCCTACAAAATCTATTGCACAAACCAGAATCTACCTCATACTGATGATAGCCAAAAGCTTGAAACAGGCCTGTATATGAGTGATTCTTGGTTTCTGTAAAATCCAACCCGGTGCTTTGCTTAAAAGCTGTTTAATACGGCGGACATATGCTTTAAGGGAGCAATGTATAAAGTTGCTATATTTGGATTCAAAGAGTGAGGTACATTGTATTCTCATTTGCATGTCCCCGCCTTTTAGACATGCAAATGGGTTTATTAATGTATTATTCGTTTTATTTATATATATATATATATTGTAACAGGGCGCCCCCTTCTGTCGGGGTTTGCGTCCTGCACTTTCTTATCTCTTTTATACAGGGAGGAAGACACAGCAGGCGTGTCCAAAGTTGAGTTTTACTGCTATTTTATTTGTTTGCATAAACAGAACAAAAAACAGTGCTTGTATTCAGCAACAAAATAAAACCCTACATAAACGTGCTTACTATACTCAGGAACGCCCTGACTATATCCTGCGCAGCTTATCTGTGACAGGGAGTGCCACCTTGTGGCCAGGATGCAAACAGTCTCTTATTTGTGTTATATCGCCACCTTGTGGCCAGGAAACAAACAGTCTCTTATTTGCCTTTTCCTCTACAGCTTCTATTAATCGTTTGTGAAGCATAGGGCCCTTGTCACCCTCTTGTAATGAGGAACTCTTACTTTCTCTCAATGCACTCTTCTTCCTGGGGCATTTGTACTTCTTATCCTCATATGGTGAAAACAACATATATTTGTCACCAACCTTTTTATCCCTTGTTGCATCCAGCTTCCTAGGGATGAGGTCTTTAGATAATCCTTGCTCAGTGGAATATCTCCAATACCACAGAAGTCTTCTCTGTGCGCAAACTCTGGAACTCCGCAGCCTTCCTGACTGTCTCGCTCCAGCACAAATGCCAGCTCTCAGGATCCCCGCAGCTGAGCTGTCCAGGGCTTTCACACACAGCTCACGGCTGTTAGGCCCAAGCCTAAGTGAGAGAGACTCCACCCATCTCTCTGCTGCTTTTAAAGGCAGTTCACAGCTGGGTTTCCATTTAGCCTCTGATAACTGTCTGGATTTAACTCTTTTCATTCTCAGGGGAGAAGTCTTACAGAGCTCTCTTGTGACCCCTAATGGCACTCCATCACAATATATATATATATATATATATATATAAATCCTCTCTCCGCCATGGATTCAATGATTCTGTCACACACACACATATATATATATTACCTCCCTTTTGATTAGAAGCATAAACATACTTTAGATATCTTCATTTAGCTCAGACTCTCCCTCTTCATTAAGAGCAGACTTGTTCACACAGCCGACCCTAACTGCCCAACTGCTCTCTCTGACAGTTACAGACTTTACCTCAGAGAGAGACATTACATAACTGACTAACTAACTAACTCCCTATATACTGGACACAATACAGTAAGCAACATGACATAACACAGCATAACATACAGTAATTAACATACATATAGTAATCAACTTGTTATAACATTAAACAACTATAAACAGACTTAGCCCAGTCCCAGGAGGATCATGACACCTCTCACCCACTACTCAAATTTTAATGTCATAGGCCCTCATTCAATTGCGATTTGGCCAATTGAATAGGGCCCTAAATAAGCACACAGCATAATTTTTTTAAAGAAGTTTTTAGTTAGTGAAAACCTTGCTTTTGGATAGATGCTTACTAACTAAAAACTTCTTTAAAAAAAATATGCTATGTGCTTATTTAGGGCCCTATTCAATTGGAGAAATCACAATTGAATGAGGGCCATTGATTTTATAGATTAAAACAGAAAATGACACAGATTCGAGTATCGGCTGCTTAGAAATTTAGACCTTTTAGGGGTGAGATTGCATAAAGAATTATTCTCTAAGAAATATTCTCTATTGTATTCAGAGGACTTTGATAGGGACTGTTTCTGGTCTCTAATTATTTACTTACTCAATATTTGTTACTACAATTTATTATCCAATGCTGGGTCTTTTTGTGGTATAAAGGACTAAGTATTTTATTACTCCAGGTTTGACGACAATCTATGCACAAACACATTTTCTGATATGTCTTAGATGTGGGAATGTATGCATAGATGCATCTTTCACCCTCTATCTCATTAATTTAATTTATATAATTTGTCAAGCAAAAGACAAGTCATTTTGATACAAATAGTTTAACAGATGTAAAAACCACTGGTGGAACCAATCTTCATATAATGTATATTCCACAGCCCTGGTGACTATAATTGTGTTGGACTTTCTGTTTTTTACCCCTACTTTATTTTAATAATAATCAGTTGTACAAGAAATACCGGTAAGTGTATATTAATTTGTAATTATTTTATCAGTTTACAGTGTAATTAGACATAATAAACATATTCTTTGTTACGTTCCATTTTTGTGCTCTTAAAAACTTCATAATATTATACATGGAGAGTGGGGGCAAGAGAACTACAGTATATATTACAATGTGTTTCTTCAGGATTTCTTCAGGCATCCCTGAGTGGAAAAAATGGGTTGGAATATTACCTTTATGGCCCTGCTGATTGTATTTTTGTTTTTGTAAGTACAATTTTATTAAGACTCAAATAAATAATGTCAAATATACTGCAACAGTTGTCTCCATTTTGCTCTCCTCAACTACCCGTTTAGCAATTACATGTTACCAAAGAAATGTTTTATAGTGCATAAATAGTTATATTTTCGCTTGTGACCAAACTAGGGACCAAACTTGTGAATTGAAGTCTCCCATAGATTATTATATGTTAAACTGCCTTGGTGATGGTGACATTAAATTATACATTTTATAGTATAGGTTACCATTAAAAGGGCTTTTATAGCTGTTGTAGGTGGATGTAGGATAAGCTGTTAATGGTATTACTTTCACCCAACAAATCCACTTTCGGCAGACACCTGAGTTTTTTTCAGATATACTATATGGTGCTTCTTTATACCACTTGCATTTTAATATAAGAATAACAGTTTTAGTTTCTGTAATAACTAGACACACAGCAAATCTAATTCAGAATAGAATGAACAGAATCTTATGGTCCTCACTTATGGGCATAGGAGCCCTAAAAAATCTGAATGGGATAATTCAACTGTACTTGCAGGACAGGAAGCAGGGGCAGATCTACCACCAGTGCACAAGGTACAATGTACCGGGGCCCTGCTCTGAAGGGCCCCATTGCTGCAGTGCCCCTCAAACTTTTTTTTTGTAATTTCTTTGTTTAAAATCTCAATACCCCTGCCCCCAATATAATTAAACATTTTATATATATATATATATATATATATATATATATATATATATACACAGTGGGGGGGGGGGGGGAGTATTTGATCCCCTGCTGATTTTGAACATGTGTCCACTGACAAAGAAATGATCAGTCTATAATTTTAATGGTCGGTGTATTTTAACAGTGAAAGACAGAATAACACCATGTCGCACGCATGTCAAAAAAGTTATAAATTGATTTGCAGGTCAATGAGGGAAATAAGTATTTGACCCCTTCGACTTAGTACTTGGTGGCAAAACCCTTGTTGGCAATCACAGAGGTCAGATGTTTCTTGTAGGTTTGCATACATCTCCGGAGGGATTTTGTCCCACTCCTCTTTGCAGATCCTCTCCAAGTCATTAAGGTTTTGAGGCTGATGTTTGGCAACTCGAACCTTCAGCTCCCTCCACAGATTTTCTATGGGATTAAGGTCTGGGGACTGGCTAGGCCACTCCAGGAACTTAATGTGCTTCTTCTTGAGCCACTACTTTGTTGCCTTGGCTGTGTGTTTTGGATCATTTTCATGCTGGAATACCCATCCACAACCCATTTTCAAAGCCCTGAGGGAAGGAGGTTCTCACCCAAGATTTGACGGTATATGGCCCCATCCATCGTTCCTTTGATGCAGTGCAGTTGTCCTGTTGACCTTAGCAGAAAAATACCCCCAAAGCATAATGTTTCCACCTCCATGTGGGGCTGACAGTGGGGATTGTGTTCTTGGGGGTTATAGGCAGCATTCCTCCTCCTCCAAACAGGGCGAGTTGAGTTGATGCCAAATAGCTTGATTTTGATCTCATCTGACCACAACACTTTCACCCGTTCTCCTCTGAATCATTCAGATGTTCATTGGCAAACTTCAGACGGGCCTGTACATGTGCTTTCTTGAGCAGGGGGACCTTGTGGGCACTGCAGGATTTCAGTCCTTCCTGGCGTAGTGTATTACCAATTGTTTACTTGGTGACTATGGTCCCAGCTGCCTTGAGATCATTAACAAGATCCTCCCGTGTAGTTCTGGGCTGATTCCTTACTGTTCTCATGATCATTGAAACTCCACAAGGTGAGATCTTGCATGGAGCATCAGACCGAGGGAGACTGGAGGTTATTTTGTGTTTCTTCCATCTGCAAATAATAGAAACCGACTGTTGTCATCTTTTCACCAAGCTACTTGGCGATGGTCTTGTAGCCCATTCCAGCCTTGTGTAGGTCTACAATCTTGTCCCTGACGTCCTTGGACAGCTCTTTGGTCTTGGCCATGGTGGAAAGTTTGGAATCTGATTGATTGACTGCTTTTGTGGACAGAGGTCTTTTATACAGGTAACAAGCTGAGATTAGGAGCACTCTCTTAAAGGGAGTGCTCCTAATATCAGCTCGTTACCTGCATATAAGACACCTGGGAGCCAGAAATCTTGCTGATTGATAGGGGATCGAATACTTATTACCCTCACTGACCTACAAATTAATTTATAACTTTTTTTAACAGGCGTTTTTCTTGTTTTTTTTGTTTTGTTATTCTGTCTCTCACTGTTAAAAAGATAATTGAACATATTGTGGGCTACCTGTACCTGTGGTTAAGGCTAGACACACGCTTATCTGTTCCGTGTAGGAAGGGTGCATCCCAGGACATCAAAGGGCATCATGCTGATTTCCATTTGTGATAGTTATTGGGGATTGCAATTATCTCCATTGATTTATCAGTAACTGAGGGTTATAAACTTGTATTGATTATCACTGTCATTTTGTACACAGCTTCTGTCAGGGTCCATGCCCAGGTTCGATCTCCTAGCAGATCTCAAAGCTTAGCATGAACACGATGTGTTCAACAGTCACGTATCGCAGCAACTACAACTATGTGTTCTAGAGACAGATCAGTCAGAGGTACCTCTCCTAGCTTTGGATGCTGTTTCTCCTGATTGGTTGTTGTTAAAAGACGGTCTTTCTACTAACCAATCACACCTTACCTGAGACTATTTATTGCTGCTCCGGCCTCCTCTCAGTGGCTGTTCGAGGTTCATGTGACTGAGAGCACTTCTGGTTGCTCCTGCGTCTGTCTGCTCTTTTTGGCTACAGTTCCTGCTCCATTCCTGTTCTCTCTTAGACTGATCCTTTGCTGCCCGGATTGTTACTGACCTTATTGGATTTCTGCAGGCCCTTGATCTTCGGCTTGTCTGACCATTTTTTTGCCTGTGCTCTTGAACTTTTTACTTCAGACTTGACATCCTCGGGTACCTCTCATCTGAAAGGTTTCACCCAGATAGCCCTGATGTTTTTTTTGTCTTGCTGACTGAAGTTTTGAATTTGGTGGTTTACCCGGTATGTTTTCTGATGTTAAGGAGTGATGTCTCAATCACCCGGTGGCATAAACATACAACTCTGGCAGATAACTGGGTGATCGGGTGCATACTGTGAAATACAATTATGTTTTGTTAGCTGCTTCTCTGGTATTTCTAGCAAAGTTTTAGGACTGTCTTTTCCTGAACAATAACCTGCAAAAATGCTTGAACAGTGGCTGTAATGGCTATCACTTGTGATGCTGTATTAGTTCCACGGGTCTTGCTTGAGCATGTCAGTTTATTCTACCTGGACCTTAGGTGGGAATTCCAATAAGGCATTCTCTCTGATAAAGACCACCTTTTCCATACCATGCCTGGGATCTGTAAGAAAGTCATAAGGCTCTTGGAGATCCACCATAGATAGCAAAATACAGGTTTAAGTAAGGTTTTTTGAACAAATCTTTCAATAAAAGTAAGATATGCTACATGGAAGGTAAAAAGATTTTCATTCATTCTAATGAATTGTTGTTGGGGCTATATTTCTCTGGGTAATGCTATTGTTTTTAAAATGTTGTTTTAGAGAATCAGTTTAAAGGTTCTTCATAGTGAAATACAACTGTCTAATCCCAGAAGATTCCTTCATTTTACTGTCAGTTGGTTAACGGGTACAAGCCTTCCAGACCTATTATATATTCATTTTATTGAACAAAAATGAAAAAAGACACAACGGTGAAACCCACAAAATTCTGCTAGCAAAGAAATATCCAATTCTAACAGTCCTCACAAATTAACACAGGAGAGTGTTACAGTTGGATGCAATAAACACTATTCTTAATTATAACTAACTAGCGACTTGCCCGTCAAAAAATGACGGTCAATAAAATTTGAAGGCATGTCATTGCTGTTTGGCACACAATGTTAAGCTTTTTATACTCTAAGGACCTTCGGCGCTCATTCCGAGCCTTGCGCTAAGCGCCTTTGGCACTCATCACGTGGCTCGCAATGAGCGCCTTTGGCACTGATTGCGAGCCTCTCCTCATGTGTCCTTTGGCTCCTCTTTATATTTTTTTAAATACTAATTAATGAATTAATTGAATAATAAATTAATATAGTTTACCTTTTTTCTAATTAATATATGTAACAATCAATAGCCTGAAGAGGTAACAATCTCTTTTTATTGTCCTGCAGCATATAATGTCCAGTTGGACTGTTCCAGGCCCGAGGAGATAGTTTTATGAACGTCCCAACTGTGCATTAGGAATATGCTGTGTGCGCGAGGGCAAACTGTTGGTTTATTTGTGTAAAGAGCTACTTTAGATGCGTAATGTTGTTAGTGGCAAGATAGGATTGTAAAATAGCGTTGTTTGTCTATGTGTTACGCGGTTTGCAAGCATTTGCCGTCCTTTGTAATAGTGTATTTTGTACCTCGTATGTTTCTGGGTGAAAGTGGTACACTGTTGGCTGTGTTTTGCGCAATCCAGGGTCGTGAAGCCTCGTTTTCATTTTTTTTGCCCGACATTTTTTTTCTCTGCAAAATCGACTTAAATTTGCGTTCCTCCTCCCTCCCAGACGTCATGGCTGTTTCCCCGAGCTGTGTCTGATGTTTTTGTCGTATTTTTTTTATTTTTTTGTGTGTGTTTCGTGTTTTACGCATTGCGCGTTTCGTCCTTTAACTTTGTATTTTTTCTATCTTGTATTTTTTTTTTATAAGTCCTGCGTCTTGTATTTTTTTTCTTCTAAGTCCCGCTTTTGTCAAGTGCTTGCAGCCTAAGGTGATCCCGCGTTTCCTAAGTGTTTGGAGGCTAAGTCCCACGTGTTTCATTGCCTCTACTGCTCGCCTCGCTTTGCGAGGCTCGCAGGCAATGAGCGCCTTCGACTGCAAGTTTTAGAGCCTTAACGGCTCGCCTCGCTACGCAAGGCTTGCAGGCGATGAGCGCCTTCTGCGCTCATCACCTAAGTGTTCCAAGTTAACGGCTCGCCTCGCTTTGCAAGGCGTACACACCACGCAAAGCGTGACAACGTCTCGCAGTTTGACAATTATAATATGTGATGGAAAAATATGAATGGAAATTAAATTATGAAATTTAGAAATGCAGAACTAAATTGATTAGTATTGATGAAAAATGTATGTTATATGTTTACATTGTGCATTATCTTCTTTCGATCAACTGTAATTTAAAGATAATAAAGTATGAATCTAATCATTTGCGGAGGTGGAGGCTCTATGGCGCCTCACAAGCGGTTACAAACACACACACAAGCGCCAAAATACAAACCGCGGCTCTTACAAACGCAAAATTTACGGACTTAGCCAAAATAAATACGATACGCGGGACTTAGAGAAAAAAACATTACGAACTCGCCAAATTACGACCTTAACGGTCGGACCGTGCGCACCTGAAAACATTAAAAACACAATAAATAACCACAAAAAAACTCAATTTAAGTCCAAATTGACACACGAAAATATCCTAAAATGAAAAAAACGAAAACGAGGCTACAGGACACTAAACACGCAAAACACCAAGCACATACGGCTTTTCATAAAAGCCATACGAGGTTAAAAATACACTTTTAGCAAGGACGCTAAATCATCCACACACGCGTACCACATACACATTCGCCGCCATTTTATAACACTAACTTACACAATGCGGAAGTACCCGGCTACACTAACGGCTTTTCCCTCGCGCACGCAGCATATTTACACTACACACTGCACACATTGCTGACACTTACACCTCAGCTCCACAACACTGCAAACCTACATTGTATGCTGCAGGAACATCAAAACAGATTGTCAGCTCTTCAGCACAATGCTTCCTGCATATAATACTTAGAAATAGATTAAGTATATTAATTTATTAATTATTTCATTTGCATATAAAAATACATATACACAAAAAAAAAACGTATCGTAATAAACACAAAAGACATTCACCGCGCGCCTCACAACCAATGCCAATGCTGCTCATACCACACAAAATGCACCAGGGGACAGCCTTGCAAAAAAGCACATCAGCGCCGACCTTACAATGACAGCAAAAGCCCGAAAGGCGCTCAGCGCAAGCCTTGCAATGAGCGCCGAAGGTCCTCACAGTAAAAAACGGTTTACATTATGTCTCAAACAGCATTCCCTGGCTTACAATTTCATGCCCATCATTTTTTGATGGGCAATTTGCTAGTGTATATATAATCAGTCCAGTAATGCTGTGTTCATCCATCTCTACTCCTGCTCTTGCCTCAGTACACTGACATAACAAAATGCTATCACTCATTTAAAATAACAAGTTTTAAACAGTGGCGTAGCTAGAGCTTTTGCCACCCAGGCTGTTTCTGAGTTTGCCTCCCCTCTCAATACAAACAAAAAATGTCAGCGGTGGTGGTAGTGAATGGAGGGCCCCAGTGCGAAATATTAAAAAAAAACTCTGTGTGTCTTTAAAGGACCTCTGTTTTTTGTTGTTTTTTATATTTTTTATGCCATGCTTGTGAAGTACAGTGGATATAAAAAGTCTACACACCCCTATTAAAATGTCAGGTTTCTGTGCTGTAAAAAAATGAGACAAAGATAAATCATTTCAGAACTTTTTCCACCTTTAATGTGACCTATAAACTGTACAACTCAATTGAAAAACAAACTTAAATCTTTTAGGTAAAGGGAAGAAAAAATATAAAAATAAAATAATATGGTTGCATAAGTATGCATACCCTTAAACTAATACTTTGTTGAAGCACCTTTTGATTTTATTACAGCACTCAGTCTTTTTGGGTATGAGTCTATCAGCATGGCACATTTTGACTTGGCAAGATTTGCCCACTCTTTGCAAAAACAATCCAAACCTGTCAGATTGCGAGGGCATCTCCTGTGCACAGCCCTCTTCAGATCACCCCACAGATTTTTAATCGGATTCAGGTCTGGGCTCTGGCTGGGCCATTCCAAAACTTTAATCTTCTTCATGTGAAGCCATTTACTTTGTTGATTTGGATGTATGCTTTGGGTCGTTGTCATGCTGAAAGATGAAGTTCCTCTTCATGTTTAGCTTTCTATCAGAAGCCTGAAGGTTTTGTACCAATATTGATTGGTATTTGGAACTGTTCATAATTCCCTCTATCTTAACAAAGGCCCCAGTTCCAGCTGAAGAAAAACAGCCCCAAAGCATGATGCTGCCACCACCAGGCTTCACTGTGGGTATGGTGTTCTTTTGGTGATGTGCAGTGTTGTTGTTGCGCCAAACATATCTTTTGGAAATATGGCCAAAAAGTTCAACCTTGGTTTCATCAGACCATAACACCTTTTCCCACATGCTTTTGGGAGATGTCAGATGTGTTTTTGCAAAATGTAGCCTGGCTTGGATGTTTTTCTTCGTAAGAATAGGCTTTTGTCTTGCCACTCTAACCCTTAGCCCAGACATATGAAGAATACGGGAGATTGTTGTCACATGTACCACACAGCCAGTACTTGCCAGATATTCCTGCAGCTCATTTAATGTTGCTGTAGGCCTCTTGGTAGCCTCCCAGACCAGTTTTCTTCTCGTCTTTTCATCAATTTTGGAGGGAGCTCCAGTTCTTGGTAATGTCACTGTTCTGCCATATTTTCTCCACTTGATGATGACTGTCTTCCCTGTGTTCCATGGTATATCTAATGACTTGGAAATTCTTTTGTACCCTTCTCCTGACTGATACCTTTTAAGAATGAGATCCCTCTGATGCTTTGGAAGCTCTCTGTGGACCATGGCTTTTGCTGTGGGATGCGACTAAAACAATTTCAGGAAAGACCAACTAGAGCAGCTGAACTTTATTTGGGGTTAATCAGAGGCACTTTAAACGATGGCAGGTGTATGCTGACTCCTATTTAACATGATTTGGAATGTATTTGCTTAATTCTGAACACAGCTACATCCCCAGTTATAAAAGGGTGTGCAGACTTAAGCAACCACATTATTTTTCTTTTTTTTTCTTCCCTCCACCTAAAATATTTCAGTTTGTTTTTCAATTGAGTTGTACAGTTTATAGGTCACATTAAAGGTGGAAAAACTTCTGAAATGATTTATCTTTGTCTCATTTTTTTACAGCACAGAAACCTGACATTTTAACAGGGGTGTGTAGACTTTTTATATCCACTGTATATAACAAACCATTCATATTAGCAGATATGTATGGCACAAAAATAAAATCATTTTTAGAGAAATTATATATTTTTGCACATTGAGTTTATGTGCTTAGCTACTGAACAATGGTGAGGGGAAGTTTTTTGGGAGCTTCTAGTATTTGACACCTACCTATTTCCCTGCACATGCTCACAAGCAGACAATCACAAGGTAAAAAGCAAGTCCTGCATCTGCAGAAATGTAAACACACAAGACCTTCATCAAACTATCATGGATGTCACCAAAGACCAGCATCCACATTTATTTATTTATACTTTTTTTTTAAATGACTGGATGATGTCTTGCCTAATTATGCTCTTAGTCCATTTTTTCATATCTATATTTTTTTATCCGCTAATCATAGTTTTAATGTCAAAATAAACAGAATCAATCAAAATGGAGAATTTGTGTACAGAAAATATTAAATAACAGGTGAAACACAACAGGTATAAGTTATATCACAAATTGTCCTGGGAAATGAAGATAAAGTTTTTATTACTCTTCTCCCCCTCAGGGCTCATTTTTGATATTGTGTGAAAAACATTAGGTGTGTGACTGAAACTAACCCCGAGGAAAATAATGTAAAGTTAGCTTCTAAACGGCTTTTACAAGAAGGTAATTTGTACATATATTTATCTGGGGAATTTTTGAGAACATTGAGTCAGGTTATGGAGGGGTAAAAGGGAGATAGGGCAGAGTATGGAGAGGTTGTGTGAGTTACGGTACAGTTCGGAGAGGCAAGGGAGACATAAAGCAGGATATGGGGTGAGCTAGACCATGGTATGTAGAGATAGGATGAGTTAGGACATGGCATGGAGAGATAGGGTGAGTTTGAGAAGAGTATGGAGAGATAAATTGAGTTATGGTAGAGAATGGATAGGCAACAGGGAAAAAACTGTATATGGAGCGATAGGGTGAGATAGGGCATGGCAGGAAGAGATAAAGTGAATTAGGGTAGAGTATAGAGAGACAAGGGGGGCATAGAGCAGGATATGGAGAGAAAGGGTTAGTTAGGGCATGGTATGTAGAGATAGGGTGAGTTAGAGTAGAGTATGGAGACATAAGGTGAGTTAGGATCGAGTATGGAGAGGCAAGAGGGACATAGAGCAGGGTATGGAGAGATAGTGTGAGTTAGGGTAGAGTATTGAGAGACAAGCTGAGTTAGGGTAGAGAATGGGGAGGCAAGAGGGACATAGAGCAGGGTATGGAGAGATAGGGTGAGTTAGGGTAGAGCAGTGGCGGCCCGTCCATTGGGGCGTCGGGGCAAACGCCCTCCCAAATATTTTCGTGACCCTGCAATAAAAAAACACAATAATTTATTAGTAATAACCCAAAAACAATTAAATATAATGTGTACATCAGCATTCAAGTGTTATTACATTAATAAATTAAGCAAACTATTCCCTGGGACACTGTCACTTTAAGATAACCCCTTGCCCTTGTGTGTATATATTAACTGCTGCTGTGTATCTATTGTAGCTTTCCCTGCATCCCTGTGTGATCATATTACACTACACTGACTACACTAACCTATAGACTCTATGAATCAATGAGGCCTGGCCCCCTGACCATTAATGCATTCCGCCCACCAGCACAATGACGATATGCATGGGCAGTGATAATGTATCCATTTCATGACTGACAGTCTTCCATCATTGACCAATCAATGATGGAAGGCTGTACAGTTGTCAGGAGAACCACCTAAACCCACCCAGACCGTTAGCTCCGAGCGCCCGCCAGCTAATAGGGCCTTGAGTTAACTTTTTGATTGACATCCACAATTAATAAAACCACCATAAGCCAGTCCCTTCCCTCTTTCTGTTTCCTGACCTGCTCCCGCTGAGACTGACTGAGAGAGACCTCCCTGGCTTAAAATACTCACAACCTAACAGTAAGTAAGTCTACCTGCCCAGGCCAAACCAAAACCCTAGTGACCCTAATAAAAGGAAGGGTCCCCCCAGTTACCCCACTATGCCTGCCTGGCCTGCCACCCACCCACCAACTTACCTACCACCGACCTAGGCCTGCAATGCCTGGGCAACCCCCAATCACCCCCGCCCCACAGTGCCAGTAGCCCCAAAAGACCTGACCTGTGCCACCCCCATCACCCCCATGTGGCCTGTGCCACCCCCGATCACCCCGATGTGGCCTATGCTATGCCACCGCCCGATTACCCCAATCACAGTGATCAGGGTAATTGGGCGGTGATCGGGGTGGCACCCCCGATCACCTCCATGTGGCCTACGCGGCCACCGACCCAGCGACCGACCTATGGGGCCTGACTGTGCTACCCATATAGGGCTTATGCCAACCCCCGATCACCCCCCCTGTAGGCACATCGGGGCCTGGCCAACCCCCACCCGAACCTACCTAACTACCAACCAACCCACCTACCTACCCACCTGACCTAGTGACCACACCTGACCCCACCCTGACCCAACTACCAACCCACCTACCTACCCCCCTGACCCAGTGACCACACCTGACCCCACCCTGACCCAACTACCAACCCACCTACCTACCCCCCTGACCCAGTGACCACACCTGACCCCACCCTGACCCAACTACCAACCCACCTACCTTCCCCCCTGACCCAGTCACCACACCTGACCCCACCCTGACCTAACTACCAACCTACCTGCCTATGTTAACACTAGCGTTAAACACAAAACACCCCCCCCCCCTATTTTTATTCCATTTTTAGAAGTAACAGGCAATGTATCTTTATCATTGCTTGCAGTTAAAAAAAATAATAAATTGCCTGTCACTTTTAAAGATAAAATAAAAATAAGGGAAGGGGGAAAAAAAAAAAAAAATAATAAAGTAAACAACAGCACATACTTACCTGTCAAACTGACCCCTCCAGCGGTGGCCTTCTGCCCTGCATAGTCGGGCATTCCAATCAATTTTTATTGAAGCCCATGTCATTCCGTAATCCATCTTGATAGAAGCCCTTGTCTCCTCATCTTGATTGAAGCCATTGTCCATCCATTCTGGCCCATTGCAAGAGGCCTCCACCTAAAAAAAACGACGCTCTAAAAAAAAAAAACACTACAAACTAACGGAGCTCCTCCTACAAGGAGCTCCCCCCGCGACTAATTGTTTTTTTCCCACGCTCCGCCTTTTATACTAATTTTTGAAGGACTCTGATTGGCTGAAATTTTTTGATTGACATTGATTTCAACCAATCAGAGTCTTTAAAAAATTAGCAAATTAGCAAAGCAGGTATGGAAGCCTGTAAGGGCAAAAAAGGTTAGTGTGAACTTGTGTGACCCTGTATGTATTATACATATTACAGGGCTATTTATGCGTTATACATGTTACAGGATAATATCCTGTAACAAGTATAGCAAATAAATAGCACTGTAATATGTATAATAAATAATGTCTAATACAAATACATGAGCAATATAGTCAAATAATTAATAAAGTACATAAATTAATCAATTAATAAATATCAATTAATATATATTTTTTTTATGTATATGTTTATGTATATTTATGTATATTTTTTATGTGTGTGTGTGTGATTGATATTGATATATATATATATATATATATATTGATATATATATATATATATAATGATTGATATATATATATATATATTGATTGATATATATATTGATTGATTGATAGATATATTGATTGATATATATATATATATATATTGAGATATATATATATATATATATATTTATTGAGATTATATATATATAAATATATTGATATATATATATATAAATATATATATATATATATATATATATATATATATATATATATTGATATATATATATTGATATATATATTGATATATATATATATATATATATATATATTGATATATATATATATATATATATATTGATATATATATATATATATATTGATATATATATTTATAATTAATTATATATCTCAATATATATATATATATATATATATATTTTATTTTTTTATTTATTTCATTTTCTTTAATGTACAGTTAAACAGTTGATTGGTTATTTAATGTTTTTAAGGTGCGGTTGGGGCCTATATGGTCACACTTTGTTATTTAAGGTTTTTAAGGTGCGGTTGGGGCCTGTATGGTCACACTTGGTTATTTAGGGTTTTTAAGGTGCGGTTGGGGCCTATATGGTCACACTTGGTTATTTAGGGTTTTTAAGGTGCGGTTGGCGCCTATATGGTCACACTTGGTTATTTAGGGTTTTTAAGGTGCGGTTGGGGCCTATATGGTCACACTTTGTAATTTAGGGTTTTTAAGGTGCGGTTGGGGCCTATATGGTTACACTTTGTTATTTAGGGGTTTTAAGGTGCGGTTGGGGCCTATATGGTCACACTTTGTTATTTAGGGTTTTTAAGGTGCGGTTGGGGCCCATATGGTCACACTTGGTTATTTAGGGTTTTTAAGGTGCGGTTGGGGCCTATATGGTCACACTTTGTTATTTAGGGTTTTTAAGGTGCGGTTGGGGCCTATATGGTCACACTTTGTTATTTAGGGTTTTTAAGGTGCGGTTGGGGCCTACATGGTCACACTTTTTTATTTAGGGGTTGTAAGGTGCAGTTGGGGCCTATATGGTCACACTTGGTTATTTAGGGTTTTTAAGGTGCGGTTGGGGCCTATATGGTCACACTTGGTTATTTAGGGTTTTTAAGGTGCGGTTGGGGCCTATATGGTCACACTTGGTTATTTAGGGTTTTTAAGGTGCGGTTGGGGCCTATATGGTCACACTTTGTTGTTTAGGTTTTTTAAGGTGCGGTTTGGGCCTATATGGTTACACTTTGTTATTTAGGGTTTTTAAGGTGCGGTTGGGGCCTATATGGTCACACTTGGTCTTTTAAGGTTTTAAAAGTTACGGTTTGGGTCTTGAACGTTCTAATTTTTTTTGTTGTTTTCTATCACCCCCCAGGTGCAAACTATCTGTGGAAGCAGATTTGTTTGGACTCGTTGGTTGACTTACTGAACGTGAATACCCCGAGAAGGAGAGTCAACTGTTGGTGAGTATCATTGCTTTTAATTTTCTGTCCATGCGTATAGGTGCAAATTTGATGTTGATGTAGTCTTGTCACATGAGGGTTTGCAATCTGTAATGTATACCAATGAATTCAACACACTGTTATTTAAAAGTAATTTTGTGACATAATATAAATTAATATACCGTGATCTCTTTCTTCTATTGGTATCAGAAATTAATACTATTGACTCTCTACTTGTGAAGCCTTTCGGCACCCTAACCTATGAGGAGAAGGTGGAAGTAAAACGGTTAGGACCTGACCAACCAGAGATAAATCTGCAGCAAATCGCAAGAGATAGAGGGAAGCAATATATCAGTACTTTGAATACTGAATGGTACAAGAAGAACAACTGGCTTTGTGGAAGCGTTTCTAGGAAGTCCTTATATTGTTTCCCATGCATCCTATTTGGTGGTGACGCTGCTTGGACCAAAACTGGAGTGACTGACGTCAAACATCTAGCTGATAAATTGACGAAACACAAAAGTTCTAAAGCTCACTTGGATAACAGGATCAAGTTTGAGATGCTTGGACAGGCGAACATTGCAGTTCAACTGGACCATGGATACCAAGTCAGTATTCAAAAACACAACGAAGAAGTGGCTAAGAACCGGTACATCCTTTAGAAGATAATTGATTGTGTTCGCTTTTGTGGCGCTTTTGAACTGGCATTAAGAGGAGACGACGAAAGTGAAACATCGCTAAATCCAGGAGTGTTTCGAGGCCTGGTGGATTTGGTTGGCAGTATCGATAGTGCAATGGAACAGCATTTGAAGACTGCAACTGTGTTTAAGGGCACGTCCAAAACCGTGCAGAATGAGCTACTGGACTGCATGCATGAAGTTATTAAGGAAGTGATTCACCAAGAGCTTAAGGAAGCCCAGTTTGTGGCATTCCAAGCGGATGAAACAACCGATATTTCCGCTAGGACACAGTGCGTTGTAGTCTATCGCTACATTGACAAGAAGCATCAAGTGGTGGAAAGATTTGATGGCTTCACGGAAATGAAAGCAACGGATGCAGACTCGATTGCTGCTGTTGTGCTGGAAAGTTTGAATACTGTTCTCCCAGAGCCAGAAGACAAGATGAAACTCATAGCTCAAAGCTACGATGGTGCCAGTGTGATGCGTGTAGATCAAGGAGGAGTTCAAAGAAAAATAAAAGACGTGTACCTGCTGAGGTGGTGCTAGGCAACGATATTGGCCCTCTAGCCTCAGCCTTTTTACCCACGACTGCTGCTGCTTGTCCCGTGACCACCCGCTCACAGACCCATACAGAGGACAATCCTACAACAGGTCGTGAGACCCAGGTAAGCCACAAGCAGACACTTAGCACTACCGCCACAGAGAGACCCATAGCGTGGGACAACCCCGAAGAGCTTGTGAGGGAAACTAGACAGGACCCCACCCTCCAAAAGTACAGAGCATTAGCTGACGATAGAGGGGATGAGCGGGAATGTTTTATATGGAAAGGGGTTTCTATGGGACAGAGATTGTGGCCCACCTTTTGGACACTGGGATCCTGGACTGTCGGGATGGGATCCTGGATTTTTTTGGGTGGGTGTACAGGGGGAGAACAGTGGGCCCTGTTTCCAGACATTACCTGTGTTTCCGGGGTGACGGCATATCTGGTGAGCAGTGCAGCCTTCACCCGGCGATACTGCGCAATATCTTCCTCAGTAAGCGCCCGAAAAGCCTCATTGGCTTTTCCTGATAGCTTTCCAGCCAAAATAGTGACCCATTGGTCTGGTGGTATTTGGTGTAGTGAGCACTGCCTCTCGAAGTCAGCCAAATATCCATCAATTTCTTCCTCACTTTCCACAAACGCTTTGAAGGCAGTGAAGGGTATTTTCTTTTCTGTAGCAGCGGGTGGGGGAGTATGAACTGTATGTGCCAGGGGTTGTCTAGCTCTTGCCAGTTCAAGTTCGTGCCCCCTCCTATTTTGTATCTCCGTTCTCGCTTCCCTGAACAGCTGATCTATTAGCTCCACAGATATTGCTGGGTACATGGATAATCTCCGCTGAACCAGGTTTGTAATTTCATCCTCCTCGCTGACAGGGGTAGGTTGGTCCACGACCTCCATGGATCGATCCATCTCGTCCAGCTCCAGTAGGTCAGCTATCAGCTCTCTCCGTGGCCTGTTACTGGCACTCCTTCCTCTGGTTTCCAAGAGATCCTTTAGTGTGGGTCTTTTCAGTTTAGCGTACTGGGATTCCATTCAGCACTTGCGTTGGGGATGAAAAGGACCATCCCACCACTGCCACCAATGTAACGGCTACCCCGGTAGTGAGAGGTTACCAGTCGTTGGAGACGTCCTTTTCCCTGGCAAGCTGCTGTGTAAAAGTGAAGTTGGTATAATCCCATCCAAGAGTTCCAGAGGGAAAGTCAGGTTCAGCATTAAATATCCATATAGAAGCACTGCGCAGTCTCAGAAGCCCAGACCACCCATATTTGATGACACTTTCTTGGGAGTCAAAGAATACTGACTTTATTTTGTTATATGCAGAAATATATATACACCTCTTTCCACAGGTAATACACATGCCCATATTTGGCCACACAATACAAATAGAGAGACAATAGGTGGGTCACACCTCCCTGAGGCTACATGGCTACTTTTGATACAATCAGACACTGATTAGATCATCCTTCCCTTTGTTCCATCTTCACAATGTGAACACTTCACACAATGGACCTCTCTTGCGTATGAAGAGTCTCTGCAATAGGATTATCTATTAGCCTAGTAGCTGTAATATTCCGAGCCAATATATTCTGTAGAACATAAACCAACATATCTACAGTACAGCAATGTGATCATATTTTAACCAAGAATTAAATAACCATAAAACAGCGTAAAACAGTGATGGGTTCCGTTACAGACTGTGTCAGCAGCATCCAGAAAATCTGTAATTCTGTTGAAGAGATAGAAGCAAGTTTGCCTAGCGATGTAACATTCCACAGAAGGAGTACGGAGATCTCAACCTTGAGACAACTTTCAAGAGAGGTATGTGACATAGTGGTGGTTCATGCAAAAGAACGTTTTTCATTTTCAAATCAACTAGTCAGTGCCAAACTTGTTCCAAGTGACTTGTATACAACCCATGACACTTGCTTTCCAACCCAAGCTCTGGAAGACACCGTGCAAGCATATCCAATACTGAAGAAGGAACAATTACGCACTGAGCAGTCACTTCTGTATGGGAATTTTCATGCTTGTACAAGTGCTGTTGCTCTGCACAAACTTTTACATCAATTTAATCTGCAGAATGATTTCACAGAGACAGTGAAATTATTAAGAATCCTGATTACAACACCGATGACCACTGCAGAATCAGACAGATGCTTTTCCACATTGAAGAGGATAAAAACCTTTTTAAGAAGCACCATGTCCCTGGAGCGGTTGAATGCATTGGCGATGCTCTCAATGGAAAAGCAACTGATTTCCGAGATCCCAGACTTCAATGAAAAAAACATTGAGAAGTTTTGTTCTTTGAAAGATTGCTGTGCAAAATTTAAATACAAGTGATTGAAGCAAAGAAGAATGCATACCCCCAGGGTGTGCAAAGATAAATTGCGTTAAGCAGCACCACCTTACTACCAAACATAACTAGTGGTAAGTAAAGTATGAACGGTGTGTGGGTGTGCATATGGAAGGAGCTATGAAAGGTGTGTGCATTGTCAGTAACAATTGTTGAAGCCTTGGCGTGGTTTGAAGGAATTGGAGGCACTTCCAAGGGTAGCTGTCACTTCTGTACGGGAAGCAAGAATTTCATGTCTGTACGAGTGCTGTTGCTCTGCAGCAACTTTACCATCAATTTAATCTGCATAATGATTTCACAGAGACAGTGAAGCTATAAGGAATCCTACTTACAACACCGAAGACTACTGCAGAATCAGAAAGATGCTTCTCCACATTGAAGAGGATAAAAAGGTATTTAAGAAGCACCATGGCCCTGGAGCGGTTGAATGCATTGGTTTGAAGGAATTGGAGGTGTCATGACTCACTTGGCAGTCATCTGGGACTTGGACAGATGTCTGTCACAGGCTGTTGACACAAGAGACGATACCTTGGGGTTTGGGGCTCCCAGACCCCCTGTTATACTGTTATACGGTTATACTGTTATATTATTATGATTATTGTCTAAGGAAACGAGCAGGGTTCCCATCCCCATCAATAAAAGTCATCATAATGCATGAGATGGATTGATGTGGAAACACTGCCCCAATCCCATATACTATGAGGACATTAGGTGGTTTTATGTGGGGTGCGCTTTTACGCTTGTACTTAAATAGACTGACAGTGTGTGGAATATATACACATATGTATATGATAGCATGGGGTAGTCATGCTGGATACATTGCCACATACATCTTGCAACAGGAGAAGGACCCCAGCTGGCCACGAAGGTTAATCCTTTAAGTACACATACTTAAGTCAGGAACAATAGGGTCCCAACAGACACACGGGCACCGTCTCTCCAGGGGGCCTCTGGGGTCCCCCTAGCCCAGATCCAGGGGCCTGGGCCATAGCAAAGAAATGTATCTCTCTTGACTGCCAGGGCCCAAATGACTCTGTTAGCCACACCTAGGGGGTGGACCTGGGAGGAGTCTCATGGTTCCCACGTAGGGACCCTGCATGATTGGCCAGTGGCAGTTAGGGGCTGACTAAAGGTAGCCCCTCCTGGTAATGTTGTATGCCTGTTTAAAAGATGTTGTTTTCCAAATAAAGTTGTTCATAATTTTCATCAAGACTTTGTGTGCAGATGCATTATTGACCCAGGGGCATATGCTGGTAGAGGAGATCGTTCTGACTCCCTTCCAGATTTCCCAGGCACGCTACCAATGAGCTGGGACTTATGC
The DNA here is from genome assembly GCA_027410445.1 of Discoglossus pictus. Lineage (NCBI taxonomy): Eukaryota > Metazoa > Chordata > Amphibia > Anura > Alytidae > Discoglossus > Discoglossus pictus. The sequence continues at coordinate 204,045,641 of CM050163.1, forward strand.
CTTTGTACCGACAAAGACTGTCCCTAGGTCTAGAGTCAGCCCAAACTTAGGTCTAAACCTACTGGAAATAAGAGTACTAGGATACTCTAGATCCCATCATCATAGTAGGTTGTGACAATTGGCTGGCAGCGGTGGGACGACTCTACAGAAAGACCAAGAATGGAGCAGCAATATGAAGAATGGTCCTCAGCGGAGCTAAGGGAGGCGATGAAGCAGAAAGGAATCCCTAGGAGGAAGGGAGACCAACGAGCGGTGATGATTGCAGCCCTGAGAAAAAATGATGCAGAGCAGGGGGAAGCAGAGGAGTTGGGTGAGGGACCACCAAGGGCTCCAAGACCCCAACCAGAGCAAGACGTCACCAAAGAGGCAAAAAGGAGGTATGAAGAAGCCAGACACCTATACCCCAGTGAGATGACCGCACAAGAGGTGGGCAACTTACTGGACCAGCATTACCAGAGAATCTGACAGGAGCGCACTGGGGAGCGGGATCAAGCTCAGCAAAGGCTTGGTTGCCGTACAGAGAAATTGCCAGCACGAGTTAAGATGGCATACCAGAACTTTAAGAAGTTCCAGGATGGTATGGACAATATGGACGAATTCCTTCAGGAGTTTGAGCAGCAATGTGGGGTCCAAGATATTCCCTATGGAGAATGGGCCAAATTGCTGCTAAACAAGTTAACAGGAAGGGCCAGTGCGGCATGTGGAGCCCTTCCACGGGAACAAGCCCAGGATTATAAATATTTGTGCACTGTGTTGCTGAGCAGATATACTGTGACGCCTGAGACATTTTTGGATAGATTCAGGGGCACCACCAAAGGACCAGCAGACACTCATGTGGAGGTTATGTGCAGGTTAAGGCGAGCTTGTACCCAGTGGTGGTCCACAAAAGGAGCCATCACAGCCGAACAGATATTGGAAGTGGTACTGATGGAACAATTCCTGAACATTTGCTTCTCAGAAGTAGGTGAATGGTTGCAAGATCAAAAACCGACCACTGCAGACCAAGCAGCTGCGCTGGCAGATCGGTTTATCAGCACCAGGGTCAAAAGAGTGTCCCAAGGAACAAAACCTGGCCTAAATACGGGTAGGGGCCCCAGAGAGGTGGTGCCAGCACGATCAGCTCCTGAGATGCGTAATGCGCCCTGGGCATGGCCAGTAAAAACATCTGACCACAGGGGTACCAAGTCCCAGCCTGCTCCCAGGACACAATGGGGACCAAACCAATGAACTCAGAATGCTACAACTGCAACCAACGAGGTCACTTTGCTAAGGATTGTCCTCAGGCACCCAAAAACTCTAGAGGACCTCCCCACCACCATGTACATTATTTAGGGGAAGTGGACTGAGGGGCCGGCGAGCTCCAACGCAGCTCTTTGGGAGCCAGAAGCAGAGGGAGGATATCCAGGGGTCTATACTGTAAGGAACCCGCAGAAGCTGTCTGGAGAACAACATGGGCAAGCCGTGTGGCTACAAGGACGCCAAGCTACTGGCTACCGTGACTCTGGATCAGCAGTCACAGTAGTCCTACCCAAATGGGTACGACCTACAGATTCTATCCGAAAGGAAATGTGGGTGATGGTAGCAGGAGGAGAACAGTTAACCATCCCCATGGCTCGCGATAATTTGGACTGTGGCATGGGGAACTAAAGCAAGGAAGTGGGAGTCATGGATGGGCTACCCGCGGATGTTTTACTGGGCAATGATTTGGGCCACATGACGAGCCAATATGTACAGCCCATTACCAGAGCTCAAGCCAAGAGCAACCACCCTGGAGAGGCATACCAGGAGCAGAGGGGATACCCAAGACCTGAGGTAAGTCCATTGCTTGCTAATACATTAACTTTAGGATGGGCCAAGGGAGAGGAGATCAGTTCTGCCGAAAGATGAGACTTTGGCTGGATTAAGGGACAGGGCAGCACGAGGCAAAGGAGTGCATGACCTATACAGCGTTATCTGGGATAAGGGGTTGTTATATAGGGTCACGATACCTATAAATAAGCAGGTAGGCAGAGAACCCAGGAAACAATTAGTGGTTTCCCAGCTATATAGGGGCAAGGTGCTACAAATAGCACATGAAATACCCCTGGGAGGGCACTTAGGGGAGAAGAAAACCCGGAGTAGAGTGAAAGAGATATTTTTCTGGCCAGGGTTGGATAAGGATGTAAAGGAGTTTTGTCATTCTTGTGATGCCTGCCAAAGGAACAGTCCTCTCAAGAAGAACAGCAGGGCCAAGTTACAGTCCCTCCCAGTAATGGAAGAACCCTTCCAGGGGGTAGCTGTGGACATCATTGGGCCCCTAGCTAGAGCCAGTAGAACGGGGAAGCAGTATATCCTTACCCTGGTAGATTATGCCACTAGGTACCCTGAGGCAGTAGCCTTGTCCAGTATAACAGCTCCAAAGGTAGCAGACGCCCTGGTGACTATATTCACCAGAACAGGGTTTCCCCATGAGATTTTGTCCGATCAAGGCCCACAATTTATGGCCAAGGTCACGGAACAGCTATGGGCCACGTGTGGCGTTAAGCATATTACCTCTTCCCCCTACCATCCCCAGACTAATGGTCTATGCGAGCAGTTCAATGGAACTCTTAAACATATGATACGCACTTTTACAGACCAGGAACCAGACTGGGAACGGTTGTTGCCATGTTTGCTGTTCGCCTATAGAGAGGTACCCCAGGAGTCTACAGGGCACTCCCCGTTTGAACTCCTGTATGGGAGACATGTGAGAGGACCCTTAAGCATAATTAGGGAAACATGGGAAGGGGAGTATAGGCAGCAACCCATACCAGTGGCCACCTATGTACTAGCCTTCAGAGAGAACATGGCCAGACTAACTGGAATAGTCAGCCAAAACATGAGGAAAGCCCAGCAGAGGGATCAGAAATACTACAAGGCAGGGACCAGTGATAGAATTCTGGAAGAGGGAACGAAGGTGCTTATGCTGGAACCTCACCCCCAGAATAAATTACAGTCCCAGTGGGTAGCGCCTTACACAATCAGCCAGAAAGTTGGGAACAAGGCCTATGTAGTAATGATAGACCAGGAAAGGGCCATCACCAGAGTTGCCCATATCAACAGACTTAAGGTGTAGGTCAGAGAGCAGCTCACCTACTAGCTATTTATAGGGCCACAGAGGACGAACCAGAGGAGGGACAGATCCCAGATATGCTAAACAAAGCAGACCAGGATACAGTAGGAGAAAGTATCCAGAAGACCCTGGAATTAGACGCAGAGCAGAAAGAGCAGCTGTCCCACAGCTTAAAACCCTTCCACTCCCTGTTCACCACCAAGCCAGGGTGTACCCCCTTAGCTGTCCACCCAGTAGTAGCCGGGGAATGTGCCCCCTTAAAGCAACACTCCTACAGGGTACCGGGGGCAGTTAGGGCCAACATTCAGGCAGAATTACGCACTATGCTACAGTTGGGAGTGATAGAAGAATCCAGTAGTCCCTGGGCATCTCCAGTGGTATTGGTGCCCAAAAAAGATGGAACCACTCGTTTTTGCGTGGATTACCGTAGGCTGAACGATAAAACCAAAACAGATGCCTACCCTGTTCCACGCATGGATGAGTTGTTGGACCGGCTAGGTACTGCCAAATATTTAACCACTTTAGATCTCTCTAAAGGATATTGGCAGATCCCTTTAGAAGAGACTGCAAAGGAGAAGTCTGCCTTTATCACCCCCTTTGGACTCTTCCAGTTTAAAGTAATGCCATTTGGGATGAAAAATGCTCCTTCTACCTTCCAGAGACTAGTGGACACATTGTTGCAAGGGCACCAAGAGTATGCCCAGGCCTACCTGGATGATATAGCCATTTTTAGCCAGACTTGGGAGGACCACATAAGGCACATTAGGCAAAGTATGCAGGCAATTCACCAAGCTAAGTTGACCATAAGACCTGACAAATGTCAATGGGCTAGAGCAGAAGTGCAATACCTAGGTCATTGGGTGGGGAATGGGAAGTTAAGACCCGAACCAGCCAAGGTAGAGGGAATAGCAGCTTGGCCCACCCCTAAAACTAAGAAGCAGGTGATGGCTTTCCTAGGTACTACTGGGTATTACCGAAAATGTATTCCTGATTTCAGCAGCACAGCCAAACCCCTGACGGATCTCACCAAGAAGAAGCTACCCAGGGAAGTGAATTGGACTTCTGCGTGCCAGTTGGCTTTCCAAACACTGAAAGATGCTCTAACCTGCTCCCCAGTCCTGGCTGCTCCAGATTATAACCGCCCTTTCGTGGTACAGACTGATGCCTCCATGTATGGCATAGGGGCAGTATTGAGTCAGCCAGACAACCAGGGAGTTGAGCACCCAGTGGCCTACATTAGTAACGAGAAACAGCCTATGCAACTATAGAAAAGGAATGTTTAGCAGTAGTCTGGGCTCTACGCAAACTACAGCACTACCTGTATGGAAGACAGTTCACAGTCACCACAGACCATAACCCTCTTTGTTGGTTATCTTAAGTGGCTGGAGAGAATGGCCGACTACTGAGGTGGAGTTTAGCCCTACAAACTTTTAATTTCACGGTACAACACCGCAAAGGGAAATTCCACCAGAACGCAGATGGATTGTCGCGCCAACTAGAGCCCTGACTGTCAGTCCAGATAGGCATCCTGGAGTACAGGATACCTAAATCTGTACTTGGGGGGGTAATTGTCATGGCTCACTTGGCAGTCATCTGGGACTTGGACAGATGTCTGTCACAGGCTGTTGACACAAGAGACGATACCTGGGGGTTTGGGGCTCCCAGACCCCCTGTTATACTGTTATACGGTTATACTGTTATATTATTATGATTATTGTCTAAGGAAATGAGCAGGGTTCCCATCCCCATCAATAAAAGTCATCATAATGCATGAGATGGATTGATGTGGAAACACTGCCCCAATCCCATATACTATGAGGACATTAGGTGGTTTTATGTGGGGTGCGCTTTTACGCTTGTACTTAAATAGACTGACAGTGTGTGGAATATATACACATATGTATATGATAGTATGGGGTAGTCATGTGGATACATTGCCACATACATCTTGCAACAGGAGAAGGACCCCAGCTGGCCACCAAGGTTAATCCTTTAAGTACACATACTTAAGTCAGGAACAATAGGGTCCCAACAGACACAGGGGCACCATCTCTCCAGGGGGCCTCTGGGGTCTCCCTAGCCCAGATCCAGGGGCCTGGGCCATAGCAAAGAGATGTGTCTCTCTTGACTGCCAGGGCCCAAATGACTCTGTTAGCCACACCTATGGGGTGGACCTGGGAGGAGTCTCATGGTTCCCATGTAGGGACCCTGCATGATTGGCCAGAGGCAGTTAGGGGCTGACTAAAGGTAGCCCCTCCTGGTAATGTTGTATGCCTGTTTAAAAGATGTTGTTTTCCAAATAAAGTTGTTCATAATTTTCATCAAGACTTTGTGTGCAGATGCATTATTGACCCAGGGGCATATGCTGGTAGAGGAGATCGTTCTGACTCCCTTCCAGATTTCCCAGGCACGCTACCAATGAGCTGGGACTTATGCCTTTGTACCGACAAAGACTGTCCCTAGGTCTAGAGTCAGCCCAAACTTAGGTCTAAACCTACTGGGAATAAGAGTACTAGGATACTCTAGATCCCATCATCATAGTAGGTTGTGACAGGAGGCACTTCCAAGGGTAGCTGTCACTTCTGTACGGTAAGCCAGAATTTCATGTCTGTACGAGTGCTGTTGCTCTGCACCAACTTTACCATCAATTTCATCTGCATAATGATTTCACAGAGACAGTGAAGCTATAAGGAATCCTCCTTACAACACAGAAGACGACTGCAGAATCAGAAAGATGCTTCTCCACATTGAAGAGGATAAAAAGGTATTTAAGAAGCACCATGGCCCTGGAGCGGTTGAATGCATTGGTTTGAAGGAATTGGAGGCACTTCCAAGGGTAGCTGTCACTTCTGTACGGGAAGCCAGAATTTCATGTCTGTACGAGTGCTGTTGCTCTGCACCAACTTTACCATCAATTTAATCTGCATAATGATTTCACAGAGACAGTGAAGCTATAAGGAATCCTCCTTACAACACCGAAGACGACTGCAGAATCAGAAAGATGCTTCTCCACATTGAAGAGGATAAAAAGGTATTTAAGAAGCACCATGGCCCTGGAGCGGTTGAATGCATTGGTTTGAAGGAATTAGATGCACCTTCAAGGGTAAGTATATTTCTCAGAAATGGCACCACCGAACTACCAAAAATAACTAGTGGTAAGTAAAGTATGAATGGTGTGTGGGTGTGCATATGGAAGGAGCTATGAAAGGTGTGTGAATGGTCAGTAACAATTGTTGAAGCCTTGGCGTGGCGTTACTGCTCATATGGTTATCCATATGCTAATTCAACGTGTTTGTTTGACATTGATTATTGTGTTGTCTAAACAGAAGTGAAATGTTGTTGTTTTCTTGAATCCCAAGATCCACTGGTTTGGCCCTATACAGTCCTGATTGGTCTTTTAAGGTGTGTTTGGGGCCTATATGGTCACACTTGGTCTTCTAAGGTATGTTTGAGGCCTATATGGTTCCACTTGGTCTTCTAAGGTATGTTTGGGGCCTATATGGTTCCACTTGGTCTTCTAAGGTATGTTTGGGGCCTATATGGTCACACTTGGTCTTCTAAGGTATGTTTGGGGCCTATATGGTCACACTTGGTCTTCTAAGGTATGTTTGGGGCCTATATGGTCACACTTGGTCTTCTAAGGTATGTTTGGGGCCTATATGGTCAGACTTGGTCTTCTAAGGTATGTTTGGGGCCTATATGGTTCCAGTTGGTCTTTTAAGGTTTTTAAGGTATGGTTTTGTTCTTGAATGGTCTGATTGATTTGCTTGTTTTCTTTCAACCCCATGTGCAAACCCTATGTGGCAGCAGATTATTATTATTATTATCTTTTATTTGTATCGCGCCAACATATTCCGTAGCTCTGTACAGGGGATAAGAACAAGGGAAATACACGTTTAACAAAATTCAGAAGTTGAAGAGCCCTGTTTGAGCTTAGAATCTTAGCAGAAAGTGCTTTATCCCAAAGCACCCTACAAGACTGGAAACTCGCTACTTACAATCTAAAGGGAATTAAAGGGCAGAAAACTGGGGAAGAGTAACAATAAGGAATAACAAGGGCCAGGAAGCAAGTGAAAGATAGAAAGAGTTTTATTTTAGAGGGAGAGGGGAGGGATCTGAGGTGAAAGACTAGTATGTTGGCTGACCCCTAGTGTTGAGATGATATATCTGCAAGTAGGAAGTCAGGTGTTTTCTATGGCTCTATAAATTTAATCTGGGGTGGGGGAGGGGGAGAGCAATTCTGAGTGTCTCACAGATGAAGTAGGCCTTAAACCAGAGTGGATTTGCACTGAAAGAAAGAGAGAGAATGGATTGGGGTCAGACAGTACAGGAAGATAGGAGAGTTAGGAAGGAATGGAAGAGAGACCATAGAATGAAGGTATTTGAGGAGGGGGGAGGAGATTTGAGGTAATTATGCCAGCCATAAATGGGGAAAGGATGGGGGGGAAGGTGAGGACGGCAAAGCAGGGTATAGGAAACAGTTAAAAATTGAAAACAAAAAGTCAGAATATTTCTATCTGCCAAGATATAATAACATGCATACAGTAGTGATATTAATAAACATATTGGCTCCACGGATGGCACAGTTTCCATAGTCTTCTCCATACCTGCTGAGGTGTTGTTGTGAATGCAATTCTGAGTGTCTCACAGATGAAGTAGGTCTTAAACCAGAGTGGATTTGCACTGAAAGAAAGAGAGAGAATGGATTGGGGTCAGACAGTACAGATTTGTTTGTACTCATTGGTCAACTTACTGAACGTGAATACCCTGAGAAGAAGAGCCGACTAATGGTAGGTGTCACTGCTTTAATTTTTCTGTTAATGCGTATAGGTGCAATTATGATATTGCTGTAGTCTTGTCACATGAGTTTTTTCAATCTATATTGTATACTAATGAATTTAACACATTGTTACTTTACTTCATGACATTGCTGATCATGTATTTCAATGGACTTTACAAGTATAAGGTCATTGGGCGGGGCTTATAAAGGTCATTATGATGTCAGGGGAGGAGTTATAAAATGGGTGTGGTTTGAAAAGGGGAGGGGCTATGTTTCGCCCTGGCGCCCCTCCAACTTGAAAGTTCACCAGCCACCACTGGGGTAGAGTATGGAGAGACAAGCTGAGTTAGGGTAGAGAATGGGGAGGCAAGAGGGACATAGAGCAGGGTATGGAGAGATAGGGTGAGTTAGGGTAGAGCATGGAGAGACAAGCTGAGTTAGGTTAGAGAATGGGGAGGCAAGAAGGACATAGAGCAGGGTATGGAGAGATAGGGTGAGTTAGGGTAGAGTATGGAGAGATAAGCTGAGTTAAGCTAGAGAATGGAGAGGCAAGTGGGACATACATCAGGATATGGACACAGACACACATTCACAGACAGAGAGGCACATACACACAGAGACACGCACAGCCTGATATACAGATTGAAATGAACACAAACAGACACACACAGAGCTAGATAGAGAGAGAGAGAGACACACACACACACAGGCAGACAGAGGCACACATACAGAGATAGAGAGAGACACATACAAACAGCCAGAGAGAGACACACAGGCTGAGACACACACACAGACATATTGAGACACACACAGAAAGACAGAGAGACACACACAGACAGAGACATAAAAACACACACACAGACTGAGAGAGACACACAGACAGAGACACACGGACAGATAGAGAGACACACACAGGGACAGATGGACACACACACACACACACAGACAGACACATACACTCACACAGAGACAGACACATACACTCACACAGAGACAGACACATACACTCACACAGAGACAGACACATACACTCACACAGACAGACACATACACTCACACAGACAGACACAGATACAGAGACACACACAGATACAGACAGAGACACACTCACACACAAAGATACACTGACACACAGACAAAGACACACTAACACACAGACAAAGACAGACACAGTTTGAGCAACAAGAATGGAACCCCCTTCCCCTCCCCACAGCACAAAAAAAGCCTACTGATAATGCATCTGTGTACCATAGATCTCTCTACTGTCCTGCAGTGCCATCAAAATGTATTTAATTGTTTTATAAAAAAGTAGCTGCATGTCTTTTTTTCTCTTTAATTGTGCTCTTAGTCATACTGAAAATGTTCAAACATATACTTTTTTCATTGTTAAATGGTCCTTTAAAAATGTAAATATGTTATTCCAGAGACAACCTCAAGATGGCAGCAACAAGTATCGTATCAAGTTTATTTCCAAACATTACTTTATGTCACTCTTACGCAACATTGCATCACCTTCCAACTTGAAAAGTTTGAAATGCAATGCAAATAACTTGCCAAGAGTTCCTTTATCTAAACCACTGAAAGATTAAGCTAATTTGGGCTTTGCTTATCTTTAAAACACATTCATGAATATTAATAAAATTTTTCTATTGCTCCAAATTTTGAAAAAAATTAGCAAAACATCTATAATATAACAGGAAGTCTTAAAACAGGGACACTGAACAAAATATAGCATAAGAAAATGCTTGTATTTTTCTCTAGTGGGCCATATCAAGTAAAGCTCATCTGCTTGTTTGCTGAGAAGAGACTATTAAAAACAGCATGCAGTTTGAAATAAAAATTATTTTTTTGTTACTTTTGACTGTGTCAGGGGCATGGTCAGCTCTATGACATAGCAAGGGTAAAGGGGGACTAAAACAGAAGTCTGAACAGTCTAGGTTCTGCTTCGGACTGGGCATAAAGGGGACAGGGCTTTCATGGTTCATGTATTGCCACTGGGTGGGGCCTTTGAGGGAGCTGCAAGCATGTTACAATAGAGTTGTTACCTCTGTGGTGATGTAGCCAATGTCACAGGAAGGAGCCAGTGACATTATAACCCAGCCTACTTTCAAGCTCCATGATGATCCAGCACCCCAGGCAGAGCTAGCTATGCACCCAGGGAAATGAAGAAAGGCAGAGCTGCTTGAAAAAAAAGACAAAAAAAAGAACAATATTACCTTTTATTTATGTTGAACCATACCGATTTTAATTGTCTCTGCCCAACAAAAATATGACCTTTGTAAATGCACTACAGTGGTCCTTTAAGGATAAGCTACTGCTCACAAACACCATTTTTAATTTAACTCATGTTTTTTACGAGACTATAGTGTTATGTTAATGAAGGGGAAGTCAATAGATATATAGAGCTTTTCGGGAGAAAGTGCTGGAAGCTTTCTGGCCTTAAAGGACTACTGTGGTCATATTTTTAAAATGTTCCATTTAGAACTATACTTGAAAATATGTCACATGTTTTTAAAAGGTATAAAAATAACACAGTCTCTAATGTATTACCTTTTATATGCAATTATGCTCTGGTATCTACCATATTGTCTGCCCTACATCGACTTCCTGAGGTGGGAGGGGACTTTGAATATCAAGGGAAAGCAGAAATAACTGCAAGTGCTCTCAGCCATTGTATAGGGAAGTCAATTAGTTTACACGACACACTCGCCTAAGAAATAACAACAGGAAAGCAAAATGGAAGTCTACAATAAAGAATAATCACATATAAAACTGAAAAATTTAAAAGCTGTTTTATTTTTTCTTTCTAAAAATATTTTGCCCTTTATCCTCCTTAATTAGTCAAAAGACCATATAGAACAAACTTAACCAGGGTGGTCCATTAAGGGACAATAAAATGCAAGCTCCCTGTATTGCTGTAATTATTATATATTATTTGTGCAGCACAAGGTGTATAAGCATTTGTTTGTATGGGTAGGGCTCTTGTGATTGCTGGTCCTTTCACAACATGCAGAGAAAACAATCTATAAGCAGCAGTGAATCAGGGCAGTTGGGTTGTATAAACACTCTTAAAGTGAAACAAGCATCAATTTGAAAAAAGTGTAAACCTTTCTTTAACTTAGTATGTAGTGAATGTCCCTTTAAAATACATCCTTTTCCCTGCATCTTTGCAAGCACAACTGACCTTAGGCTACTACCAAGGCAAACTGAAATAAAAAAAAAAATCAAAAGATGCAAGCTTCTTGGTAATAGATGTAAGTATATGTAAAAGAAATACAGTGTGGACTTTGATTAATCTTAAAGAAATACTGTATGATGCGAGTCTAAGAATATAATTAAGGAAAATGTCTGCTGGTTGCTGGAGGCATCCATGAGGGACATTAAGGTTTCTGCAGGAGCAGGTCTTGTGCACATCCTTGCAAAAATTGCTATTAAATCATGTACACATTTAGATTTTATGCTGCTTTAGGAACAATAAGATTTTGTGCCCCCCCCATGCCATTTTTTATTACCCTTGCAATGCCCTTATTTTAAGATTAACATATATATATATATATATATATATATATATATATATATATATATATATATATACACAGGGCCTTGCAAAAGTATTCACCCCCCTTGGCATTTTTCATGTTTTGTTGCCTCACGACCTGGAATTAACATGGATTGTTTGAGGATTTGCATCATTTCATTTACAGAACATGCCCACAACTTTGAACAGAAAAGTCAATGTGCATAACTATTCACCCCCCTAAAGTCAATACTTTGTAGAGCCACCTTTTGCGGCAATCACAGCTCCAAGTCGCTTTGGATAAGTCTCTATGAGCTTGCCACATCTTACCACTGGGATTTTTGCCCATTCCTCCTTGCAAAACTGCTCCAGCTCCTTCAAGTTGGATGGTTTGCGCTTGTGAACAGCAATCTTTAAGTCTGACCACAGATTTTCTATTGGATTGAGGTCTGGGCTTTGACTAGGCCATTCCAACACATTTACATGTTTCCCCTTAAACCACTCAAGTGTTGCTTTAGCAGTGTGTTTGGGGTCATTGTCCTGCTGGAAGGTGAACCTCCGTCCTAGCCTCAAATCAGGCACAGAGTGGTACAGGTTTTGCTCAAGAATATCCCAGTATTTAGCACCATCCATCTTTCCCTCAACTCTGACCAGTTTCCCAGTCCCGGCTGCTGAAAACCATCCCCACAGCATGATGCTGCCACCACCATGTTTCACTGTGGGGATGGTGTTCTTTGGGTGATGTGATGTGGTAGGTTTGCGCCAGACATAGCGTTTTCTTTGATGGCCGAAAAGTTAAACTTTAGTCTCATCAGATCAGAGCACCTTTCTCTATACATTTTGGGAGTCTTCCACAAGCCTTTTTCCCAAACGCAAAACGTGCCATTTTGTTTTTTGCTGAAAGTAATGTCTTTCTTCTGGCCACTCTGCCATAAAGCCCAACTCTATGGAGCGTACGGCTTATTGTGATCCTATGTACAGATACTCCAGTCTCTGCTGTGGAACTCTGCAGCTCTTCCAGGGTTACCTTAGGTCTCTGTGCTGCCTCTGATTGATGCCCTCCTTGCCCGGTCTGTGAGTTTTGGTGGACGGCCATCTCTTGGCAGGTTTGAAGTTGTGCCATATTCTTTCCATTTGGTTATGATAGATTTGATGGTGCTCCTGGGGATCATCAAAGATTTGGATATTTTTTTAAAACCTAACCCTTACTTGTACTTCTCAACAACATTGTCCCTGTTCCTTGGTATTCATGGCAGTGTTTGGTTAATGGTGCCTCTTGCTTAGGTTTTGCAGCCTCTGGGGCCTTTCAAAAAAGGTGTGTATATGCAATGACAGATCATGTGACACTTAGATTGCACACAGGTGGACATCATTTCACTAATTATGTGACTTCTGAAGGTAATTGGTTGCACCAGAGCTTTTTATGGGCTTCATAACAAAGGGGGTGAATACATACGCACATGCCAATTTTCTGTTTTCTATTTCTAAAAAATAGTTTTATGTATATATTTTTATTTTTTCACTTCACCATCTTAGACTATTGTGTTCTGATCCATCACATAAAATTCAGATTAACAAAACATTGAACTTAAGGCTGTAATGTAACACAATAGGTAAAAAGTCAAGGGGGGGGGGGGATATTTTTGCAAGGCACTGTATATATATATATATATATATATATATATATATATATGTGTGTATGTATATGTATGTATATATGTATATATATATATATGTGTATGTATATATATATATATATGTGTATATATATATATGTATATGTATATGTAAGAACTGCATTAAAGTATAGTTAAATTTGCAATGCAGGATGGGGCAACTTAAGGCTAGAAAAACTCTGAAAATTGGGAAGTTAAGGTAGCATGCAACCTTGACATCCTTCCCTCCCCTGCAAAGGTTTTTCTGATGACATCATTCATTACATTATCTATGATGTTATATAGCATTATTCATGACATCACATACAATAAAAATAATGGCATTAGCTATGACATAATTCATGATACCGCATGTAATATGAAAAATGACATATACACGTATGATGTCACTTAATGTTAACACTATTCTTACAAATTATTTTTAATTAAAGAGACCAAAAATAATAAAAACAACGAGATCTAAAACTAGTGACAATATACATAACTGGAAATATTTGTTTAAATTAATATAAAGTGTTTTTAAAATGTGTGGTACTGTTAGACATTAAAGATATCAAACTGCTGTCTTTTGACATGCCCTTTAATTTATTTAGGGTTTTGTTGGTGATCTCACTAATGGGAGACTACCTTCTTATAATCTAGGTACAAGTGAGTCTTTTAATAAATTTCACACTTGTAATTAACAGATGGTACCTATATGAGGCTTCATTCAATTGTGATTTGGCCAATTGAATTGGGCTCTAAATAAGCACATAGCATTTTTTTTTTAAAGAAGTTTTTAGTTAGTAAAAATGTTGCTTTTGGATAGATGCTTACTAACTAAAAACTTCTTTAAAAAAATATGTTATGTGCTTATTTAGAGCCCAATTCAATTGGCCAAATTGCATTTGAATGAGGGCCCATGGTCAGCAGTGTAGGATACACATTTAAATTCTGACCATTAGGTATATCTCCCCCTAGCAACCAGTACTTTTAATGCTGCATTAGAGAATCAAGAGAAATAGTGACTGATTATGATTATGATAAAATAAAATATAAAGTTTATTGAATTTGTAATTAAAAACAATCATATTACAACACAAAAAAGAAATGCAAAATGTGGCAATTTAAGATTTACATTAAAAAAAGTTATATGAATCACAGAAGTAATAGAGTGTTACTGTAGTATTCTGTCCTATCTGGAACTAATCCCCTGTGTTTCCACTTACCTTTCTACCCTTTGACTAGTTATAATTCGTCAGACGACATGTGTTCATGGCTCAGATACCAGAACAGACAGTTTCAGACAGCGTGGCGCCAACCAGATGACGTCATCAGACTGGGACAGATACAGGAAACCATCTGACGTGCTCGTTTCGCCTCAGGCTTCAACGATCCCCAGAATAGGACCAGTTCTGTTGTTAGTCCAGGGAAAGGGGATAAGTAGTGGGTCCCCAATGTTTTTCTCCTAGGGCAGCTCCACTACAACAGATAGATAGAGGGCCACAGTGGTAAATGTCTCATATGCCCTGTATCTTTCCACCTCTGCCATATCTAAGCACTTACTCTCTAGACTAAAGATCATGGGCCTCATTCAATTGCGATCTGGCCAATTGAATAGGGCTCTAAATTAGAACATAGCATATTGTTTTTAAATAAGTTTTTAGTTAGTGAAAACCTTGCTTTTGGATAGATGCTTACTAACTAAAAACTTCTTTAAAAAAATATGTTATGTGCTTATTTAGAGCCTTATTCAATTGGCCAAATCGCAATTGAATGAGGGCCCATGTATCTGGTATTTTGATTATAAGAAGGTGAAATAATAGGAGTATGTGCACCCTTATCACTCTTTATTGACACAGAAGCTCATGTGAATAGACAAACTAATTTTGTTGGATAAAGTATGGTTAGGACATAGAATTTAAACCTGCTACTTGAACTTCATAGAACTTTCCGATCACATAAGTACCTACCAGACACGAACACACTAATACTTCTGTGATTCATATACAATTTACAGACTGTTGGACAGTATTTACACTATTTTTAATGTAAATCTTAAATCGCTGCATTTTGCATTTCTTTTTTTTGTGTTGTAATATGATTGTTTTTTAACTACACAATTTCATTGCCAAACTTCAATTAAATCTATTCAGCCATTTTCAAGAAATTCCCATAGGGAAAAACACCATGCCATCAACCGAAAAAAAAAACTAAAGAACATGTTGTTTGCAGATTATACTAAGACCAAGCTTTATATATATATATATATATATATATATATATATAACAAGGTAAACAGAAAACTTTACATATTTGATGCTTTCCTGGAATTATACAGCTAAACAATTATATTAGAATAGTTACGGTCTATAGGTTTTAGTTATGCAATAAGTGCAGTTGAACTTGCAGGTATACATGCAGACTACTGTACCAGTATTTTTCCATGCAGTCACTTAATATTTAATATTTCTTATCTTTGCCCTATCCTATTAGTTGGTAACACAACATGCTATGTGTGAATGTATATTATTATGCCACACTGTTTCAAGATTAGCAGATACTGATTACATACAGACCCAGATTTGTTAACTCTTATCTGAGACTGTCTACAGTTCAAAGTATCTGCATTATTGCTGTTTTTATTTATTAACTTATTTCAACTTTGGCAGTGTACACCCAGTGTCTGCACACCTAATAGGAAATGCTAAAAAGCAGCTGTCCTTCAAGTGCTAAAGTTCAAATGTAGGTTTTAAATGTTACAATTAATCTATTATTCAGTTACTAAATAATACAATTATATGTATTATTGTTACTAAATAAAATCCTGCTGTATGTGTGCAACAGTGACCCTTTAATAATGTACAGAGCTGTATATGCCTTTGTTATAATGTACGGTATTTGCAGAGCTGTGTATATATTAATGTAGGAATTTGAGATGGAGAAAGTGTCAAATAGTCCGAGGTAGTTTACATCTCAGACTCAGAGGTAATAAATACCCAAAAAGTAACGAAACAAGCAAACAATGGTCACAGTTTGGTTTAATAACATATTTTGGCTAAAGTTCTTTCAAAAGGAAGTCTTATATTTACAACATGCTCCTTTAAAGGAAAAAAATCCACTTAAAGTTTTTTTCTTTTAAATGAAAGGGCCACTGAAAAAAATATATGTTGGAAAAAATATGTCTAAGAGCATTATTAAGTAGAAATGCATTTTGATGCTTCTGTTGGACCCTGGAGGCATCCATGATATATCAGTAGAAGTTACAGTATGCGTGTGTTTGTGAGAGTGAGGTGTTTACATATCTGTGCAGCTGTGGTTGCATTGAGTGATGTGTCTGATTCTGGGCCAGTCTTCAAAAATTCAGATTTTTCTAAAAAATATTGAATGATTAACTACATTGATTAAAGTTCTGGAACGTGCCTAGTTTGTCAAGTACTGTTTCCATTTATTTCACAAGCACTTAGAATTCTGATCAGTGTGATCTGATTGGGTCAATAGTTCAAGAGACAACCCAGCTAGACAGACTACAGCTGCAGTTCTAAACTGTGGCAGTTGCAGTAATTTGTCTATGTTCTTCAGCAGCTCATATCATCTGCTATAAACAGTGTATGTCACAATAAAAGGCAAGTGCTATAACCTTTACATATATATTCTTACTTTTCTTTTACTTTCAAATAAGAGCAACTTGTGCTTAGGTGGAGCTATCCCTTAAAAGAAATAGAAGAGATATTGGGGGAAACTTTTGTAGAAATAAAAGCAGTATATAAAGTATTTTTAATGATATACAAACACAACTGAAAACAATGTTTATAGGGTTCTACTCTTAAAAGTTCTGAATGCTGGAAAGGGTCATCTTAATAATATTATAGCCCCCCTGGCAAAGCAGTGCACTGGGGCCCTTCCTACACAAACACTCATGGAATAAAAATGTTAATTATCGATAAAATGAAGCTTATATTTGTTTATACCTTTTGTTATACATTATACTTTTGCATGCATGGGCTGTTCAACAATTACGATTCATCTTCATTACGGAGACTCGTGGAAAATAAGACAAAGCTTCTAGCATGCAAGTGTGGTGGGGAAGGAATTGGAAGGAAGGGAAACAGCAGATTTAAACACATTTTTGCATCAAAGGTTGCAGAACAGAGTCAAAGAAAACTGAAACAAAGCCACTGTCGCTTCAAAGCCTTCAAAATCCATTGCACATTGATTATTTATGTTTAATAGGTAGCAGGAGAAGGCAACTGACATAGACTGTTAAAAACATTAGAAGAGCTTTATTATAGATTCATTGCTTCAAAAAGTGACGTTAGTCGATTTTGTCTTGCTTATATACAATTAGTACATGTAAGTTAATTTCATCAACTGATACTGAGGTGATTAGTCCAATTAAACGTTTTAATAAAGAAAGTTTGCAGGTTCTGAATAAATCTACCAGAATAATATGCTAAAAAGTTGGCAAGCCTATGGGGCCCTTATTCTCATGGGGTCCCCGGGCAGCTGCCCAGTGTGCTCATGCATTAAGACTGCTCTGATGCCAGATGATTGCAGTGGCCGTTAAAATGGAATAATGTGTTCCTATGTACAGAAATGTCTATGTGCAGCGACATATCTATCCCTAAGTATACCTGACACACTATAAATATCAATGGGACTAGGGCAACATAAAATATAAATATACCCATACTTTAAAGTGTATGAGAGATCTCTGCACCATCCACCCTATCATTGCTGATGCAATCTGCGGTCATATTACCTAAAAATCCTCACTGAACCTCAGTGGTGCAAAGGTCGATGATACAATAACTGCAAACTAAGAATAAGCACAGGGGCTTTATGACGGTATGAAATGTATCCTGTACACAAGGAAATCTATCGAGTAACCCCGTAAGATGATCCTCTCTTTAAACTACAGCTGCTAATAGTGCTCACAGACACATAGTGTAAGCAAAGCAGTCCCTACCACATGCAACTCTACATACCTTTACACTAGGGCTGCTGTCATGTGCTGTAATATTGCATCAGCTGGAGTTCACAGGAAATTGATCCATTAATCTGATTTGTGATGGCGATATATTGTGCAATAGCAAGTGGACATCTTAATTATGTAATAAAGAAATGGTTTAAGGAAAATTTGACATTCACCATAAAATT
The DNA here is from genome assembly GCA_027410445.1 of Discoglossus pictus. Taxonomy (NCBI): domain Eukaryota; kingdom Metazoa; phylum Chordata; class Amphibia; order Anura; family Alytidae; genus Discoglossus; species Discoglossus pictus. Next base: position 204,063,844 of record CM050163.1, read on the forward strand.
TACAATGAAAGAGCCACTGTGGCTAGATTTATTTACAAGAGCTGTACTTGAAAATTAATATATATATATATATATATATATATATATATTCACAATAAAAATGTATGCTGTTGTGGAATCTACGACTGGGTTTCTCCCAATTAAGTTTCTGATGAAGAACGATGCTTTGAATGCAGAGTAAGCTTCTATCTGCATATGTGGCAGCTATAACTGCCAGTTCTTTCAATTGGAGTCACTGTTTTCACATAAGAACCCCAACTAGTACATATCTAGACATAAGCCCTGTTGTTATTAAACATGCCCCAGATGACTTGCATTCATGAAAGATACTAGGGGCTTATCACTATCCTATTTGTAATCAATAAAAGAAGACAGAAGCCCAGGCAGCATCTGTCAGTTTTGTACTGATACCAATTCATTTTGTTGCCTCTGAACCAGGTGAACAAGTGCACATTATGCTGTAGGTAAAACACACAGAGAATCATTCATCTAACTGTAAATAACTTATCTGCTGCTTCATCCCACATTTCTGGCCAAAGAACAACATTCCATTAAAAAGTCTGAGAACGGAAGAAGGATGTCCCCAAGGTCTTCCCAGTGCTAATATGTGTTATCCAAACCGATGCAGATCAGTGAGCTGAAAATGAAACAATATTGTGATATAAGCCATGCACACAGTACAACTCATCAAATTATCATCTAGGTCAGCGGTTCTCAACCTTTCTAGTGCCGCGACCCTCTGATAAAATTTCCCAAGTTGTGGCGACCTCTAACAGTAAAATTACAGTCAAATTATAAACAATTACAATTTCTGATGGTTTTAGGTGACCGCTGGCAAATCATCATTCGACCCCTGAAAGGGTCGTGACCAACAGGTTGAAAACCACTGATCAATTTTGTGTATATGTTGTGTGTAATATTATTACAGGTAGGCACAGGGAGGATACAATTTTGTACCATGTTGCTTCTTTAATATGGTTTCTCATGTCCAGAGACACACAGGAACTGTTCAGTTTAGGCAGTGCGGCATATTAGGAGTACTGGAGGGCCGTATTGTGGCTCATTAATTGACGTACCATTGGGTTTATTTATTTGGTTGCAGTTAGTAATACAATCATTATTTATAGAAAATAAATAATGGTAGCCTTTTAATCTTACATTTTTAGACTTCAGTAGATAGTCTGCCACCCCATCATGTGTCGAACAGGGGCCTGCCCAGAGCACTGTCCTGTCTGGATTCCTTATTTGTTGCCTCCTTCCCTGTGATGGCTGTTGGAGACAAACATAAACCAATTAGAAAATATTAGAAAAACCTTATGTGCATATCCTCTTTTAACTGCTCGTCACCTAATAAGGGGGTAGAGAGAAGCAGATGTGCTGGAAGCAACAATGCTAATTTAAAATGTCAGTTTTAAAAACAACATTGATTTGTATTGCTAGTCAGTAATTAACTATCAGTATAACCATACAGTGGCCTTTGGAGAAGGAACTGGCAACCCACTCCATTAACTTTATGGATAATCACAACCAGAGACATAACAATTATGCCTGATATGCTGAGGTCCACAGGGTCATGGAGAGTCAGGCACTACTGAACAGCAACAAAGTGGCCTTTAACACTATTGCTGCACAGTATGTATATGATGTGTGCTGGCAAAGAGTTGCTTTTTAACTGCATCTTGGTGTGTGTGTGTCTGTGTATGTAGCCAGGAATTTTTAATTTAACTCTACTGGTAGCAGTGTGTTGCGTGAATGTAGAAATAAAATTGTCTGGTTGCCAAATTGAGCTCCCTCTCCATTTGCTCCTTCAATTATACCTGCATGGTTTGGGGCATTTTTCCTAGGTGATTTAGTGTTTGGACCCAGTGATTAGAGCATCAGCTCATTTTCATACAAAGCACAACATAAAAAAAATAGTGATTCTGTTATATTTCTTCACGCATTACATATAATCTTAAAAACAAAAATCTATTATATTATAATGTACCTGAACATATACTGGGAACACATAATACGTAGTATCCAAAGGTTCAGAGGATTTCAACACAATCTATAGGACATATAAACTATAGTGCGTTAGAGCGCACTAGTCTTTTTTTGGAGGATATCACTGTTTGTTGTGGTTAATGATTTTCTCTTCTTTGCAGGTCTTTTTTGGGGGGGTTTAGCTGCAGGGCTATTAGTCAAAAATAGGGCATTAATATAGGTTTGCCCTCAGGTAGGAGGATCCGTGACGATCAAAGGGTTCTCCCTCTCCATCTATTACTGTTAGCTATATACTACTACAGCTGACCTTTGTTATCATGCTGGATTAAAGGTATATGCAAGTGAGCTAGGTTATGAATGCATCTGATAGAGGAGGATTAGTAGTGAATGAAAACATGTGTTATCTAGAAAAGTTCAGGTTAAAGTTAGCTGCACAAAAGTCAGCTGTTCACACACACCGGATGCTTAGATAAACAGGGTACACACAGGAAATACAGCAGTGTACCCACAGGAAATACAGCAAGATACATATTTTGACCTTTCTGGTACAGAGCACAGGAAGTTGCTGTTGCAGTTCTTTTACTAAACACTTGCCAGAAGCCACTGAGGTGAAGAATGATACAATGTATTATCCTGATTCTGAATTTGAATGTTATGCTAATTCAGGTGGAGTATTCCAGGGATGTACACAATAAAATGCAAATGCCAAAAAACATAGGAAATTTTGCTAACTTCAAGGTAAGCTAATTCATGTTTATTTTGGGATGTTTTCATGTTAAAAAAATGTTTTCATACACTACTAATGATCCTCTATCAGATGCATTCATAATCCAGCTCACTTGTATATCCCTTTAAGGGCTCTTCTCCATTGTTTAATAATTTAAATTTTTCTCTACATTGAGAGGCCCTATTATTACCAATTGTAAGAAATTGTAAAGTTTGTACTGTACCAGATATCATTTAACTTCAAATATTGATCCCTATAGTATTGTGTACCAGGTCACCTGGGTTTTTATGGTTTTTAATACAGCGTTTTTTTGAGTCAATAAAGTTCATATGTCCTATAGATTGTGTTGAAATCCAATTGGGTGTAAAGCAACATACTTTCACTTGCATATCAACAGCCTTTAAAATGGCTCTATTTAAGCACACAGTATATTTTTTTTACAGAAGTTTTTAGTTAGTGAACTTCTATCCAAAAGCAAGGTCTTCACTAACTAAAAACTTCTGTGAAAAAAATATGCTATGTGCTTAAATAGAGCCCTTTTTAAATTTGCCGAATCGCAATTTAATAAGGCTGCAAATGTTTAGAGGAACCATATCAAAAAAGTGTTTGGACTCTTGATGGGCTAATAAGATTCCAAACCCCTAGCATTCAAATGGTTAAATGCACAAGGTCATGATCTTAGGTGCTGAGTGCTGCTCACTGCATGAAACTACTGAAACACAACAGATGACACCATCAGATAATGCCACAAAAATATTGTTTTTATGTTTTATTTTTTTTAAAGAAAATCTAGGATTTGAATCATTCCAGAATACTGCTTCCCTACATGATACCTATACTGATATATGCTACCATTTTTCTCAATTTTACAAAGTTGGGATTTGTTTGCCATTTCTTATTATGTCTGATAGGGAGTTGCTTGTAACTTTCTATTGCATAATTTATAATATAAAATGTATAATTAATGTATTCCTGAACATTAAATTAGACAATTCACACACTATAATTATAGATTCATGTGTATTAAGCAAAACGTGCATTTAGCATTCATACCTATCGAGTATTGCATTTTTATGTTTCTAAAAATGTGGAGGAAAAAAGTAGTTCCTAGAAAATTGTTTAAAAAAAATGAAAGCCCAAGGACAAAATCAAGTTCAAAGAAGAAACATTCATTAACAGAATGACACAGGCAAGTCGTGTACAATAAAATATGCACCGCTTGCCCAAGGCAGTCATTGACCTATTTACCCTTTCTGCAGCCAGTCACTCTTTAAATCACTATGCAGAGGAACTATACAAGGAATATGCACTAGCAATATCACGTGTAATAGTGCTTAACTGTTTTCTTTTCTAGAATTACATGAATCCGGACTAAGCACAGCTGGCCAGAAAGGTATCTATTACATTATAATACTCTATAGTCTGTAGTGTTTGGTGTGGTTCTAAACTTCTAGGGCCTCATTCTATTATCGGCCGCAGCCGTTGCGGGGCCGCAAGGACCGGCCGCAAGCTATTTGGCTATTCTATTCCCCTCTGGCCGGGGATTCCGGCAGGCTTGCGGCCGGTGCCTTGCTATCTCTTGCGGCCGCTCGCGCCAGAGGAAAGCCTTTGATCTAAAACGGCCGCAAGAGTTTCGGCCGTAAGAAATTCCTATTTGCAATTCAATTGCTCCGGGAAACCTCTCTGCAAGGCTAAAAGCGAGCCGCTGCTTACTTGCAGGAAAGAGGTCCCGCTAGCACCAATTAAGCACATAAAATAGCTCAAATAAAGCCATCCTGCACTTTGAGAAGACTATAAAGGGATTTTAGGTGTTAGAAAAAATAGCACATAATTATCCTATACTCAAATCCGTAAAATATTTAATTTTTTATATCCGTAAAATATCCATGTAAAAAGTCCAGAGTGCTTGGAGCACCTCAGACACACCCACGCCGCAGCCGGAAAATAAACAGTTAATTCGAACTTGGGTTTGGGCTGATGTGCAAGCTTGAGAGTGGGTTCCTTTTAATCCTCATGTCCCCCAATATGATCCCTAGCATTTACAGAGCTGTACAGTGCAGGCTTGAATTTATTTTTGAGTTTTTATATTTCACAGCTTACGGCCGGTTCCAAGATATGCGGCCGGCCGTAAAAGGAGATCCTTGCGGGGCCGTATAATAGAATCGCGAGTTAACTGAACCCCCGCAAGGAATCGCAGCCTTACGGCCGATTTACGGCCGCTAATAGAATGAGGCCCCTAGTGGGCCTGCAGCACCATAGCTTACCCCAAAAACAAGTTGGTTTCATCTTAAAGGGAGTCTGTCACCATAATAGGAAGTTGATTGTTCATTGTAAAGAGCATTAAAAACTAGCAATACATTGTACTAGCAGTTTTACTCTACAGTAAATCATTTCTGAAATATTTAGCATTGATTTTGCGATTACTTCATGCTAATGTGCAACTCGAGTACTTGATAAGGGTGGGAGAGGGGTCTAACTGTGGTTTAACTTTGCAAGTCTTTGTTTTGGCAACTACAAAGAAGAAAAAAAAAAGATTTGAAACCTAATTATCACATCAAAGCAGTTAATTAATATGTGTGAGCTGCTCATCTGCATATAAATGCAGCAGCAAAAACATGGAATTTCCAAGGATTAAGTCACTCTAGAAACAAATGGATAACACAACATATAGCTCTTTAAGAAAAACCTAAGCTACAAATGTAAAGATTATTGAAAACTGTATACATTGTACTTGCTATTTTTCTTTATAGGAAACCATCCCTGACATATTGAGCATGATTTATGCTAGTTTGGGGCTAATTTCTAGCTCATGCCAGTTCATTAGTGGGGTGATGGTATATAACTACTTAATAACAATGGTGTACATACGTTTTGCCAGAGAGATCAGGCAAATAATGGTGCACTGGAGAAGGAACTGGAAATCCACTTCAGTAACTTTGCACCGGAAGATTAATATCTATGGCACGTGAAGATGTGCCCCTCATGTGCCCCTCAGGTCAGAAGGTGCGTATCACATTCCTGGGGAAAAGCATTGGACCAATATGAGTAGCACCAGATCTAATGAAGTGGTTGGGCAAAATTTGAGAGGACAACCAGCTGTGGATGTGTTTGAAATGGAAAGGAGCAAAGAACAATTCAGCATACAGGGAGTGCAGAATTATTAGGCAAGTTGTATTTTTGAGGATTAATTTTATTATTGAACAACAACCATGTTCTCAATGAACCCAAAAAACTCATTAATATCAAAGCTGAATATTTTTGGAAGTAGTTTTTAGTTTGTTTTTAGTTTTAGCTATTTTAGGGGGATATCTGTGTGTGCAGGTGACTATTACTGTGCATAATTTTTAGGCAACTTAACAAAAAACAAATATATACCCATTTCAATTATTTATTTTTACCAGTGAAACCAATATAACATCTCAACATTCACAAATATACATTTCTGACATTCAAAAACAAAACAAAAACAAATCAGTGACCAATATAGCCACCTTTCTTTGCAAGGACCCTCAAAAGCCTGCCATCCATGGATTCTGTCAGTGTTTTGATCTGTTCACCATCAACATTGCGTGCAGCAGCAACCACAGCCTCCCAGACACTGTTCAGAGAGGTGTTCTGTTTTCCCTCCTTGTAAATCTCACATTTGATGATGGACCACAGGTTCTCAATGGGGTTCAGATCAGGTGAACAAGGAGGCCATGTCATTAGATTTTCTTCTTTTATAGCCTTTCTTGCCAGCCACGCTGTGGAGTACTCGGACGCATGTGATGGAGCATTGTCCTGCATGAAAATCATGTTTTTCTTGAAGGATGCAGACTTCTTCCTGTACCACTGCTTGAAGAAGGTGTCTTCCAGGAACTGGCAGTAGGACTGGGAGTTGAGCTTGACTCCATCCTCAACCCGAAAAGGCCCCACAAGCTCATCTTTGATGATACCAGCCCAAACCAGTACTCCACCTCCACCTTGCTGGCGTCTGAGTCGGACTGGAGCTCTCTGCCCTTTACCAATCCAGCCACGGGCCCATCCATCTGGCCCATCAAGACTCACTCTCATTTCATCAGTCCATAAAACCTTAGAAAAATCAGTCTTGAGATATTTCTTGGCCCAGTCTTGACGTTTCAGCTTGTGTGTCTTGTTCAGTGGTGGTCGTCTTTCTGCCTTTCTTACCTTGGCCATGTCTCTGGGTATTGCACACCTTGTGCTTTTGGGCACTCCATTGATGTTGCAGCTCTGAAATATGGCCAAACTGGTGGCATCGTGGCAGCTGCACGCTTGACTTTTCTCAGTTCATGGGCAGTTATTTTGCGCCTTGGTTTTTCCACACGCTTCTTGCGACCCTGTTGACTATTTTGAATGAAACGCTTGATTGTTCGATGATCACGCTTCAGAAGCTTTGCAATTTTAAGAGTGCTGCATCCCTCTGCAAGATATCTCACTATTTTTGACTTTTCTGAGCCTGTCAAGTCCTTCTTTTGACCCATTTTGCCAAAGGAAAGGAAGTTGCCTAATAATAATGCACACCGGATATAGGGTGTTGATGTCATTAGACCACACCCCTTCCCATTACAGAGATGCACATCACCTAATATGCTTAATTGGTAGTAGGCTTTCAAGCCTATACAGCTTGGAGTAAGACAACATGCATAAAGAGGATGATGTGGTAAAAATACTCATTTGCCTAATAATTCTGCACTCCCTGTAGGAACCTGAAACAAAGGCAAACTGGACGTGGTCAAACATGAGATGACACTATTAAACATTCATATCCTGAGAATTAGTGAACTTAAATGTACTCAAATGGGACATTTCATATTAGACAACCACAGGAATCCCACAGAAGACATGGAGAACTCCTCACAATCAATCAAAGGGTGGCCAAAGCAGTGCTCGGTTACAACCCAATAAATCACATAATGATTTCAATTAGAATGCAAGGCAAGCCATTTAACATCACAGTGATCCAAGTCTAAGCTCTAACCACGGATGCTAAAGAGACTGAAGTTGTCTAGTTCTACAAGTATATTCAACACCTCATAGATATAACACCAAGACAAGATATTACTCTCATCATAGAAGATTGGAATGCTAAAGTATGGAACCAAAAGATATCTGGAATAAAATACAAATTTGGCCTTGGAGTACAATATGCAGCAGGACAGAGTTTGGTAGAATGCTGTCAAGATAATTCTCTAGTTATAGCAAATGCCCTCTTGCAACAGCCTTAAAGACTACTATATACACATAGACACCACCAGATGGACAATATAGAAATCAGATTGACTGTATACATTGACTATATACATTGTATCCAGAATGGAGGCAAAAGCAAGACCTGCAGCTGATTGCAACTCTGATCATGACCTTCTTATTCCAGAATTAAAGGGAATTTCATCAGACCAAGCATAAACAAAATGAATAGTATCCCTTGTGAATATGCAGTGGATCTAAAGAATACATTTAAGGGACTAGACATGGAAGACAGAATGCCTGAAGAACTTTGGAAAGAAATGTGTGACATTATCCAGAAAGCAGCAACAAAGAATATCCCCAAAAGAAAGAAACTAAGGCAGCCCAATGAGTGGAGATAGGAAAAGATTTGTTCATTGTCCAACTGAATGCAGAATTCCACAGGATAGCAAGAAGAGTCAAGTACATTCTATAATGTAAAGAGATAGAAGAAGATAACAGAATGGGAAAGTCAAGAAATTTCTTCATAAAAATTGGGAATTTCAAGGGAACCTTTCATAACAAAGTGGGTGTCATAAACAACAAAAATGGAAGCACCTTAACAGAAGCAGATCAGATATAGAAGAGATGGAAGATATACACAAAAGCTCTATACAGGAATATATTAACAGCATTGAAACAACAATTGTTTGTCCAATGAGCTAGAGCCAGACATCTTGGAGAGTGAAGTGAGATGGGCCCTCGGATGCCTGGTTAATAACAAGACTGTGGGAGCTAATGGAATGCCAGCTGAACTATTCAAAATCCTACAAGATGATGCCATGAAAGTGTTGCTTGCCTTATGCCAACAAAGTTTGGAAACTCAACTCTACATCCCAATCCCAAATAGTCAGTGCCAAAGAGTGCTTCATTTATCAAACAATTGTACTTATTTCAAATGCAAGAAAGGTAATGCTCTAACAATATATGGACTGAGAATTACCAATGTCCACTAAATAATAGAGAATTCAAGAGTTCCAGAAAACATTCATTTCTGCTTCATAGACTATCCTAAAGCATTTGACTGTGTGGTTCACAACAAAATGTGGCAAGTTTTTAAAGAGTTGGGGGCACCAGATCATCTCCTCTTCCTCCTAAGGAATCTGCATGTGGCCCAAGAAGCCACGGTCAGAACAGAACATGGAAGTACCAAATGGTTCAAGATCGGAAAATTAGATGTATATTGTCACCTTATTTATTCAACCTGGATGCAAAATACATCATGAGTAAGGCCGGACTGGACAAAATCCAAAGCATGAATCAATATTGCTGGAAGTAATGTCAACAACCTTGGATGTGCGGATGATACTACTCTGATGACTGAAAGTGAGGAGGTTCTAAAGGGCCTAGCTACTAGCTATGGCAAGTCTGTAAAAGCTATTAAAAAGTAAAAATATTACACTATCAACAAAGTTCCGCATAGTTAAAATGATGGTATTCCCAGTAGTACCATAAGGATGTGAGAGCTGGACCAAGAAGAAGATGCATTTGAATTGTGGAGTTGGAGGAAACTGCTTAGAGTCCCTTGGAGTGCAAGAACTTTAAACCAATCAATACTAAAGAAAATCAAACCTAACTCTTCACTGCCATATCATGAGAAGACAGGATTCCATAGAGAATGCTCTGTTGCTGGGAAAGATTTAAGACACACAAGGAAAGGGGTTGGCATCATCTCTGGTAACCCCCTTAAAACAGCCATGCCAATAAATGCCATTTGTCATTTGAACTCCATGTTTTGTGCAAGCTCATTTTAAGTTTTCTACACTTTTTATATGATCAGTATTTCCCAAATTCAACAGGGATAATGTTTAGGATGTCAGGAGGTAAAGTGCAGTCAATAAAAGCAATACACACTTTTGTTAATGTTTCTGTTAATTATCTTAAAATTAGATTTACTCTAAAAATGATGTTATGCTCATGGCTTGCACAGATGCAAATATTGTTAATTTGATATATACTTTACAAAGAAGCAAAGTTCTCCTAGAAGTACAGTGGTACTTTAATTCAGTAAATATTTTCCAACAACAGAGGATCTCTAACCCTACCTGTATATGATTTGATTAGCGCATGAGTGATATCTACAGTTCTAATATTGCTACACTTTGAGTCCGCCTATAAATATAAATCATTAAAAAGCCTAACAATGTACCAAGTTATGCTGCTTAGTAATTGTGTCATATTGGCTTTAATCCAAAGAAAAAAAAAGTTTCAGTGCTTTCAATACAAATAAATACATCTAATGTTATCTCAAAACATATTCATCTCAACAATGAAACTGTTGAGATCAAATTGGCCTGACCAGTCATGGTATTCTAATTATTTATTTGTGTAAAAACAAATTACCAGCAGTAAAAAATAAAGCATCCATTATGCATCGCTTATACATCAACACTTGTAAGACACTCGCATATCTTTCCTCCATGCCTCAGCCATTTTATACATGATTTATCATACAGTAAAATTGTGACTGCAGAATATTTAAAGGACGGGTGCAAAATGAAAAACATATGTTTGGAAAGTGTGAGTCTGACTAAGAGCATAATTAAGCAGGATAAAGTCATACAGCTAGTTTTTGATAATAAAAAAAAAATTCCCCTGCAGGACTCCATGATACTTGAGGGAAGTTGTGTGTGTGAAAACCATTTACATTTCTGGAGAGATATGGTTGTATTGAATGATGTAAGGTGTCTGCTTCCAGAACCTGTGAGGGGGAAAGGGGTATGGTGTCAATTTCAGTTGTATCCAGTTATCAAACAAAGGATCTGGTGCCTGTTGCCTCATCCCCTTTCCCTAGCTGCACTTAGTGTCTGTACCACTTGAATTTGTGGATCTTGTTGTACCACTTGAATATCATTGAGTCTCTTGCTGGACCTCAGTTGTATAGTGCTTTGTTACAATGTAGTATACATCTAAACCAAGGGTGGGCAAGTTCGATCCTGGAGGGCCGCATACATGCCTGAATTTGAAGATTTCCTTTATGCGCACAGATGAGTCAATCAGGATGACTGAAGAAGTGATTGACTCACCTGTGTGCAGCAGGGATATCAGGCATGTGTGTGGCCCCTCTTGCTCACCCCTGATCTAAACAATAAAATATAGTATGTTGGTATTTATACACAACATCTTTATGTAATTTAATTATTGTTATTCATTATGTTTCATGGATTTTTTGTAATCTGAGTTGCTCTGTGGGCCGCCTGCATGAAGCTCATGGACCACTACGAACCAACATTTCAGATTGCAGGAGAAAGAATGAAATGTGTCATTTGTAGAGCAAATTCTCTATAATTTGGAGTTTCTGTAATAGAGATGTCTTTCAAATGTTTCTTTATCAAGATTATCTTAATTCTGGCAAAAAAGTAAATAAATAAATGGATTGTTGTCAAATGTAAAAGCCAGATATAGGGCCTCATTAAATTAGAGTTGCGTGTTAACATGTAGCTCGTAAATGTGATCTTATCGCGATTTATGTACTACGATTGTTTACTTTCCCCGCGTCCGACTTTGCAGGAAGAGGCAGAGAATAGGGTACGTGGAGAGCTACGTTGAACCATGCGCACGTAAATCCTTTGATCTTTAACAAGCAAATGGCCAACGTGTGCTCTAGAGCACCCGCAAAGGGGGTTAAGTACTGTATGTAGCACTTGTACTGTAAATAACATCACACTACTGTACTTTCATTAACAGGGAAAGTGATGTTAGGTCTTAGAATTAATAGCACAACATTCTCAATCCCGCAAATCGTCCCAGAAAAGTAATTTATTTAATGGATATTTCATGTGTCATATCGACCCCTGCAATCAATGTGTTACGACTTATACTGTAACTCGCATGTAATAGAATATCATATTTACTGCTTTAAAAATATTACATTATTCCTTTACTTTGGGACTGATTGCAAACTGGATTTGAGGGACGTAGGAATTCGAAATCTACCCTCCCCTTTTCCGGTGACGTAACGATCACAATCTTTTTTTCCATTGGCTCAATCTGAACCCGTAACTACAAAATTGTTTGCGTGCAAACACGCAAGTCCGAAGGCCACGAACTGGTTTGCGAAATAGCTTCTCTCTCTCGTAGCTCGCAGCCCATTCTAATTTAATAGTGTCGTAACTTTGACAAATTTGAAGCACGCAGCCCTTACATTCAAACTTCGTATTTACGAGGCTGTATACTGACTTTTCAACAGAATATTAATTTTATATTCTTCTGGATATTGGTAAATGTAATACGTTATTAATTTTAACACATCATTATTTTCATATGGTGCATCCAATAATTGATTTAATCTTATATACAATAAAGTAGAAGGCCTGTTCTTTTAGAGTAGGACTGTATTTCTTGCTTTCAAAATGTAAAATGTGAATACATTTTTCTGATGATGTATAACGTGTATATATATATATATATATATATATATATATATATATATAATGTGAGTATTTACAGGAATTCATTATTTATTCCGGTAATGAGCACTCACAATATATATATATATATATATATATATATGTTTTATTCTGTCAGCAAAAAAATGCTAAAATATACCCAAGACGGCTTCTACATGCTTTTGCAATTGATGAAAAAGAACAATATAACTAATCTACAGCTTGTATTGGAAGTGTAAAAAACCCTTTTTCAACATGCACAGTCCATTCCATTTACTGGTAAATTTAGTAGCAATTTTAAAAAGGAAAACACATTTTACATATGGTTTTCGAACCTTGATCTGATGTGTCCCTTTAATTATGAGCAAAACTGGGGGATTGCTAAGGACAATATGTTAAATGTGAGTTTAAGTATTGTGCATTGTATTTTCTTGTTGGATAATAGCATCAAAAAACAATACACACTGGCGGAGCAGAGTTATCACATGACTAGTACTATAACTGTAAACAGTGTGGTGATACATTTCAGGCTCTGTAGCTTTTGTCCAACACTCTCTTTAACCACAGACTTTCAAACTATAGAATAAATTTGACCAGCAAGTCAGATTAATAACACTTTTAAGGAAAACCACCATTTGTTGTGTGGAGCTCCTCCAAAGACAGTGCTGGAATGAGTAGAATATAAATAAATGTATTCCCTACAGTTTTATTTCTTTTTAATACCTATCTCAATTAGATAGGGTTTGGAGGTATAGGTCGGGCCCCTATCCCATCTTGACAGGGGTTGGCAGTGGTGGACTCCATTAGGATGATAACCCTCACTCCTTGGGCCAGGATTGGGAAGTCAAAGGAGGGCGCCCACACTTTATTTATGCAATGTCTATCCCATAATAAAGGTGTGGGCTAGGTGGTGTAATTTTAGACCTCTCTGTGCCATTTATTTTTAAGTTAACCCCTTCTCTGTTGCCAATATAGCAAGGAAGAGGGGAATTACTTGCTAAAACGAGGATTGATCATACAGGTTATATTTTATTTAACCTTTCCTTGCTGTAATCAGAGGCATGCAAGTGTAACAAAATATCATTTTTTTTATCCACCAATCCCAACCCTTCCAGGTCATAAGTAAGTAATTAGGTTCCCAAGCATCTACCAGAAGGGTCCTTAGCCACCAAACATGCATATACCACTATTTTAGTAGTTTTCAGGTGTTTGAGTTACACACTTATTTCTATGGGTTAGAGTGCGTTGTTTTGTGATAAAAGTTAGCAATGGTTTAGCTAGGTAGAGATATCTAATGGAATTTATGTTAAGTGGGTGAGCTACTGCCATGGTGAGCAAGGTCAGGGAAAAGGTGAGCATAATAAGAGGTTTTGCATGGTGGGGCTATACTTGCATCTAATGTATTGTGCCCATTTAAAGAAGAGTTCATTGTCCACCGACTTCAGAAGACTACAGGCAACTGCTTTAGATTATACTCAACAAAAGCATCACCCTCACCAACTTCCACATTGGCTGGCTGACCCTTAGTTGAAACTGTAACTACCTCTAATGTTTAGTGCTGCGTAAAATATTGGTGCCAGGTAATATTAATATTGTGCAGTTTCTCTGGTAGAGGGATGTAGTAACAACCCACTTTGCTCTTTCATACTATACCTTAGGAATCATAGAACTTTCTGTGATACACTCACGTTTGCATCCTGCAATTTATAGCTCTCTTGAAGATCCTAAGTTAAGATGTGCTGGGGATTCCCTTACCTGCTACTTACCTTCTGAGAAGATTCCTGATCCTGTAGATCTACATTAGATTTAACATTAGATGCATAGGAGCCATGCACCATTTCAAGCTGGCTTGAATTGGGATATTTTTTACAGAAAGTGCCATACAACTATTAATCAAGCAAGGTAATTATTTTGTGGGAGACCCTGGCAGCTGAGATGGACTAGAATCAAACACTCACATCTATATTCATGGCAGGACTATCTCCTGGCTAGTCTACTGTGAGTTACCTTTTTCTTTGAATGACAATATTTCTCTGTATTCAAACGCATCCTCATGGGTGAGAGACAAGCAAGTCAAAGATAAAGAAGTTGAATTATCTCAGAAGAATACACTTCAGAAATCCTGCTCACATTCTTGCAGAACTACTTATGCTGATGACCGTGAAAAACCAATGCAATTGGGATCAAGTAAGTTATTCCTTAAGGAGAGAATGAGGCAACTCAACAAAGGACTGTGTCTTTACTGTGGCTTAGATGGGCACATACTACTTGGCTAAGAACACCTGCACCTAAGGTAGATGGAGGACCAATTTATAGGTGCAATGGGACTCTTCATCTGTATCTATTCTAGCTTTCATTGACTAACAGCCCCATTAAATTCGGGCTACGTGGTAAATTGTAGCTTGTAACGTAGCTCGCAAGACTTAAGGCTATTAAATTAGCCTCTTAAAGCAACCCACAGCAAGGTCAAGAAAAGCCTACGGGATGAGCAATGTTGAACTTCACAGCCGTAAATTCTTTGATCTGTCAAGCTATTAAATTGCAACCAAGTCACTCGCGAGCAAGCCAGTAACACGCAAATGGAGCCCACAGCCCAACGAGTGCTGGAGAGGACTCTCAAGGGGGGTAAAGTCCAATACGTAGCACATATACACACACTACTGTATGTTTATGAACAGGCAAATGATGTTAGGTCTTAGAATTAATAGCACAACACTCTTAAGCTCGCAAATCGTCCCAGAAAGATACTTTATTTCCTGTGGCATATTTTGTGTTATATCGATCCCGGCAATCAATGTGTTAATACATATACTACAACTCGAATGTTATAGAATATCATATTTACAGCTTTATTATTATTGCATTATTCTGGAATGTGGGTCCAATCGCAATTCTTAATTGTAGCTCGTAGGACTTTGAAATGTAACCTCCCCTTTTTCAGTGAAGTAATGATGATGATCTCTTTTACCATTGGCTCTGTTTAAACCTGTAACTATGGGTTTGACTAACTGATCTTACGCAGGGCCGCAAATCCAACGTTCATCGAATGAGTTACGGGTTTGCGTCTCCAGCTCGTAGCTTGCAGCCCCTTCTAATTTAATAGCACCATAAATCTGCAACTCTTCAAGCTCGCAGCCTTTGCGGTTCTCACGTTGGACATACAAGCTTCAAATTTATTGTGGCTGCATGTTGGCAACTTTATTGATGTTTCCTATGTAAATAGTATGGGACTTGCTACAATAACCCTTTCAGAAACCTTTTGTAACACTTTTTTGTATAACCGATCATTGGGGTCTAGTCTGATTTCTCAGGAGCCTAATTCAGTAAAATTAATTATTGATGAAGTTAATTCTGAAACAATTAATTCTTCACTGTCAAAGCATCCTTAACCCGTCTCCTTTCTTCTCTTTATTGAAAAGGAAATGTTGCCGATTTGTGAGCTTGATAATGAGAATGTTGTGCTATTAATATTATTACCTAACATCACTTTCCCTTTCATTATCAGTACAGTAGAGTGTTTATATTTGCATTCACAGTGCTACAGATTGGACTTTACCAACCCAGCGTGTCCTCTCTAGTACCCTTTGGCTTTTGGGCTCCATTTGCGGGTTTCGGTCTTGAACGCCAGTGAATTTGATGCAATTTAGTAGCATGATTGGAAACGTAAAAGTTACGGGCTTGACAGATCAAAGGATTTGCAGGCACGCAGTTCCAATTTTCACATCCCGTAGCCTTTTCCCGCCCTTACCCCGCAAGATGTTGACAGGTTGTTTTAAGGGTCTAATTTAATAGCTGCAAGAATTGCGGCCTACGTTACGCGCTACGGATTACAACATTGGGGGAATTTAAAGGGATATGTAAGTGAGGTGGGTTATGAATGCATCCTGTAGAATGCATCATAACCCACCTAGCAAAAAAAAATTGCCTGAAAACATGCAAACCGTTTTTACAATATATTAAAAAATGTGATGGGGGTGATTTAGACACCCCTAGCAACTGAGATTTGCATAATGGATATCTCATATTCAAAATGCAGCACATGCTGATTGGGTAAAGTAAAGGGAAGTGTCTGACATCATGTGACTTCCCACAGTAGGGCAGACTACAGGTGATAACTCTGCATGCCTGCACAATCCCCAGGCAAAAAAGAAACATTGTATAAGTTATGCTAATTATGCCTGTAATACATGTTGTTGATCAGTTTTTCCATATGTGTTCCAAAAGTAACTGGGAGGTAAATAAAAACTGTCTGCAATACATGTTATTGATCAATTGTTCCAGTTTTCCCAAATCCTTTTTGCAGTGAGTTATTACCACCAGGTATGCAGATAAGATCCTTCAGGCTGACAATCTTGAAATCACCTATTTGAATAATTGGAAAATATTTTGTCTATCTTTTTTGGAACCATATACTTTCTGTGTTTTACTTTAAGATTAGTCTCCATTGTGTATTTTCTACAGCTAAAACTAGAAAAAAAAGAAAACTTCTAAACCATTCTTTGTTAATCATCCTAGTGTTTGAGTTGTATAAACATTTTTTTCTCAAATCTTGTAAGGGGTCGACATACCTCTGCTTTGGGTAAAAAAATATTAAAATGGGTTATCTGTAAATAAGAGTATTAGGTTTGTGTTTCAATTCCCCAATGTTCCTGCAATGGTTCAAATGGAATGATTTTGCCATTGATTGTAAAATGTACAATTCATACAAAGCCAAGCTGAACTCACATCTTAAGGTATAAATGACCCAGTGCTTGTGTATTATGTGTAATTGGTGTTAAGGGAGAATTGAGAGTTGTCAAGTGATTTTGGAAATGTCAAAACTTTCAGTGGATTCTCTATGGATTCTTCCAATATCTCTGCTAATAGAGATTGTCCTTTATCATATGTATTGAAAGTTACACACTTATTCATCAGCTTTTGTAAATCATTAAAAAAATTCTATGCTCATTGCTACCATTGCTGCTTAACCAAGACGGGCCAGTCTGTAGTCAAGTGACCACCTAACGTTCTAAATTCAGACGTCTTCACCCATGTGCCTTTATGTTCCATGAATTATGTTATTGGTAATAAGGGGCTGTTGGCAATATGGCACTGGAGAAATGGAGACATCTTCAAGAAGGGGCCCTGATTCCTGTTGCTGTCATTACAGATCACAAAAACATTACATTTCTTGAATCCACAAGGAATTTAAAATCTAATGGTGCCTAGTATTTTTCACCAGGTTCAACTTTGTGATCACATAGCTGGAAGCCAGGATGTTGTTCTTTCACATCAGTTTGAGCCAAAGATTTCTTCTTCTTCTTCATCCCAGGATACATTCTGAACATTTATTGTGGTCTATACAGCTTCCCTGCTGTGCATTTACAAGTAAAGCTCATATGTTTGCTTGCTGTGTATAGGTTAATAAAACAGTATGCAGTTTAAAATAAAAGTAAAAATATATATATTATCTTAGCATAGGCAGTTCTGACCAGGTTCCCAATCAGACTGAGTATGTTCAGTAAAAGAAGGTGGAGCTATGATGGCTCATGCACTATCACTGTGTGGGGACTGCGGGGCAGCTGCAAGCATGTTACAATAGAGCTGTTATCTGTGTAGGTAGTGGGGGCAGAGCTAATGATATCGTGGAGCAGTGCCAGTGACATCAGACCAGCCTGCTTCCAAGCTCCATGATAGTCCAGCACACAGGCAGAGCTGGTCACTCCCCTGATTGACACTGGTAAGAGGAGATACACTGCTTTTCTTGAAGAGAAAACAGACAGTTTAAACTCTAAGAAAAAAAGTTTAACTTTATTTATTTTAAAATGCAAACTTAGCCTATGCCCAGCAAACATAGGCATTTTACTTATAAATGCACTTCAGAGATCCTTTACCACTATGTCAGTAATTCAGAAAATCACAAATATCAGAAACTTCTGAAGGAATTCTGTGCTAAGACAGTGGAAACTGTTACAATTATTGATAACCCAAACTTGGTTCAGATACCCTAACATCAGGAAGATGTGTGAACTGCTAAAAAGAACCTTATTCTGACCATCCTTAAAACAAGAATATGTGGCAGCCTGTACTGTTTGTGCCCAAAATAGGTTCCTAGTTTCTCACCTTGTGGACCTTTGCATCCTCTTCCTATTCCTTGAAAATCATAGTCCTGTATTGGTATGAAAGTTGTGGTCGAATGACCTCCCTTCAGAGGAATGACTACTGTACTGATAGTCGTAAATAGCTTTTACAAACAGGTATCTTCATTTCTCTTAAAAAAAAACTCTAAACTGAGGGATATCTTTTTAAGGAACATCTTCTGTCTGCACAGGATTTTGGAGGATATTATCTCATATAGAAACAGTCAATTCACAGCACAGTTCTGCAAACCTTTTAGTCATCTCCTGAGTTTTGACATTATCCATCTCTTAGAGCAGGCTAATAAAGTTCCTAAACACTATTTATGCCTGTATATTTATGAACAACAAGATAATTGGTTGAATATGCTTACAATTATTTCTACCAAGATTCAATGAAAATGCCATCCAGGCCACACTTGATACCTCTTTTCAAGCCAGTCACCTGAAACCTTTTACAAGTTATCCAGGAGAGGAGGGAGCTCTGTCAACCAATTCAACTTCAATGCCAGGAGGATTCCAAGTGGTTATGAACCTGATTATAGGTATCTTCTAAAGATCTTCATACTCCTCTCCTACTGAAGGCCTTCCACAAGAAATATCCCAACAAGCTGAGCCTCACCATTGTCATCTCTAAATGGTTTGGTTCTGGCAACCCATCTGCATAGCAGGCTCCTGATACATACATATTTAGAGTCTTCCTAATCCTTTAGTTGTATGCTACAACATTAAATTAAAAGGTATCATGCACCATTTCGAGCCAGCTTCATACTATAGCCTAAATGAACCTGGTATTTAAAAATTAGGCTTTCCCTAGATTCCCTGTCTGTTGCTGTGTTCGTGGTTACCTGTCACACATTGCATATTGCCTGACTACCTGCATGGGTTCCAGGTTTCCATCAATCCTACTAACAGTTACCTGCATTGCTGCAGCACCTGTCCTATTATTTGAGTTGCCATGAGCTCTTCTTCTTCTTCCAGTATTGGAAACTACTACAAATTCAAGAGGGGAATCTTGGACTTACCACTAAGTTCTGTTTCCAAGCCTTCTTTTGTTTGATATAATCTTTAACAGTGGCGACTTCAGTCATAGAGTGGTCTCTTGGATTGTATTTATGTTTTGGCTTGCTAAGCCTTTTGCCTGGACTTATCTTTCTCTGCCTGAGCATTCCCATTCTTTAATGATCATTGGGACTTCAGTCCTGCGGATCTAACTAACAATGTGAAGGTATTTACCTAACCATGACATGATGTTTGACTGGATGCACATGGCCACGTTAGGGTCTACTAATTAAGTAAAACTGTTGCTTTTTGTATATATCAGCATTGAATGACGTGGCCAAATGTTATGTATTTCTGTTTTTATTTGATAGAAATTTACCTTTTATGTAGTGGCAGAATAAAGAATTATATTAGGAAAAATGTGTTCATTTTACTTGCAAAATTGAAATTGAAGAAAAATATATAACCATTGTGTGGGGAATTTGCACTGATGTTATTTATTGCATTTATTTTTGTTAGCATTGCTATAGCACCTTTGTATATTCATTGCCTGTCAATAGTGGTAGAGAACAAACAGGAGGAACATTAGATGAGTATTGTAATGGTACACTGTAGGCCAAAGTCAGAGCCAAGGTCATGGGTGTATCTACTTCCATACAACACTGTGAATACCAGCATTTCCTCCATTGAAATGAAGAGAAAAAAAAATCCTCAGTCCAGAGGTTACTGTTTGAGGGGAAAACAGACAAAGAACATGAGTCTGCAACCAATAATTCTAGAGCTAAATGTACCTCAGCACACATTCATATTAATATAGCTATTTTATTACAACCAATTGGTGTATATGAAGGGGAGGAGATTGCTGTTAGATTTTCCTTTTAATTTCCCAGAGCAGAAGAGGCCTGCCTAGATTAAAATGGCTTCAATAAGAAGTATGAGAATATGTGTGAGCGACACAGAAATAGATTAAGAGATAGAGAAGGAGAGATGGATGAAGTAGTGACAGAGCAAGCAGGGAAGTGTTGAACAAGGAGTGAGATGGATAAGATTATTAGGAGGTGCCACAAAAGTTTTGGAAGTAATACATTGGGGGAGGTGTGGACATGACAAAAATCGAGACATAGATACTACAACATAACTCAATAAATAGATTTGGTTATAAATATTTTCAATCTGGTGAAAAATTATAACAGTCATATATTACTTATAATAATATTAATATTATCTGCAAAGTGGGTCAATGTTCACAGAGTTGTGAATACCTCCAGTTGTGCAGTAACCTTTAGATTTTCCTGTAAGTTTCCCAAAGCAGAAGAGGCCTGACTAGATTACAAATGGCTTAGCCAATGGCACAGCAATCTTCATATATAAGGCTTATGCACATATAAATAATGTAACAGTTAATTTCTAGGTAATCCTTTGTTATTAATTTGTATTAATTTCCTTAATTTCATGTCATAATTTATTTGCAACCCCAGTAGATCTGTGGCTTACTTGAATGGAGGTCATAAACCACTGCTGGCCTGTGGACCACAGTTTGGGAACCTCTGTTTGAAGATTTGACATAGATTGGCCCCATAATTATAAAAGTATGCAGACCCCTAACACAGAAATATAAGTCAGGAGAAGTATCGGGTCTTGGAATGAAGACCTATGAAATGAGATTCACCTTACTGGGACAATAGTTCTCTTATTTATTTAAACATTAGCAGCCTTATTAAATTGTGATTTGGCCAAATGAAAAGGGCTCTATTTAAGCACATAGCATATTTTTTTTACAGAAGTTTTTAGTTAGTGAACTTCTATCCAAAAGTAAGGTCTAAAAACTTCTGTAAAAAAATATGCTATGTGCTTAAATAGAGCCCTATTCAATTTGCTGAATCGCAATTTAATAAGGCTGATAATGAATATCAGTAGGTATCATTGGCAGCTGTTTTGAAGGCCATAAAGAAATGCATTAGTGCAGAACAGTACATGATCATTTATAGCTCAGAGCACTTGATAAGTGTGGAAGAGAGGATCTAACTACATGATAACATTAGAATACCTTGTTTTTGACATCATATACACAGATTGTTACTAACTAGCACACCTTGACAGGTAATTAAGGAATCATTAATTTGCATAGTATTAAACAAGCAATATTGAATATTTCAGGAAGCATTTGCTATAGAAAAAATGGCAGTTCAATATACAGCACATTAATGGGCATAAGTTAATGGACCCGATGTACTAATGGAGAGAACTCCCATTGCTGTTATCCAGTGAGGCAAATGTGCTAAGATCTCCAAAACATTACCCTCTAGTCCATCTAGTCCATTGTTATTTGAAAATCAATTGTCTTTCCGTCAAAAAGTTATAAATGTGATAATGCAACATTTTCTTTAGATCAGTGTGACAAGATCAAATGTAGCTAGGGAAGCTCATTGCCTCCCACAGAAAAAAACACTAACCTTATTACTTATTTAGAAGCAAATAATACATTTTGATTATGTGCATTTCGGAGTTAATGTTCTGTATGAATCCTTAAAATGCAAAAATATACATGTGTAGATAGAAAATGGCTCTTCCCAGTAAGGATAGTCAAATTGTGGAACTCACTGCTACAGGAGGTTCAACTCAATAAATAATTTTAAAAAGACGTTGAATGTATTTTGAATGAAAAAAATCATACAAGGCTATGTTGGATAACTACTGTAGTATAGGCAGGATATTGATATAGGGAATAATCCAGTTATAATATTACTATTTTCAATTGTTCACTATGAATAATGGAACAAGATAAGTTTTTGCTCTTTGCCCATTGATTAGACATAATTATATAACCGGACAAAAATAAGTCAAGGTGAAAATAAGATAAGCCTGTGAGGTAATGACATAAATATCTCTATTTCTAATCCTCTCATTTGATACCCAAATCTGTTTAATCTTATAAATAATCGTTCTTGACTCGCAGATTTTTAATTACATTTGTCCAAAAGTGAGAGGCTTTAACATTAATCTGCTTCAGAAGCTTATGTGTCTAAAGTTTAATTTTCTTGGTAAAAAATGACTTAACCTGCAAAATGTTTTTTATAAAGATTAAAATAAATACATATAACCTTTAATTTGTAACTATTGTATTAAATTTTGCTTTGACAGCAGTAGACATTGTACCTTTGCTTCTAACAGGTAATAAGGTAATACAGTGCTCCATTCAGGAAGTGCTTAGTGTTTTGTGCTGCCAATCTATACATTTCCTCTCATCTCTTTAGACTGTAAGTTTGCGAGTTTCCAATCTTGTTAGGTGCTTTAGGGAAAACACTGTGTGTGTTTGAAAGCTAAATACCGTAACGGGCCCTCCATTCCTTTGCATTGTGTTCACTTTGTCTTTGACTTGTACCTAACCCCTGAATAGCACTGCAGAATATGTTGTTGCGTTACAAATAAAGGATAATAATAAACTAATCTAAAGGATAATAATGAACTAAACTCTCATCTCTATATGGAGGTGCAGTCATATGGTCAGATCAGTTTTGTCAGTTATATGCAAAATATATTTAAATGGCAATACAATGTCTTATTTTCCCTGTGAGTCATTTGAGAAGCAGCTGAGTACAGTAAAAGCGCAACAGAGAAAACTTGAGAGTCTACAGACCATGTTGGAAGGCATTTGTAAGATAGCAAATGCCATCCCTGCAAAGAAATGAGTAGTTATGACAATAAAAAAATAAGTTGAGTAACAGACTATTCTGGCAGGTAAAGGGTAAATAGTTGTTGATGAACCATACTACAATCCTGCAAATAACCTAACTGTATATTGTATGCATAGGAAATACTACTCTATTGAAGAGCAGCCAGTTCTGAGGAGGATTATTCTCTAATGTCAGTGTTATTTATTCTCTCTCATGTGACACCTTTGTTTACTCCACTAGTTACTCTGATTAGCTGTATATAACTCTTTAGCTGTCAGGAAAATATGGAAACTGCAAATGCTTCCCAATAACATGAAGTAATGATGTGATAATGCATTGATTTACCATGGATAAACCAAACCATTATTTCACACTTAAGTAGATAAATAAAGAGAGAGATATATATTGATATGTGTGTGAGTGCTTATGTACATCTATATGCACAACTTTATTTAAAACAGGTCAAAAAAACATATTTTCAGCACATAACCTCTGCAGAATATAGATTTCCATGGGAATCCGGGTGCAATTCTGGGATGACAACATGCAAATTAGTATCTATCTATCTAAGGAATATTTTGCATAGGGCTACCTCTGGTAAATCCAGCCCTGCCAGTAGCATAATCCCCCACCCCCTTGCCACAGACAGACAAGCAGTCCAAGATGGAATCCCCCATGAAATGACATAAGTAGAGTCAAGAAGTTTTCAAAACCATGCAATGACCTTTTAAATATGCCAATCTTAATTAATATATAGTGTGTACACCAATACATTTCCCCATTGTACATTGTTCAAAGTTATGAATCAACCATAAGTTTTTTTTTAAAAACAGTACACCTCCAGGTTTGTTGGGGGAAAATAGAAAGCAGAATAATCAATTTACTATGTATATGTAATATACTTCATATGGCATTGCACTGCCTCAAATCTTGGTCAATATTTCGAGAATGCAACTTGCAGAATACAAGGCATGTAGTGTGCTCACATCACAATGTGGATCTCGTGATGTTACTGTTGATCACTCCAACACCCGAAACACTTTTGATAGATAGCTCCTGTGGATTTGTGCGCTGAATCTCCAATTTGTAAGAACTAACAAAGAACCAGTGTGACCAAAGTTTTCTTCATGCTCTTTTGAAGAACGAAATTTGAAAGTAGGTGACATGCATGTATATATATATATATATATATATATATATATATATGTGTATATATATATATATATATATATATATATATATACGGAAATATATATATATATGTATGTATATATATATATATATATATATATATATATATATATATACTGTATACAGTTGTGCTCAAAGTTTGCATGACTACCCTGAAGGATAGTGAATATATGAAGCCATTTATTATCACATAGTTCTTTGGCTCCTTTTCAAGTCATAATGATAACAGAAATCACCCAAATGGCACTGATCAATAGTTTGGATACCCTTAGTTCCTAATTTAGCATCAATGATAACGTGCAGTCTTTTGTAATAGTTGTCTATGAGCCGCCTAATTCTTGCAGGTAGTATAGCTGCCCATTCATCTTGGCAAAATGCCTCCCGGTCATGCAAAGTCTTTGGTCTTCTTGCATGAACCGCACGTCATTTATTGTCTTGATGATATTAAGGTCAGGAGACTGTGATAGCCCCTCCACAACCTTCACCTTTTTTACTGTAAGCACTGGAGGGTCAACTTGGCCTTGTGCTTAGGGTCATTGTCATGCTGGAAAGTCCAAGAGAGTCCGATGCGCAGCCTTTGTGCAGAAGAATGCAAATTGTCTGCCAGTATTTTCTGATAACATGCTGCATTCATCTTGTCATCAATTTTCACAAGATTCCCTGTGCCTTTAGAGCCCCCCCCCCTAAAACATCCACGAGTCGCCACCACGCTTCACAGTGGGGATGGTATTATTTTCACATAGGCCTTGTTGACCCCTCTACAAACATAGCGCTTATGGTAGTGACCATAAAGCTCTATTTTGGTTGTCACTCCAAATTACAGTGTGCCAGAAGCTGTGAGGCGTGTCAAGGTGTTGTCGGGCTATTGTAATCAGGCTTTTTAGTGGCATTGGCGCAGTAAAGGCTTCTTTCTGGCAACTCGACCATGCAGCTCATTTTTGTTCAAGTATCGTCATATTGTGCTCCTTGAAACAACCACACCGTCTTTTTCGAGAGCAGCCTGTATTTCTCATGAGGTTACCTGTGGTTTTTTCTTTGTATTCTGAACAGTTCTTCTGGCAGTTGTGGCTGAAATCTTTCTTGGCTTGGTATCAAGAGATCCCAGCATTTTCCACTTCTTAATAAGTGATTGAACAGTACTGACTGGCAATTTCAAGGCTTTGGATATATTTTTATATCATTTTCCATCTTTATGTAGTTCCATTACCTTGTTACGCAGATCTTTTTTGCTCCCCATGGCTCGGTATCTAGCCTGCTCAGTGCATCCACGTGAGAGCTAACAAACGTATTGACTATTTATACACAGACACTAATTGCAATTTAAAAAGCCACAGGTGTGGGAAATTAACATTTGATTGCCATTTTAACATGTGTGTGTCATCTTGTGTGTGTGTAACATGGCCAAACATTCAATCGTATGAAAACTTTTGATCAGGGCCATTTGGGTGATTTCTGTTATCATTATGATTTAAAAAAGGAGCCAAACAACTATATGATAATAAATGGCTTCATATGATCACTATTCTTTAATAAAAGACATTTTTTTTGCATGATCAGTCATATTTTCAAAATAAATGCAAAAATGTCACAATTTCTGCCAGGGTATGCAAACTTTTGAGCACAACTGTAGTTACATTGTAATTTAGGTTAAAAAAAAAGACTTTTAGTTCATCAAGTTCAGATCTCCTCTGATCTGCAGTATTCAGATTAATTATTAATTGTTAATTGATCCAGAGGCAAACAGAAAAAAAAAAACAAGTTAAACATTGCCAATTGTCTCAAAAAGAGAAAAAAATTAATTCCTTCCTGACCTCAGATCCTGGCGATCGGACTCATCCCTGGATCAATACTCCTTCTCTAATTATCCAGGATAACCCTGAATGCCCTTTTTATTTAAGAATATATATGAACAGCAGACTCTCAAATAACCATAAATCTCAAGCAATCAGAACTTTTTTTTAATACTGTACTTTGAAAAAAATAAAATACATTTTACAGGGCTCTTATCCACTGTATGTCTCTGCAATTCAGTTTTACCTGGAAGCAGATATGCATGAGTGACTGAGCCAGCATAGTGTTGGGGTTACATTCCCCGGGTTCAGCACCGCACCCTCCAGCTGAACGTACCTGTGTGTAAGTGAGGAGTGAAAGCTGCTGATGCTAGAACAGCCCTCGCTGAAATATACTTAGCAGAGCATCATATGTGCAGCTAATCTAGGCCTCTTTTAATAGTTACTCTCAATCAACCAGAAAATACATTTATCCAGCATATATCAATCCTTGTGGGTGCCGGATAACTGAGAGTCTACTGTATATAATAAACAGTAATTTTGTGTTCACATTTAAACATTTAAAACAAGTTAAAAATGCTTGTTCCCTGCTCAGAATTCTGAGAAATACAGTTAAAATACTGCATTCTGGGAACTTGGGCAGGGACATGAAAATGTGTCCACAAAAGCTTCTCTCTTTAATCAAAATACCATTTAAAACATGGCTCCTTTGTGGATACAGAAATAGCAGAGAGGTCAGACAAATCACAGTTCACTAGAGAAGGAACTGGCCACCCACTCCAGTATCACCTGTCATATTCCTATCAGGCCCTCAGGGGAATGTTCATACTCCACAGTATCACTAATTGGACTTGTAATGTGTATTAACCCTTTATTATTATTATTATTATTATTATTATTATTATTATACATGATAAATATTATTATACATGATAAATATTATTATATGATATCTAATGTGATTAGGACTATTATTATATTCATATGTATTGATCTATTGCATGGTAACTAGGGTTTATTAGTTTACAGATATAGGAATGTGACAACAATGTGATGTATGTGGATGTCCCATAACTCCAACAATTGAAAACACACACAGACCACAATCAGAAATGGTCAAGACTGCATTAATATCATTGGTGTTTTGTGGGCGGATCCCGAGAGAGCAAGAGGCTTGTGGGAAAAAAGGGGATGCCTACAGGGGGTAGGCATATTGTCTATAATAAGCATGATGCATAGTACTTACCAGGGACACATGTGGTCACTACACCACTGCAACTGGAATCTGATGAAAAAAAGGATCATCAGAAATCACTCCATTTAATTGAAGAAACCATTAATGTGCATAGCACTATCAGCTTGTCTAGATCAGCTCAATGAAGCAGTTGCTTAACCATCTGGACTGTGAAATCCAATACAGTTTCACACATACAATGTGGTGGAAAAAAAAAATCTTTAAAAAAGTGGTAAAAAAAAAACTAATCAACATGCATGTACTAATTACTGTAACTATAACAATATACAAACTCACCTATTTCCCATCTGCAAGCATTACTAACTATTAGCTAGGTCTCTGGATAATCAGCAATATGGGAAAATACCCATTAATATGGAGAGGACACAAGGGTCAGCAGCCAGATTCACTGTTACTTACATCAGACCTAAGGATCTGTGCTCAGACTGGTATTGAGGTCAAGATCACATGCTGCACTAGTGCATATATAATAATGCTGGCTGTCATTAACATGCAATTGGGAGACTTTGCAAGTCCACCGCCATAGCGGTATTAGTCTACATTTAAGCTAACAACAAGCATGTCTTAGATATGTGGCTATATGACAGCTTTCATATTGTGGGAGCTACATGTTAAGGGGGGGCTGTCATTGAAGAAGAAATGTATAGCTGAGAGACAGCGGCACCACAAGTGGCAGAGGTGGGAGGAGAGGAGTGGCGGGGCTGTGAGTGTCCTGGGGGTGCCTCAGGTGTAGAGGAGGCGGTGCTGGGGACAAGTCCAATCCTGAGCAGCCCGGCCAGATAGGATTCTGTCATTAGATGTTGCCTCCTCTCCTTCCTATTGCGCCTTGCCAGGCTGTGCATGAGCTCTGTAAATTGGCAGAGATGCTGGCCTGGATCCCCCGAAGTAAGGCCGCATGAGGGCTAGCATCTCAGCCTGCGCATCGTGGCCTGATGTGGGGGATGGGGGCCTGTGGGGCGTGGTCAGGTGAGGAGGTGGAGGTGATGGAGTGGGGAGGGTCTTGGCCCAGCTGGAGCTTGGGTCCAAACTGGCAGTGGTGGAGTTGGGCCCGGTGGTGGTGGTGGCAGCCAGGCCAGCGCACTGCTATAAGGGGAAGGAGATGGTGGCTGGCTGCTGTCCTGTGAGTAGGTCCAGTTGGAGGGCCCAGCCGAGATGCTCAGTCTTTGAAGGAGGGGGATAGTGGGATCAAAATCCATCAGTGTTGCCAGTGGTCCAACTGGTGACCCCACTAGCCATATGACATCCTCCTCCTCTGAGCAAGGACCTCAGATCCTCTTCCTCCTTCCTGCTGGGCGGGGGCTTGCTCCTCCACTTCCTGCTCCAATGGAGCCGACGCCCCCGCCTCTCGCTCTCCACTGGCCCTGACCTCCTCCTGGATGCTGAAAGATAGAAAAGGAAGGTATATGTCATTAGTATGATGAATGATACATTGTTATGTGTTCATTCCTAACTATCTGAACGTGGATAAATCTCCTAATTGCAACTCAGATTCCCTAGATATAATCTATTCTTTGGTTTATGGTCTTGATGGTTCTTGTCTCCAAACGCTATCTTGATTCCGGCTGCGGTCTGTAACTGTATAGGCTGCAGTGGGCACAACAATAAATGGACTCTCTATTGCTTGATTACTGTTGTTGTTGTGTCCAGGAATGACAGTGATTTCTCAGCTTCATGGATTTAATGATGCATCCATCTATCCCTTGTTAATTACATGGAGCTGACATGTCAGTGTCCTTGTTGGTCATCATGTACATGTGTAGTGTGTGTGATGTACATGTGGTGGCATGTTCGTGTATATTCATGTGATATTCACCTGACATGGAGGCTGGGTCCTGCTGGGCCTAAAGCTCCAGCGGCGGGCAACTGTTTCAGAAGGTCCCCGGCAACCCTCTCCCACTCATTATAAGTCATTCTCTGGTCCTTGTCCTCCTTAGCCATCATCCTCCTCACCTCCTCATGTCATCGAACCTGTGCTTGACAGACCTCACATCCCTTGGTGCTGTGGCTACGGCGGTAACCTCAGCCGCTACCTCCTTCAAAGCCTGAGCCCTAGTCCCTGGCTTAACTTCCCTCACTCATGCAAGAATCACAGGGCGGCAACAGATAGCACAGAGGAGGACCACATTCTCACGGTGCGACTAATTGTGGGCCCTATGCTTTTCCTTAGCCTCTTGCCCTCTCGACTGTAGACGGAGACCCTTGCCTCCCTGACCTGTCCCTGAGGCCTGTCCCTTCTCCAAACTATCACCCCCTCCCCTGTGATTAGACCCCTTCCCCTCTGTCCCTCTCCTATGTGTGCCTGATGTTTGGGCCACCATGCCGCCACCCACCTCCTCCTCTGCATTCCCATCCTCCTCCTGCTCCTCCGGTTCCACATTCTCTCCATCCTCCACCTCCTCCTCTCCCTCCTCCACCTCCTCCCCAACACTCCTCACCTCCTCTTCCCCACCTCTCCCCTCCTCTCTCCATAATAATCACAAAAGGAAAATGAGGATAAATAAAATAAGTGTAACTGTATATGTCTGATGGAATTTTTTGTTGTGTATTATGTGTAATTTATAACTGCTAGGGGATGGGGTGTGGGTGGATGGGGGGGTGACCTAACTCTATATGTCTCTATGTGTGTTGTTTAAATGATGTGTATTGCAAATATGTGTAATCTGTAAATACGTGTAAGCAAGTATTAAGTGTAAACTTGTATGAAATAGAATTTAAATGAATAAAACCACAAACTACCTCTCTCCAAACTCTCCTACTCTCTCTCAAATTGAACCTGACCACCAACTCTGGGACCTGCATGCTACTTCCAAAATACAACACAGTCAACGCATGGGCGGTGGAACGCAAATTGATAATCTACCTCTGTCAATCATCTTCGCTAGACCGCTTTCTATTGACTGGAAGGCCTGTGTCGCACTATGTTATACCGCAATTGGATAGTTACGGACGATCGCGGCTCGTCTGGCCCCTTTACAGCTTGTGTGCGTGGAGAGGGTTTACGGGCTTGTATCTACGGTCCGTAACTCGCGTCATGGTCTAAGATTTATAATTTTTCACTGAACATCAGAAATGCAGCAGAAGATTTTAACCCCCAGCTGTACTCTTTAGCTGATTCCAGCAGTCCTTTATCTGCTGCTGTGGGTATGTCTGAGGGCACTGCCAGTGACTCATGTAAACAGGCACTTCATTTATGACTTTTTCTGTGAAAAATGTAAAAAGAATTTCAACTTGTTTTTAGGAGAAATTTACAGTGGTGTGTTCCAAATTGTGCTGAATTAACTGGCCCTTTAATCCTGACAACTAATGGAATTATACAATAATTATATAATATACTCTTAAAACGCACTCCCTTTCACCCTTGGAAGGCTACCTTAGTGCAGATGCCAGGGAGAAGCAGGAGGCACAAATGGGTTGTGCAATATGTTTGGATGTGACTATAAGGACACTGTGCTGGTAGGGTGGTAGATCTTATTAGAATGACACCCAAATAGTTTCCATGCCATCAAGTTCTAAAAAACAATCATTTTGTCAGACAAAGGGAGAGAAAGTAAAATAAAGTGTTAATCTTCTTCCTCTAAACAAGATATCATAGCTGTGAGACACATGAATAAGCAACAATCTTTCTATGGCCTTGATAGAGCTTTTTCAGTATCAGGAATGAGAAAGCGGCGTCCAAACAAATGTCAGAATAAAGTAATGGTGGCGTTTGAAACAATACTGACTCAGACGTGAGCTGTGTATTAATGTGCTCTGACACTAACCAGGACACTCTGACTTCTAAAGTATTAAAGAGACCAGGACACTAACCTAATTATATTATACAAAGGAAATGAGCTGGTGAAAGATTATAAAAGTGTCTTGGTTTTTAAAGTAACAGTTCCTCACAGATGGTTTTGTTAAAATAGAATTTCTAAATAAATCTCTTTTTTTTCTTATTTAGTACTTTTTCCGTATACTGCTGCTTTAATATGTCACTTGTCCCAGCTGGAAACTGCTGTCAGTAGGATTTAAAAAGCAACAATTTCTGCATATTTTTTAAAGAATAGCCTCTTTGAAAGATTCTTAATGTCAACTTATTTACCCTCTAATATAATGACACTTATGATTGCCACAGTTTCTCCCAGAGTCCTTTGTAACAACACACCAGTGCATCTGCATGATCTACTCTAAAAAATAAATTAAACCAACTACTCTTTAAAAAAATAGTTCTCAGCGCTAGTACAACCAAACAGCCTGAACCGCTCCGGGTGAGTCAACCCTCACCATTCATTCTCTCTTCTCCCTCTAATTCCATCAATCATTCTTCTTTATTGATCATTTTTTTAAATGCATTGACTGTTTTGTATTTATTCAAAAAAGTTTAAAATCTTTTGCATGCTGGAATTCATTTACTGTGTTTTTTCCCTACCGCTTCCACTGGAAAGCTGTACTTTCACACATTGTCCATAGATCTTCCATCTTCAAACGTCAAAGCATGACCTCTTGTTCTTACATTTCTTTTTTTCTGGAAGATAATTCCATGCTGAATTTGATTAAATAAATTAAATTGAGATATTTGAAGATGTGTCAGAACATGGGTTACACTCTATCCCAAAAATTATATTGCAAATATAAAAACACAATCAAAACACTTATAACACAGTTCTATAAGACTATGCCAACATACACAAAACAAAATCCTAAAACTTGCATCAGTGTAATAATATTGTGGGTTATCTTAACAACCACATTGTTTTTTAAAGAATCAGTCAAATAGCATTATTAAACATAAAGTCACAATACAGCCAAAATTCATAAAATATTGCAGGTAAGAAAGAAAAGGAAGAGTAAGCAAAAATGTCAAATCATTCTCTGATCCTTGTTGTGAATCCAGGGAACATGGACAGATTTATATGTAGTATGGCGACGGCGATTCACAGTGAAGTGGGACTTTTGCTTCTCTGCTACCAGCAAAAGAACAAGTGGGGTTAAGCATGGGATATATTGGGGGGACTTTCTGGCACCACCCTATGGCAACAAGCTCTCACCTAACAACTATGTACATAGACCTGCACTGAAAATAGTTCCAGCTCCTCCAACATTGTAAATCATTACTTCCAAAAAAAGTAGTAAACCTATAAATCCACCATCTTACAGCCCCAGTCATGGGGTCTAGATTCTTGCTCTCACAATGTACTGGGGTCTGAGTTGCTTCTGATGTCATTACTAGTATCCTATAGGCCTTTGTAGGCACAGACATTTTCTCCCATATTACCGCCTGTCCTCTCTCTGTACATGTTAAGGTCATTAAGTCTATCCTTATCTCCTAACCTAGAAATAAAGATAAACTACATTTTGCCAGCAGCAACTCAGCCTGCCTGCCACCAAACCAGACAGCCCAATGTTTCTCTTAAAGCTGTGATGCAGGCTATCGCGATCTCCCTTGTCACAGCAGTGAATTATACAAAGTTAAATATGGCTGCCTGCATCTGAGAGAAACACATGGACTGTCCAGGCTGACAGATTTTTTGCCAACAAAATGTAATTTACTTAAGTGATTTTTAACTTGTTTATGTAACACAAAATTAATTGGCAAATGTCAGTTTCTTTTATATTAAAGATCACTCTTAGACAACATTAACTATAGTTAAAAGTTAGGAAACTTGCCAAGTTTATCAGGTACTTACTTTTCCATGTTTGTCGAGAGAGTAAACTGCCATTTTGTTTAATTTTTGTCACTTAGAATGCTGAGTGGATTGTTTATGTGTTTTTCAAGAGTTCATGTCAGCTAAAATACTGAGGTCTTGTAGAACTAGAACACAAGTGCTATAGCTTTTACATATATACCGTATTGGTCCGAATATAAGCCGCACCCGCATACAGTATAAGCCGCACCTGTAAAATGCAAGGGGAAAAAATAGCAAAAAGATAGTACTCAATTATAAGCCGCACCCTTAAAATTGGAGAGAAAAAGACTCTCTCCAAGTGATCAGCCATTGCAAGAAACAGGCTTTCTAATTAGTACTGTAGTTTTTTTTGCAGGTTACAGGCCTTACAGGATGTTAGAATCACTAAAACCGTAAATCCCTATTTAATTGCTACAATACCGCAGTCTCAAGCACGCAAATCGGCACCCTTAACTCGCAATTGTGCAAATCTTCAGTAATTTTACGTTCGCGAATAGAAGCCGCACACTTAACTCGCAAGCTCGCAAATCGGCAGTGATTTTTTTCACGGTCGCGAATATAAGCCACACCTGTAACTCGTAAACTAAAAAATCGGAAAAAAGGTGTGGCTAATATTCGGACCAATACGGTATTTGAACTGCACTCTTTCATGTAAGAACATCTTGAGCCACATCAATTGCAAGCCCGCAACTTAATACCCGTAGGCCTTAAGTCTGTGAGTGTGTTGTGGGCTCCCGTTCGTCTATGATTGCGATGCTATTCAATTGCTCAAGCCCGCAACTGTCCCAAAGCCGAAAAGGTAAACCATGCACTGATTCATAGCATTTCAGTGCTGGAACATGTTCAATTAAGCAAGCCCTTAACCTCCCATTTCGAATCAGCCAATATTACGGCTGTAAAACATGGAGGTGACATGTCAATCAATTAGGTTTGGGGGTCCGATATGCGATCAGACTCGCAAAACATTAAAATTAAAGAATTATGAAAATGTATGTAAATACTTTTCTAGTCCATGTGGGTTGTCTGATATGTATTAACTCATTGATACCCGAGATCGATTTAGCCACGAAATGAAACATAAAAATACACTTAATGTCCTGCCAAATTGTGAGCTTCAGACTGTGGTGCAATTCATTCTAATGTCTATCATCACTTTCCCCGTTATTTACAGTTCAGTATTGATGTTTTATTTGCATTTACAGTGCTACGAATAGGTGTTTAAACCCGTCGCAGGTCCCCTCTAGCACTCAACGGATATTCTCCTTCTTTTGCCATTTACGGGTGTGAAAACATTTGTGGGCTTGGGGAAATTGAGCAATTGAATAGAGATTTGTGATTTTAGCCATCGTAACTCTTGCGAAAGTGAAAGATCAAAGGTTTCCTCAGGCTGTAAGTTACGGTTTTAACCATCGCCATTTTTTCTAGGCCGTAACTCGTAACCTGTTTGTAGCCCCAAAAAATAGGCCAATTGAATAGCAAATTTACTTGAATCAGGCTCCTTGTTTTTAGGTGATCCTTTGAGCATATATACTGAAGCTACCAGCAGAGTTTAATTAGATTTCCAAACAGTAGCTGAGTCTTTCCTATAGCACATGTGATGTACCGCAATGACTCCTGTACTACTGTGTGCACAATTAGATACAAGTGTTGATTGTGAAGTCATGGGGTCTGTTGAGATGAGACTGAGAAAATATTTTACAATCAGACCTGTTTAAAGTACATGCTCTGATTCGTTACTAGTGAGAACTCTCATTAAAGAAGAAGAACCTCTTAGCGTTACTCTATAACAGGGGTAGTCAGTTATTTATTTTTTTACAAACGATATTTTAATATAATGGCATTCAGAATGGCACAGGAAGGAAGTTTACAAAGTGAATGGGGACTTTGGAAAAGAAAAGGATGTAAATGATACTTTAATTAGGTATTCAGAAGCTGCAGCTAAAACATATGGGATAATAATTGTAATAATACTTTGGAGGTCTGGTACTCAGGGACCAGAGGTCCCGATTTGGATCCAGTTCTAGCTATAGACTACCCTTTCTCTGTGGAGTCTTTTTATGCTTATGTGAAGAGGTCTTTATATCTTGGAAAAAATGGCTTTGTGGAATAACACATGAATCAGGTATTTTATCACTTGTAAGAAAAAAAAATAGTAAGAATAGTAGAGGCCATATTACATGGAAGATATCTAAATAACCAGAAATGTTTCCTGATTTCCTGTGATATACTAGTGGCAGTGTGCCCTGAGCAGTATATAAGTCTGCAAGGCCCTCATTCAATTGCAATTTGGCCAATTGTATAGGGCTCTAAATAAGCGCATTACATATTTTTTTAAAGAAGTTTTTAGTTAGTAAACATCTATCCAAAAGCAACTAACTAAAAACTTCTTTAAAAAAAATATGCTATGTGGTTATTTAGAGCCCTATTCAATTGGCCAAATCGCAATTGAATGAGGCCCTAAGTGTTTAGTCTTGTAAGGTGCTTTGGGGAAAGCACTATGGCCCTCATTCAATTGCAATTTGGCCAATTGAATAGGGCTCTAAATAAGCACATAGCATATTTTTTTTAAAATAAGTTTTTAGTTAGTGAAAACCTTGCTTTTGGATAGATGCTTGCTAACTAAAAACTTCTTTAAAAAAATATGCTATGTGCTTATATAGAGCCCTATTCAATTGGCCAAATTGCAATTGAATGAGAGCCTATGTGTGTTTGATTTTAAGCTCAAAGACAGGGCCCTCTATTCTTTTACAATGTGTTAAAGATCTTTTTGCCTTGTACTTAACCCCTTTATAGCACTATGGAATATGTTGGCGTATTACAAATAAAGTATAATAATAATAATATGTGTCCTCGGTAACCTTTAACTTTTTACATAAATTAATGCAAATTAATTAATTAATATTCAGTATTATGAATAATATTTATTGATATAGGAACCACAAAATGTCATTTTCTTGAGATTTTAGAAGATATGTTCCAGTATGAAACACTTTGTTTATTGATGTGCTGTAGACAGCCATGCCGTCACGTAATCTGAACACTCTCTGTGCCTGGCTACAGCAAGCCCTTTATGGCACTTTCTCCTCCTGACTCCTTGACTCCTGATTGGATGCAGTGGAGCATACGCCTGGTTTATTGCTTGGTGTCTTTCACACACTATCTACTGACTGGGTATTTTTCAGTTCATTTATACCATTAAACAGCCTTACTATTGATATGTATTGCATTTTTTTACATTTGACACAAGAACATTTTGAAATATACACACCCATTATACAATTAGAAATCTCCCAAATGTTGTATTTTTGGATGGAAAAATACTTTTTTAAAGGACCGCTGTAGTTCAAGAAATGAGACACTTATTTGTCAAGTATGTACCAAACTAATTATATTAGCACTTGAGTAACAATGGGCATAAAGCAGTTTATTGGACCTGGATTTTTGAAGACTCTGGTATTGAGTGTTTGTTACATTAGTGGAGGGCACGGTGAGGAAGTAAGGAACAGAGAGCCTTTGTTTGATAATTGAGTACAATCAAAATTGGTACAACACACCTCTCCCCTGAGTGGCCCACAAGCAGGAAGTGGCATCATCAGATGCAACCACAGATCTCCAGAAAGGTAAATGTCCCTCTCACACACACAACTTTTACCTATGAATAATGGAGTGCTCGAGGGTCCAGTTGAAGCATCAACATTTATTTTTTTCTGCTTAATTATGTTCATAGTCAGACTTGTTTTTTTCTCAAATATATACATAGGTTTTTCAAAATGTTCTATATTATCATTTGAATAACTAAACATGATAATGGGCAAAATGTATTTACAAAGCAATGCATACATAAATAAATAAAACACAACCTTTATATTGTGCAACATTTATATTATTCGTAGACGTAATGTTTTGCTTTCTTTCCTGCTGCTTCCTGTTATTTTTTTAAGGTGTCCTTGTAAACTACTGTTCTTTCCTTTACCTTTGCTGAGAGCACTGGCAGGCATAACTGCCACCATTCCACTGTGCAGGCGAAAACTTTTTTTTTCTACATTCTAAAACATGAATATTTTTAAGTGTAGTTCCTCAAAATAGCAAACGTTAAGAATGTGTACACAGTGGTTCTGCTCCAGCTACCCATACTTCCCTTTTTGAGGGAAAGTCCTACATTTAAAGAAAGATTCCACTGTTTCATGTTCAACCATGACAAAAATTCTAGTTTCTCCTGTTGTGATCTCTAAAAGTCTGTGATAAACAGAGTAAACAGAGAGGACAGGAGTATGTATAGTTTGCAGTATATATATATATATATATATATATATATATATATATATATGGATGAATATGAATGGTTTCCAGTGTTTAATATTAAAATAGTCTACCTAAAGGTTTATGTAAATATTTAAACATTATTTTATTAGCAAGCTCTTAAAATGCTGTCGCTAAATATGTATAAATAGTGCCTATACTGATCTGCCCTTGGCAACCCATGCAGATAGTGTTTTTGTAGTACCGAATGTCCTGTGTCATGTTCTTGCCTATCTGGGATGGTGTCTCAGCAGTATGTTGCGGAGACAAAGTACCTGATAGGCTAGGAGGTGTATCTGGAATATCATTTCAGCAATTAAAAAAATATAAGAGTAGCTTCCAAATGAACATAGTAAAGACACCAGTTGTTGTAGTACAAGTCTAAGGACTCTATTATATGACTCCTCCAAGTAATTTACTGAGTGATCTTTCCATGTAGGGTGCCACGTACCTATTACATTCCCACAACAAACTTTTTATGAGTGATCGCTACGTATGGACTGTTCCCTAGGATTTTACCTATATTATATGCATCCCCTAATAGTTAATGAAAATCATGTGTATCACAGTGAGACAAATCCTTATGTATAAAATCAACCTCCTGCAAGTCTAGATCAAACATTACAAAAACACTTAAGGGACACTTAAGTAGAAGAAAAAAAAAAATAGTCTAAAGAAGCATTTTAAGGACTATAATTAAATAAAATGAAGGCCTTCACGTCCTAAAACACAAAGAAGCCTTTCTAATGGTTAATCCAACTCTACACAACAATACTAAAGAACATTCAAATAAATCACAGTAGTAATTACATATGCCTGCTCACACAATTAAAAACTGACACCTAACTAATGCTAGGTTTTGGGATGGGTCTACCTAAGCATCAGTTACTTTTAAAAGAGAGCACCATATAACCCCTGGGGCTCTGTATTCATCATGCCTGGTGAATACCGAGCCCCAGGGGTTAGTGTCTACCCACCTTCCTCAACAATAATTCTGCCTTAGCTTCAGCAGCACGGCACAGTCAACTTTTGAATGGGAAGCGCCTAACCATGTAGACTCCATGTAGCAATATTTATTGAAGTTTTTTTTTTTTAACTGGGGTTTGCTATGAGGATTACTTTTTATTGGCTCTGAACATTGAGAGTGTTGTAAACTAGTATCTCTAATGTACAAACCCCTGGGCTACTAGCACATCATTTACTACGTGAGGGGACAATGCAATAGCTCAGTAAATTCCCTCGTAAGAACTCCTGTAGGGCCAATGCAGCTGTACTGGAGCCATGTAATTGAGCCCTAATACTTTAAGTATTAATCTGTATATTATTATTTCATTTTAAGAACACTTATAATTTTTCACATTATCAAGACCTGTATGTGATTTTTTAAATCTATCTGGTAGTCCTTTAAATTATGTGTTATTGTACAAGTTTGACGTGATATTCCAGAATTGTAGCAATGCATAGTTTCCAAAAGTATGTCCCTAATCACGTTACTGTTCAATAACGCTGTGTCATGTGTTTGCTTCAGCAGTGTTTCCTCAAGCTATTTATTATCATGTGCCAAAAAGTACTGTAGACAGAAGTGCAATGCATGTTCAGGTTACATCATGCAGCAGAAAGTAAAGTCCACTGTACACATATACTGTAAAAGAAGCTGATGCAACTGATTGATTGCCATAGATAATGTGGATGTGTGGCTACTTTAAGTGCCAAAAACATGCAAGACTTCTTTCAAAAATGTCATCTCTTTACATGGAGATCTCCCAAGAGATAGCATCTGTTCTGATTACATACTATAGATTTGAAAAGTATTTTGGAAACAAGGTTGAGTAGTACATAATTAGTTGAATTTACAGTGAATTATATTATTGTTTTTCCTTATAGCATTTTTCACATTTATGTATGACTTAAGCAACGTTGTAATAAGAGATATAATGTAGAAGGAAGCAGAAAGGATAGATAAAGGCGAAAGGGAGAGAAGGGGGAAAGGGGTGGAGTATATTGTAGTGGGTTCACTGGAGGTAATATCTTTCTTATTGTCCTTTCCTGCTGTGTTACCACCCAATGCATAGGGTCTGCATCATTTTATAATTAAAGATCTAAACCAGAGGTTCCCAAACTGTGGTCCGTAGGCGACAGGTAGTCTTTGAGCTCCATTTAGGTGGTCCATTGTACAAATAGGATTAGAAAAAGAGTATGTAACAAAATTAGGACAATTAGTAAAAATGCTTAAAAAGCAATATAGTAGTGCCTAGATTCTAGATTTCATTGTTTATATGTTTATATTATATTAATTCTGAAGAAGCAGGTAGAAAAGTCATTAGGTGGACTGCAAAGAACTTCAGGTGGGCTATTACACTGGTCAAGTTTTAAGCAGTCCATAAAACATGTAAATCCCTGATCTAAATGATGTCAAACTTCAAAGAATCATGTGTAATCTGATTGGTTTGAAGACCGCTGCTGGCTAAAAGATGATCATTGCTCATGGTCCATGCTTTCTGGCTTGTTGGTGGCCATAAATTGATTGGTACATTTATACACCCAAAACTGAGGTGTTTTGGTATAAGGAACACATGTAGCCACTCTTCATCTAAGAACTTGTGTATTTTACTTGTATAGAGTATTTGTTCTTATAGAAAATTATTTGGTTTTATATAAATGTTTAACAACGGTAATTAATAATTGTATTCTTCTCAATGTAATGAACACTTCACTTAATTCTAAGAAGTTCCCTGAGCAACACATTCTTATCTTAAGCAACCTTTTCTTGTTTACTCTCATGAGAGGTGACCTCTTGCTTAGCTGAGACCTAAGGCAAAGGAATGGGGTGTTACACTATCAGTCCCATATTGTAGTGTGAAACCCCTCTATGAGTGGCCTAGAGGTTACCTCTCATGGAAGAGAAGAGGGAAAAAAGGGAAAGGCTGCAGAAGGTGAGAATCTGATACTCTGGGGGCTTTGTAGAAGTAAGGGTATGGTATATTTTACATCACAATTACTGTACATTGATGAGGATAGAGTTAATTAATTTGTCCCTTTAATAGTCCACTGTGTATTCTATTAATTTCTTTAAATGCAAATGTGTTTATCTCATCTGGGTTTGGTGAAGTACCACAAAGGAGACGGAAGCCATAGAATTTTGCTTTTGCTTTTGTTTTGGTCAAAGCAGTTTCTCTGTAATGTCAGATGAATGGATTTAGCAAAAGTAGTAGAGCCAGTGCACTATAGAAAAAAACTTTTTTAAGAAGCATTTTTTCTTAAAATGCAAAAAACATTTAATGCATAGTGGCAATTTTAGTTTGTCCTAAA
Source organism: Discoglossus pictus (assembly GCA_027410445.1). Classification (NCBI taxonomy): domain Eukaryota; kingdom Metazoa; phylum Chordata; class Amphibia; order Anura; family Alytidae; genus Discoglossus; species Discoglossus pictus. The sequence continues at coordinate 204,104,473 of CM050163.1, forward strand.
CTAATGCCCTTTAAAATGAAATGGGCAGTCTGGAACTGTGCCCTAGACAGCACCTTTAGTAAATTGTCATTGGTGAGTGGATTAAAAGGGCATTTAACAAATCTTTTTTAATATTTATATACCTCAAGAGAGCGCTAATACTATTTTCTGCATATATGTGCGTAAGTCATATAATTAATTCCTAATCTTTCTTGAATGACATTGCATTTTCATCACACAAGTCGTAATCCATTCCCCATGGTGACAGTGATGTCACAAATCCTGGATTATTCTTTGGCGGCTATCAGTGTCATACCAAAGCAAACCTAAAAAATAGTTAATGTCAAAGCATGTAACTCCATTCACTTTTCAGACAAATTTCAATTAAAAAATATTTTTAATTAAAGGTGAGATTAGATATGTAATGTTTTGTTAACTGTAAACCTGTTGTCTAATAAATGACCCTAAAAATTTAATTGTTAAATTATGCCAATTCATACTATATTTCAGTACGCTTATGAGTGCATTTAAATGATCATCATTATTCACAATGTCTCACTGATGCTATGTTTTGTTTCTGAAAATAATTATATTTAATTGATGTAAATAAAAAAACATTATAAATTAATTTGTGAATTCACATTACCTACTTTTGTAATTATTTTATTTTAGCTACAAAATATGTTTAGAATCATTGTGTTGCATTTTGATTTTCTAAGCACTTAAATCAATATTTTACATTACTTTTACCATTTAAATTACTTTTAAAATAGAGACATTTTTATACAGTATTTCATTGGCAAGCTTTTGGTGTTAGGTTTTGTCCACTAACTTCCTGCATTATACCAGGCCACAATTGTGAAAGGAATGAGTGAAGTTAGAGCTCAGTACCATGCTGTTGGCTTCTTCTTTGTAATTTTAACTTTTTTTTTAAACTTAAAATTAAATTGTAAATAAAATGGTGAATAAAACCTGAATACCGGCATTCCATTTTCAGTGACTCTATGTTTAATTGTTCTCCTTTGTAGTGTCTCATAAACTGTTGAATCAAAAGTGAAGCCTGGCAATGCTGTTTGCCACACAATGGGAGCCTCTCCCCCTCTACTTTACTGGCCTTGCATCTCTCCCCCTGTCTACTTCCTTGTGTCTCATTTCCCCCCTCCTCTCCCTTGTGTCTCTCCCCCTGTGTTTTTACCCCCCTCTACCTCCAGTGTCTCTAACCCCCTCCCCTGTGTCACTTTCCCTCCTGTGTCTCTTTCCCCTCTCTCCCTCCCATGCATCTCTTCGGCCCCTTGTGTCTCTTTCCCTCCCTCTCCCAACCCTGTGTCTGTTCCCCCCTCCCTTCTGTCTCTCCCCCCCATTTCCCTCCCGTGTATCTTCCCCCTCCTCTCACTCCCCTGTGTCTCTTCCCCCTCCTCTCACTCCCCTGTCTCTTCCCCCTCCTCTCCCTCCCCTGTGTCTCTTCCTCACCTCTCCCTCCCCTGTGTCTTTTCCCCCTCCCCTGTGTCTCATTCCCCCTCCCCTGTGTCTCTTTTCCGCTCTCCTGTTTCTCTTCTCCCCCCTGTGTCTCTTTCTCTCTCTCTCTCTCCCTCCCCTGTGTCTCTTCCCCCCACCTCTCCCTCCCCTGTGTCTCTTTCCCCCTCCCCTGTGTCTCCCTCCCCCTCTCCCCTGTTCCCCATTCCCCCTCCCCTGTGTCCCTTTCCCCCACCCCTTATGCGGTGCTTTGCGCATGCGCGGCAAGCGTGGAGCTTTGCGCATGTGTGGCTGTCATGTCCCTCTGCGCATGTGCAGCTCACACCGCACTTTGTGCATGCGCGACTCACGCTGCGCAATGCGCATTTGAGCGCCCCGGTCGGCTTTGCGATCCGATTGTTGTCAAACTGTGATTTGTCGCAAAGCATGGCGACGATTCACAGTTTGACAATTCTAATATGTGGTATATATATATACAGTATATATTTGTGGTCAGGTCCCTCTCCTATGGTGAGGGGTAGAACTGGCAAGAATGATGCAGATTCAAAACCATGGCTCTTCAGCAATGTAAATGCCCTAACGGACAAATGGCGCAAAAGGCACCAAAGAATGGTGAAGGGTAGCTGAATTGTGGCTGTTGCTACGGACTTCATGGCCTGATATAAGGGCCGGACGAGTCCTTGGGCATGGGCAAGGACAGCTGATAGGGGTCTAAATCAGCAATGAGGTGCAGCGAGAGAGCGGCTGGACGAGAAATTAACAGTAGGAAATGGTAGTAGCAGCAGTATGAGATCAGGAAGTGGGTAGATATGGATGAGAATGGAAAAAGGAAAGAGAAAGAAACAGGTGCAGAATGAATAATGAGTGATAGCGGCTAAAAGAGGACAAGATTAGTAGAGAGACAGAGAAAACAGCTAGTAGGTGAGGCGCACAAAAAAGGCCAAAAAGTAGCAATAAAAGGGAAAGCTCCAGGCGAAAGGCTCGATGAAGCCTGCAAAAGCTGCAACATAAGGGAAAAAGCTCCAAGCAAGGGTGTGGTGTGGCCTGCATAAAGGCCAAAAAGGTTCAATGCGAAAAGGCTTGCGAAAGCCCGCAAAAAGGGGGGCTGATAGCTGCAACAAAAGAGGAAAATCTGCATAAAGGCCAAGAAGCTGCAATAGAAGAAAACAACTAAAACCAGGGCTTGGAGAAACCAAAAAGCAATGGAGCGCTGTGGTACACCCTCCAGGCACAGACTCAGAAATCTGAGGAGTACAAGGAACAGGAGGGCCGGAAGGGCTTAAGAGCCCCTCCCACAGGAAGAGAAGGGATGAGAAAGAGCCTCTCCCACAGGAAGAGGAGGGACAGGAGAGAGCCCCCCCCCCCCCCCGTGGAAGGGGAGGGATAGGAGAGGGCTCCTCCCACAATCCCAGGTACACCTGGTCATATATATATAAATCTCTAATATTAGGCATTGCTACTACAATGGTGCACAGTGTTCATGACATTATAAGAAATGTCTCATGTATTGAATAATATGCATTAAATACTGCAATTTTCTTTTTTCTTTGTGAGTGTGCACTTCAATACTGAGTAGGTAATCGTAGATGATAAAATGATCAACCAGGCCCTGCATAGTCTAAGTACCAGTCATATACTGTGAAACAAAGACAACAGGTGCCAGAAGCTCACATCAAAATAACCACAAGAATGTGTGAAACTAATTTACTAAATCACAACTGAAAGAAAGGTGCTGGGGAGACATTTTTATATTGGGGCACCTGAAGACAATCCCATTCATGAGAACCAGGGGGCTTCAAGAAACTGACCTCTGTTTACAGTAAAATCATAGGCCAGGATATCCTTAGATGGAAGTAATGTTACAGGCAGTATGGGAACCAAGAGCCAGTTACCAAACATGTCACATGTATGACTTATGTAGAGAAGGAACATTGCAAATATATTATAAAAATCCAAGTAATGTCCATTGAATAGGCAGATCTAGGAAGGTTCTCCAATGAGGAACTTCCAGAAGTAGGCTAGATTGACCTACAGACCTTGGGTGGTAACTATGAGTGTATAGCCAGTCCAAGAGAACAGTGTTGCTGAGGAGTCCAAAGAGCAATTCTGAGGATAAGAGACCCTAACCAGTGACCAGAACCTGATGAAGAAGAATAAGCTGACTATAGAGGTATTAAATAGCAATCAAATAACATAATGTATTTTGTATAATATAAAATTCATATAAGCTTTGTAAAATTCACATGTTTTCTCCTTGTAAATTTGTTTTTTATACTTATTGTCTGTCATCTGTTCATCTAATACATGTCTTGTAAGACAGTCTTTTTATTTATGTACATTATATATGTTTTTAATTATACCATATTTGTCTGTTTGCTTGTTCACCTGCCCTAAAGGATAATGCCTTACAACAACTAAGAGTAGGCAGATTTGCTTTGTTTTCGCACAGTGCAAGTTTTATTAGATAAGTGCTTACTCTTAAAGCTGTGATTTTTGAATTCAGACCTACCCACTGTAAGATACAAATACTACTAAAAGCAATAATAGTGTGGTTCAGTTTTTCTATAAAAAACATAAAACACACATTTGTATGTAAAAAAAAACAGAAAAAACAAGTACAATAGTATTTGTAAAACTGTTCCATGCTCCATAGTGATGTTATCTAACCATCTAAATGACACATGATAATATAGAACACCAGATTGAACAAATATTGTTAATTTCAGTACTTTGCTTATTTACTCTTAGTACATCTGTTTTGGAGGAAGTAGATATTACTGCTACCCATCCTTATTTTTTTTATCAACAAGTTGCATTGATTACAAAACTAGCTGAAAGTGACTTCGGTGTCCTCCAGTACAACTCTCTGGTGGTGAAGGGTGCAGATACTATGATATATTGCTCTACGTCTCACTGAATGTTGTCTGTAAAGCAAACACATGACTAGGGCAATTTATCCAAGGTAAACCCAGAGTAATTATTTCCATATATACACTGCTGTTGAATTGACATTGAGAGACATCAGGAACTGTTTGTGCCAGTAATAGATATTTCAATAGAATTATCTGAAGTATTTCTCACAAAGCTTGGTCAACTTTATTCCAATAGCGGTCATTCATAATCTATTCATTGATTCTGAATCAGTTAACTTAAAGTTCCTACACACAAGTCTTTTGGATTCTACACCTATGTGGCCATACATATCACAGAGTGACTTGAGAATAACTCATTAGTACCTATTGTGTAGTAATAGCAGTTTCTTGCAGGGATTACCATTTGTAACACCACACAGTCCATTGAACAAGCAAAACTTGCTCCAGTATTATTTGAATCCGAAGAAACTAATTATAAGATCAGTACTAGTTAAATTACTTGCATTGGGCATCAATATAATTTCATTTAATCAACAATTAAATTATTACCAACTCTGGGTGCCTGACCTAATCACACTGCTAACCTGTTCTAGAAATGTTCCTCAAGTCACCATTCTCTGGTGGTGTTGCTGAATTTTAAGATAATGCATCAGCAATCACATACGGTACTTCCAGCGGTACAGTGGTTTGAAATTGCACAAACTACTATGTTGTGGCATCCAGTTTGTTAGTGACAACAATATACTTTTTGATACCCAATGCATTTAGCAAGATTTGCAATACGCATATTTAATCATTTGTACATAGTTCAAAGTTCACTACAGAGGCAGTGGGTCTGGTGAACTTTTAAGCTGCTGGGAATGGAGACTTGAGACTCCCTCCACCAACCACTGGCCCCTCTTAATACCCACCCAAGACCCTTCCCAAGGCAGACACCATTACCCTCTACAGGAACCTCAAGGATCCCCCTAAATATCAGGGATTCCCCTTTAAACCCACAGTTGCCACAGGAACTTCCAGAAATCCCTGCAGCCCATCTACTCCTGGGGTTCCCCGCTAGACCTGCAGATCCCATCAAGACCCCTGAGGACTCTTACTAAGCCCAAATGACCACAGAGACCCCCAGCAAAGCCCGCAGGACCTCGGTAGACCCCCCCCCCCCCCCCACTAGACCTGCAAGAGGCACCTGCATGTGGGGCCTAATAACCCTATGGGGTCCCTGTGGACCTCCATGGGGTAACTAACACTAGCCATGGGGGTGTGGTATGTCTCCATGGACCCCCAAAATATAAAAATGTAACTCCTATACCATGGAGGCCCATAAGGATCTCCATGGTATGACTAAAATGAACCCCTATACCACAGGGGTCTATAAGGACTCCCATGGTATCACTAAATGAACACTTATAAACCTAGGTGTTCATAAGGATCCCCATTGTATCCCTGTTAGTACCATAGGGGATCAAAATTGGTTGCATGACTGGGTTTTGGTCATGCGACTAATGTAAAAATAAAATCAACAAATCGAGAACACAGATATTGTTTTTCTTAGTAACACAGTCGGAAGACTCAATGTGTGCATAAAGTTACATTCTCACCTCACCCACAGACAGCCTGATACCCTCTAATACAGCTACATGTTTGGGGTGTATTATGTAGGCATGATTACATGTAAACCAGTGCTGGTGGCTGATGAACCATGGGAGGACCATTGATGAATTTGTGCAACCAATTATAACAGGGCCATAGTCCTTTCCTGACCTGTTCCCGTTACTCTCCACAGGTAGAGAGAGTGGCGCCTACTAGCTCCTGCCTGATTGAAGGAATTGTTTGCACAGGTAATTGAATTTCCAAGGAGCCTTTTTCCCATCCCACTGTCCCACTAAGCCTGTGGAGGACCTGCTGTTCTTGAACTGATCAAACTACCCAGGACTAACGGCCCTTCTAATGTTGGTCACTCTGTGGATACCCAGAGCCAGTAGACTCATCACCGACATCAATAATTAGGTCAAATGTCTAACCCTTCTAGGCAGGTAGTTTACAGCACATTAACTACCTGCTGATTTGTTCATTTCTGACCAATCACCGACATATTGTGATTCGTTGCCCGCTTCTTAGGTGAGAATTTCAAAGTTGCACTGTATTTTCTTGAAGGAAAACATATCCACAAATCGACATTCTACTTCAAAACCCAGTCATGATACCAAAACACAGAGGTTAAGTTGTAGATCATCCTTGGCTTTGGCCTTGTGGACTGCTGGAGTACATGTTGTTTAGACTTAAGAGGTGTTGATGGCTTCTAGTAAACTTGCTAAATCGGGGACATGCAGATTTAACTGTTTCATTGCTAAAGTTAGCCAAATATCACAAGTGCTACAAAAGTGATGAAAGATATATATATATATATATATATATATATATATATATATATATATATATATATACTAAATAATGTATGGATATTTATATTTCTCCACAACATGTTCCATTGTTTTTATTGCCTATAAATGTTTAGCTTGGTACCTAAATAAAGTGTCATACTCTTGGGAACATGTATTGAATGAGTGTAGTACTTTCAGGATTAGAGACCCTTTTTATTATTTTATGGTAAAATCCTACTCCACAGGCTCCAATGATCTCTGGATAGTGAGTCGGGCGCTGAGAAGACCATCCCCGACCCGAACCGAGGATCTCAGTACTTGAAACTCAGGAGAAGAGTTGGTCCAGCGAATCCTGGGCCATGACAAATATCTTCAATGCAAATACAGTTGCAAGCACCAGCTAAACTTTACTGAAGAAGATATCAGTGATGGAGTATGTGAGGGGCAAAATAGCAGCTTCTATATGGAGCAAGATGAGTGAAAAAAAGTGAGAGGGATAGGAACCTTCACATATATCTCAGAATGTCATTCAGTGAAGAGATTGGCAGGTAGAATGGCAACTGGGATTTACTTCTAGCAAGTAAAGTGTGTTTATTAGCTGTGTGCACTTATTTTGTCCAAATGAGAGGGGAATGTTTTTGCCTGTGTTAAACTTATATATATATATATAAGTTTGTGACTTGTCTGGGGCTGTTTGCAACTGGGATTATGTGTGTAAAGTGTGTTGTTTGCTCTGTGCACTATTTTTTTTCCAGGTGAGTAGGCAGAAGCTAATATAAACAGGGGAAGGGGCAAAATTATGAGCTTGCGAACAGTTCTAGTGTCAAGTGCAGTTCTAGTATAAGTGTAGGAGTTTAAATAAAAGGAGGGCCTTCAAAGAAAATATGGCAAATATATAGTGCAGAAAAGGAAAGAGAAGGAAAAATAAAAAAAGGGGTTTATTTTATTTATTTATATAAAGCTTTACACAAATATATTGTTTTTATTATTGTTTATTTATTTTTCCCACTGAATTTTTGTAGACAATAATTATGAGTCGGTCCAGTGGCAACCTCACTCAGTGTACATCCTGTGACATGTTGCCTCTCTGGAAGCTCAAATTGGAGAACTGGGGAGAAGAATCTCAGCACTTAGTGATATTGCTCCACTGGAAAGGGAGCTGGTGCTCACTGAGAATAGTTTAGCTGGGCCTAGCATGGAGGGTGGAGCTGGGGCTAGTGAGGATGTCCAGGGAGGTAGCTGGGTTACAGTTACAATCGGAAGCAAGGGGGTCAGAAGCCCCAGCAGATTGAGTGAAACTGTTGGGTATGTCCATTCAGGAATGGCAATGCCAGATAGAGCTGTTCCCTCGAACAGCCGGGAGAACAGTTTTACTGGAGAAGTGGGAGGGTGACATAGGCAGAGCAAGAGAAAGGTTTTGGTGGTAGGGGACTCTATTATTAGGAAGGTAGGAAGGGAGATTTGTCACCCAGATCTCAGCAATCAAACGGTTTGCTGTCTCCCGGGTGCTTGAGTTCTGCATGTTGTGGATTGAGCAGATAAATTATTGGGAGGGTCTGGAAATGAACCGGCAGTCTTGGTACATATTGGTACTAATAACAAAGTTAGTGGAAGATGGATTATCCTAAAGAATGATTTTAGAGAACTAGAGAATAAGCTGAAGGCATGGAAGTCCAAGGTAGTGTTTTCTGAGATACTACCTGTGCCACATGCTAGTCCAGGGAGACAGAAGAAGCTTAGGGATGTTACTGCATGGCTAAAAAAGTGGTGCATTAGGGAGGGGTTTGGATTTTCAGACCACTGGGCTGACTTTTCATTTGGATACAATCTCTATAACAGGGATGGTTTGCACCGTAATGAAGAGGTGGCTGGTGTGCTAGGGGAAAGTATGGCAGAAGGCTGGGGGAGTTTTTAAACTAGTAAGTGGGGGGAGGGACTAGATGAATGTAATGGGGTAGAACATGTAGAGGGGGTAAGGAACAAATTAACTAGTAAAGGGGGGGATGGGGAGGGTTAGTATAGTCAATAAGAAGGTATTATTAAGTAACTCAAGTAGAGAGGCAGGCACTTCAGAACTACAGAGTTAAAACATAAGGTGTATGCTTACTAATGACAGAAGCTTGCCAGGAAAAATGGGAGAATCAGAATTACTAGCAATTTAAAAAAAATGGGATTTAATAGGCATTACTGAAACATGGTGGGATTAATCTCACGATTGGACGGTTAATCTGGATAGGTATAACCTATTTAGGAAATATTGGGGCAAGGGTAAAAGAGGAGGAGGGATTTGTCTGTATGTTAAGCCTGATTTTAAGCCTATAGTCAGAGAAGATATTTATGGCAGAACTAGCGGTTATGTTGAATGTTTGTGGGTAGAGTTAAACAGTGGAGCAGCAAATTCTAAAAGAATATTAGTAGGAGTACGATATAAACCCCCAAATATAATTGAAAGTGAGGAAATACAATTATTGTTACAGATTGGAAATGCAGCTAAGCCTGGGCAAATTCTAACAATGGGAGATTTTAATTACCCTGAAATAAACTGGATAAATGTGACCAGCAGTTCAGCTAAGGGGAGCAGGTTCTTGAGTACACTCAGGGATCATTATCTGGCCCAGGTTTTACAAGAGCCTACTAGAAATGAAGCTATCTTGGATTTAGTCATCACAAATAATATCGATATAGTATCAAATGTTGAAATAGGGCAACCTTTGAGAAACAGTGATCACAACACAGTCTCATTTGATATTGAATTAAATAAACAAAACTGTAAGGGGCCAACTAAAATTCTTAATTTTAAAAAGGGCAGATTTTCACTGTCTAAGGGCAGCAATACAAAGTATAGACTGGGACAGAGAACTGACAGGTAAAAATACTGAACCTAAATGTGGCTTAACAATGATTTAAAGATCAAAAACCTGAATTAAAAAAACAGATATTTAAATTATACAAACAAGGGGGGGGGGGGGGGGCAGAGACTGTTTAACATGAGTACAAGGAAATCAACAAGTCTTGCAAAATGGCTTTTAGACTGGCTAAAATCGAAAATGAAAAGTGAGTTGCAAAAAAGAGTAAGACTAACCCTAAATTATTTTTTTGATATAATAATGGGAAGAAGGCCAGGAAGTAAGCTATAGTAACATTACAATGTGATACTGGACGTCTAACAAATAGTGACCAGAAAAAGGCAGATGAGCTAAATAGGTTATTTTCTTCGGTATAGACAAGGGAGGTACCAGTGGTTGGGTCACTGCAACATAATGGGGCTACACTACCTTCACCACATAATTGGTTAACACAGGAAGTAATCCAAAAGAGGTTGGAAAAAATAAATGTTAATAAAGCCTCAGGTCCTGATGGAATACATCCACGGGTACAGAAGGAACTGTGCTTTGTAATAGCAAAACCATTATATCTAATTTTTCAAGATTCACTCAACACTTGGGCCCTCATTCAATTGCGATTTGGCCAATTAAATAGGGGTCTAAATAAGCACATAGCATATTTTTTTTAAAGAAGTTTTTAGTTTGTGAAAACCTTGCTTTTGGATAGATGTTTACAAATTAAAAACTTCTTTAAAAAAAATATCTTATGTGCTTATTTAGACCCCTATTCAATTGGCCAAATTGCAATTGAATGAGGGCTTTGGTCTCTACCAGAGGACTGAAGAAAAGCAGAGATGATACCTATATTTAAAAAGTGAGCAAGAGCAAATCCGGGGAATTATAGACCATTGAGCCTCACTTCTGTAGTGGGGAAGCTTTTAGAAGGGTTAATAAGGGATAATATACAATCATATGTCTATGTGAACAGGATTATAAGTAGGAGTCATCATAGATTTATGAGGGATAGGTCATGTCAAACAAATCTAATTAGTTTCTGAGAGAAGGTTAGTAGGAACCTGGATCAAGGCAACTCAGTGGATGTAGTTTTTTTGGATTTTGCAAAGGCTTTTGAGACAGTTCCACATGGAAGACTATTGTACAAACTAAGGGATACAGGAATTGCAGTAAATATCTGCTCATGGATCAAGAGCTGGCTAAAAGGAAGGAAGCAAAGGGTTGTTGTAAATGGAACATACTCCGATTGGACTAATTTGTTAAGTGGGGTTCCTCAGGGTTCAGCATTAGGTCCTCTACTTTTTAACATATTTATTAACGACTTAGAAGTAGGATTGGAAAGTATTGTCTCCATTTTTGCTGATGACACAAAGTTGTGCAAGGTAATTAAATCAGATAATATTGTACTTTCCCTCCAAAGGGATTTACATAAAATAGAGGAATGGGCGTCTAAATGGAAGATGAGATTTCATATAAATAAATGTAAAGTTATGCATCTGGGAGGGAAAAATAACCATGCAATTTATATTCTTAATGGAGAAAATCTAGGGGTATCAGATATTGAAAGGGATTTGGGAGTGCTTGTGGACAACCACCTAGGTAGCAGTGTTCAATGCCAAGCAGCAGCTGCAAAGGCAAATAAAACATTAGCATGTATTAAGAATGGTATAGAAGCAAGAGAAGCAAATATAATTCCCCCACTATACAAATCCCTAGTATGCCCTCATTTGGATTATGGAGTACAATTTTGGGCAACACTTCATAAAAAGGACATTTTAGAACTGCAAAAGGTACAGAGAATGGCTCCAAAACTAATAAGGGAAATGAAGTGGCTAAGTTATGAAGAAAGACTAACCAAATTAAACTTATATTGTCTAGAAAAAATATCCTAAGAGGAGATATGATTACCTTATATAAATACATCCAGGGTCAGTATAAAGCTTTGTCAAGTGAGCTTTTTGTGCCTAGAGGTTTTCAACTGACAAGAGGACATCCTTTGAGGTTAGAAGTAAAAAGATTCCACCTTGAAGAAAGAAAAGGGTTCTTCACAGTAAGGGTGGTTAATCTGCGGAATTCTCTACGAAAGGAGGTGGTGACAGCGGATTTGATAACTTTAAAAAGGGAATGGATATACTTTTTATTAAAAAGGGTATTCAGGGTTATCCTGGATAATTAGAGAAAGAGTATTGATCCAGGGAGGAAGCTGATCGCCAGTATCTGGGGTCAGGAAATAATTAATTGTTTTCCCTTTTGAGACAATTGGCAAGGTTTCACTTGTTTTTTTTTTCTGTTTGCCTTCCTCTGGATCAATTAACAACTAAACCACATATTGCAGATCAGAGGAGATATTAAAAGTTTGAACCTGATGACAAGTCTTTTTTTCAACCTCAATAACTATGTAACATGGATTTTTTTATACTTTCAAATCTATGTGCCAACGTTTGTTCTTTTAAAACTTTAAAATATGTAAGATAATGTAAATACGGTCCTGTTTGTAGAATAAGATCACTATGTGCAGACTCTGGCATAGAAAACATTAATCTGCTATATCGACAGTTAAGGCACATGCTAAACTTAATTACTGTATGTTGGTGACTGTGGTTGCTACTAACTTCAATCTGTGTGCACAGAGTACGTATTCAAGTACAACAGCGCACTGTCAAGTCTTGCCTAAATAAAAGGAAAAAAAAGAGACGTCTTGAATAGCCTTGTTGTGATTGGTTGAGATATTAGCCAGTGACAGAGGAATGCATGCACAACGCCCATCTGGTAATTCACTCTATATGTAGAGAAGGTGGGTGTGTACCCGTCATGTGCTTATTCCTCATCAGGCGTAAAGACCTGCTGCTAAACATATGAGCAGAAAGGAGCACAGACAGTCCCCGCTGTCACATTAATACCTAGGTCACTTGTACAATCAGTCCTCTTTACACAACCCTGCAACTATTTTTTTTTAATTTCCAGACAAAAGGGAATTAAGGTAAGGTGACACCTAAATATTTATTGTTGCTTCAGTTTGTTAGTTTCTCAGTGATTGGATTGGCTATTTTTGGGATAGTGGCAACTGTTGCTTTGAGAATATATATATATTGATATTTAGGCTTTTAAACATCAGCAGGTATTGACAGCATGTCATTCTAAATATATTTCAGACGTTACAGAATTTGTTGGCGCTATATAAATAAGAGATGATATATATATATATATATATATATATATATATATATATATATATATACACACACACACATATATATATATATATGTATAACTATATATATATATATATATATACACATATATAAATGATGATGATGATGATGATGATGATGATGATGATGATGATGATGATAATAATAATAAATATATATATATATATATCCAGTGATGCAGTATTAAGTAATTGCATTGGTCTAGCAATCAATACTAAGAGAAAAGCTTTTGAAAAGGGACACTTTTCTTTTTCAGGTCTGGAGCAATCCTGAACTGTTCAGCTGAATATACAGATTATTAACCTTATATATTCAACTTTGTTATAAAAAAAATAGTCTATTTGATGAGGATCTAATTTCCACCAAATGGTTCAATATTGCCTTAGAAAACTCCTTTTCAAAAGCATGTCTCTTATTATTGATTGTTGGTCCAATAAAATAAAAGGTATTGTCTGTTGAATTATTTACTTGCCACAACTTTCCTTGTGTACACAGGGCCTCATTCTATTATCGGCCGCAGCCGTTGCGGGGCCGCAAGGACCGGCCGCAAGCTATTCGGCTATTCTATTCCCTTACGGCCGGGGATTCCGGCAGGCTTGCGGCCGGCGCCTTGCTATCTCTTGCGGCCGATCGCGCCGGAGGAAAGCCTTTGATCTAAAACGGCCGCAAGAGATTTGCAATTCAATTGCTCCAGGAAACCTCTCTGCAAGGCTAAAAACGAGCCGCAGTTACTTGCAGGAAAAAGGTCTCGCTAGCACCAATTAAGCACATAAAATAGCTCAAATAAAGCCATCCTGCACTTTGAGAAGACTATAAAGTGATTTTAGGTGTTAGAAAAAATAGCACATAATTATCCTGTACTCAAATCCGTAAAATATTTAATTTTTAATATCCGTAAAATATCCATGTAAAAAGTCCAGAGTGCTTGGAGCACCTCAGACACACCCCCGCCGCAGCCGGCAAATAAACAGTTAATTTGAACTCGGGTTTGGGCAGATGTGCAAGCTTGAGAGTGGGTTCCTTTTAATCCTCATGTCCCCCAATATGATCCCTAGCATTTACAGAGCTGTACAGTGCAGGCTTGAATTTATTTTTCAGTTTTTATATTTCACAGATTACGGCCGGTTCCAAGATATGCGGCCGGCCGTAAAAGGAGATCCTTGCGGGGCCGTATAATAGAATCGCGAGTTAACAGAACCCCCGCAAGGAATCGCAGCCTTACGGCCGATTTACGGCCGATAATAGAATGAGGCCCTCAGTGTTCAGGATTTGGTGAACTTGCATGCAACGTTGGCTCACTATGGCCCTCATTCTATTCCGATTTGGCCAATTGAATAGGGCCCTAAATAAGCACATAGCATATTTTTTTAAAGAGGATTTTAGTTAGGGAAAACCTTGCTTTTGGATAGATGTTTACTAACTAAAAACTTATTTTAAAAAAAAAATGCTATGTGCTTATTTAGGGCCCTATTCAATTGGCCAAATCGCAATTGAATGAGGGCCTGTGTCTGCAGAATTTGGAATTATGCTATTAGGATATTATTGCTATTATGAATTATGCTATTAGGAAATATTGTAGAATTATCATTGTTATAGAAGCCCAGATGCACATTCATATAACACTGAGAGCCCACATCTGAATAAACTTGCAGCCCTAAATATTTCTGAACATTATCAGCCTCATTATATTGTGATTTGGCCAATTGAATAGGGCTCTATATAAGCAAAGAGCATATTTTTATACAGAAGTTTTTAGTTCGTGAAGACCTTGCTTTTGGATAGAAGTTCACGAACTAAAAACTTCTGTAAAAAAAATATGCTCTGTGCTTATATAGAGCCCTATTCAATTGGCCGAATTGCAATTTAATAAGGCTTTTAGTGTTCATAGCAGAGCCTGTTTTTTTTCCTTTTTACAATCTGTAGCTGTCCATCAATGATGACAGGCCTATGTATTTAAAGTAAGAATATGCAGTGCTTGTTGGTAATGCCAGTAGAGTCACTATTTTTATGGGTTGTTGGATCTATCCTGTTATGTTGTCGGGACAGCTCCGCCGCTGCAGTGCGGCCTCCAATCGCTAGATATTTTGCAGCGCTGCCGATATGTGAGAGAAGTTCTAAGCTTATAATGTTAGCCTAACCCTTGAACTAACCCTAACCCCAACCGTTTACCTAAGCCTTGACTCTATGACATGGCACCGGAATAGCGGTAGCGCCATCTAGCGGGTGCTACCTTGTGCAGCGCTACCATAAGAGGATAGGACCGGGTTGTTTCCTA
Organism: Discoglossus pictus; assembly: GCA_027410445.1. NCBI lineage: Eukaryota > Metazoa > Chordata > Amphibia > Anura > Alytidae > Discoglossus > Discoglossus pictus. The sequence goes on from CM050163.1 coordinate 204,119,506, forward strand.
CAGAAGAGGGAAATTAGAGAAGCTACTCCTCCATATAAAACTACTAGTCACTTGCCCGTCAAAAATGACAGTATAATATTCTCTTAAAAATTGTGTCTTCCGTCTGTTTGTGTGCCCTCTCTCTGTGAACCCGTTAACGTGGAGCACTTAGGCATAGCAAGGCGAGCCGTTAAGGCACTAAAACTCCCATCACAAAGGCGATGAGCACTAAAGGCGCTCATTGCCTGCTCGCCTCGCAAAGCGGTGACAAACGCGGGACTTTGGAAAAAAAAATATGAGATAGGAAAAATTTGAGGTTAACGGCCAAACCGCGCAAACCAAAAAACAATAAAAACACACAAAAAAATACAACAAAAACATCACACACAGCATGGGGGAACAGCCAGGACGTCCGGGAGTGAGGTGGAACACAAATTTAAGTCGATTTTGACAAGTTTAGGCACTCGAAAATCGCCTAATCGAGAAAAAACATGGCCGCCCAAAAAATGAAAACGAGGCTACACAAGCTTGGACCGCGCAAAACACTGCCAACCGCGTAGCACTTTCACACACAAAGGTACAAGGTACAAAATGCACTATTACACAGTAAAAAAAAAAATACGCGATACGAAAAATAAGAAATTAAAAGCTGAACCGCGAAAACCCAAAAAAAAAAAAAAAATACAACAAAAACATCACACACAGCACAGGGAAACAGCCAGGACGTCTGGGAGGGAGGAGGAACGCGAATTTAAGTCAATTTGGATGAGTTTCTACACTCGAAAATTGCCAAGCGAGAAAAAGAATGGCCACAAAAAAAATGAAAACTAGGTTACCCGACCACGGACAACACTGCCAAACGCATAGCACTTTCACACAGGAACGCACAAACTACAAAATACACTATTACAAATGACGGAAAATGCTCGCGACCTGCTAACACATTAATAACATTATGAATCTACAACGGCGCTTTACACAATTAAACCAACGGATTTCCCTTGCGCACGCAGCCTATTTCTAATGCACAGTTGGGACATTCATTACACTTTATCATCAGGGCACCAACACTCACTGTACATTGTATGGTGCTGGAAAATATAAACAGATTGTTAGCTCTTCAGGCTATTGATTGCTGGATATATTAATAACAAATAGGTAAAGTATATTAATTTATTCAGTAACTAATTCATTCATTTTTAGTAAACTAAATATACATAAAAATATATCTCTCTTACTGATGAGTGACGAAGGTGCTCAGAGGAGCAAAAGTACACGAGAGAGGCTTGGCGCTCATTGCGAACCATGCAATGAGCGCCGAAGGTGCACAGCGCGAGGCTCAGAATGAGCGCCGAAGGTCCTCAGAGTACAAAAAGCTTTACATTGTGTATCAAACAGCATTCGGATGGATTAAAATTGTATTGCCCGGTCATTTTTGGCAGGCAAGTCGCTAGTATATATATATAATTGTATTTTTTTAATGCTACCCTAATAGTCTAGGGCAGCTCAAATCTGAAATACCATCACTCTATAAAGGGTTATTGAATATCACATATAAGGAGACCTAAATATATGAAATGCACACTTGTTATCCTTTAGCATGTATAGTGTCAGGCTCTCCTCATTCCCGATTGTTAATCTCTTACTTTAGGGCTAGTGAATTACATTGGTCCTGTCTGTGCCGAGTACTGTAACAGATCCTAGCTCTTATGTCCTATTATGATATGCAGCACAACAATAATAACTGGCCAATGTGAGGCCTCTTCATTCCTGATACAGTATGAAGACTATTCACTGTATCGCTATCTCCAATGAGAACATATTCTTCATACCATGGGTGTGTTTAAGTGTAATGCAGCCCTAGGTCCAGCCAGATACATACACCGCCCCATGCCCCAGTTACTACTCCTCCTAACCCTTTGCTATATCCCAATCATATATTTGTATATTATAAATTGTCAGGTACAGACATGAATGTCACTATATAGATATATCTGTGCGTATACAATAACTAGTATCTTCAGATAGCTTATATCTGTGTCGTTCAGTTGTGTCTGACTCCCTATGAACTCAAGGACCGCAACACGCCATGCCGATCCACTTGGTATTCATAGCAGAGATACTGGTGTGGGTTGCCAGTTCATTCTCCAGTGGGCCACAGCATACAGCTCCTGGTATTCCTTGGTGGTCTCCCATCCAAGTACTGACCAAGCCAAACCCTGCTCAGTTTCAGGGTGGTGTGGCCTCTTGGTTCCCTGACTGGAATCAAACCCAGGTCGCTGTAGTGAAAGCACCGAATCCTAACCACTGGACCACCAGAGACCCATCAGGAAGCCTGCTGCCCTCTAAATTATTTAGCCCTAGGCCTTCTCAAATCATAACATAAAATAATTTAGGCACTATAGAGATCTCCCTTGCTTGCTGATAGCTCTTATGTCAGTGACTATACCCTTTACTGCAATCCCTGTCACATTTTCTCTGACAAATTCACTATCCCGCCAACATTTATTTTTAGTCCATACAAGTCCCGCCTCTCGCGCCCACTGATTGGTTACTTGCATTGGGCAAAACCAATGAGGAAGCTACAGGCCCCTGTCGAAGCCTATAGTAAAGCACCAACCGCTGGTGTATATTCTGTGTGTTTCTGGCTATGTGCCGGGCTAGGGGGCGGCGGCGGCCTGCGCTTTCTCCTATTGGATGTAAATGCTCAAAAGGGCGTGGCTGGGGCGCAGCTCCTGCGCTGTGATTGGGCGCGCCTTTGTTGCTGGCACTGTTTCCCTGAGAGGAGGAAGCAGTGTATTTATTACACAGTGTCAGTAGTGCATCTTCAGCCCTGCACCTCCCGCATACCAGAGAGAGATCAGCAGGCTCCAGCCATCCCTGCCCAGGGACCAGCTCTATCCTGCAGCCACAGGACAGGCTCAGCTCTCGGTGATGTAAGGACCTCCTCCATGCTCCAGCCATTTCATGTGTGTGATCAGTGCTGCCATGAAATGGCCCCTCTGCTCTTTCTTTATTACATCCTCCCCCTGCTTTTCATCTGATATGTTGATCCATTTCTGTGAGACACGTCCATTTGCCTTCCTGCTGTGTATATTTTGAATGACAGGATTGGACCGTTTAGAATGGAGTCAGGGCTGTGGAATGTCACTGGGAAGGATGTCACGGGGGAGGGGGTGTGTCTGCACACTGCTGAATCTGCTTCTATCTAATCAGGGCACTCTTATAAGTGGCTGAAACCTTAATGATTACATGTTTGTTTTACTGTGCATAACCAGATTATGTTACCAACTAGAATTATTGTTGCAGCATAATAATCAAAAATAATAATTAGTCTCAAAATGCATTCAGAAATATATTTATCTTTCTTTGTGTGTGTATGTATGTATATATATATATATATATATATATATATATATATATATAACCCCATCATTATAACACTGATAGTGTTGCTCAGGTCTCTATCCCTGTAGTCCACACAACACATTATTTAGTCCCAAGATCATGCAGATCCATTACAAGATGCTTTGGTAGATCCAGTACAAGATGCTTTGGTAGATCCAGTACAAGATGCCTTGGTAGATCCAGTACAAGATGCCTTGGTAGATCCAGTACAAGATGCCTTGGTAGATCCAGTACAAGATGCCTTGGTAGATCCAGTACAAGATGCCTTGGTAGATCCAGTACAAGATGCCTTGGTAGATCCAGTACAAGTCCCCTCCCCTTTATGTTTAAATGTCCCTGTCAGCTGCTTCTTGAGGATGCTGTGTGATTGTGACGTCACAGCACAGGAGAGGCTCTTCAGGTTCCAGAACATTCCAAGCTGTGTTATTATAGCTGCTTGGGGCACCTTGAGGATCAGACTGCATTTATATTACATGTCTTACACCATTATGAAAACCTATATAAACATGGATTTATTTTCTACCATAGGAATTCATAGGATTTTATTGTTTCAAGGCTAATCTGTGCATTTATTATGTGATTTTCAGGTTTCTTTTAGCAGGATCAGTACATGTATAGCTGCAGCACAGCAGTATCAATTTGGTGTATTTGCTTTGTCAATGAAACCAGTGAGTGGGTGGCATCATTTATTATATAGTATAAACAGTGCCCCCCTGCTCTTGCCTGGTGATGCCGTCTAATGCTCTGGATATGTTTACATCATACTACAAACATGACATAGATTGCAATGGAGATATATCCTGAAGTAGTTATTCCCAAATATGATCTTTTTGTCAGGTATTGTGACATGTCAAATTGTCCTTGGTGCTTGTAATCGTATATATGAATACTGGCATGACATGGCATGCACATGCAATGCCAAATCAGTAGATTGTATTTGCATGGCTGCCAAGGATTTGCTCATGTCACTGATAACAAGCCAAACCATACAAGGAACTGAGCTCAGAGGGCAAGTTAGTCAAATCAGGGTGACTTGCATGCAATAAGTACCACAGTAATAGAAGACGTTTTGGATCTATCCCTCTATGCCTGCACATTTCTTCTGCAGCACTGACAGTTGCAGGTGCCGTCCACCAGACGGCACTGTCAGTTTTTAAGCGCCGTCAAGTTCCAGGGAAGGCAAAGAACTATTCTTCCATCCGACGTGGCGCAACCCGAACGTCGCTGAGTCGACAGCGAGGCCATCGCTATGTTTAGCGCAGGCACTCGACCCAACAGGGCCTCGGTCGCACCTCTCATATCTCAAGGGCTCTTCTGTCGGCGCGCCTAATATGCTATTTTCAGCAGTATCCTAAAATCGGCAGCGCCATCTGTTGGCCTGCGGTGGAACTGCAGCTGTCAGTTTTTGCGATTGTGAAGAGGGAAAGGATCAAAGTTTTTAATCTAAATGTAGATTAATAATAGTAAAAAATATAGCCACATTTGTTGTCGGTGTCCCCATACTCATTTCTTTTATTGTCTATTTGCTCATCCCAAGGCATATTCCATTTTCAGCGGCCCTGCCTGTTTTATTCTCCTCTTCTCTATTGTGTCATAGAGTGCAAACAGTAAAAGCAAGTAAAATATAAAATAAATTATGTATTGAGGATTATATTAAAATTGTTCTTTATTGTTAAAATATTGTCCCTTTGGGTCCTCACAGGCCTAAGGGGCTTCTTTTATGAACATTATTTCTATGCTAGTGGAAGTTAGAAAGTATTTCTCTGCCAGATAACACCAAATTCTGCCACTACCCATAATATCATTTGCAAAACTTTTGCAGAATTATCCCATCTTTCGCTAAGGAAAACATTTTAACCCTCAAAATAATAAAACATAATGTGTATCTCTTTTGAGTAGTGTATACCCCAACATGCAGTATGATGGAGATGACACGGTGCTTTTTATAGTCCCTGGACGCCATCTCTTATTACAAGCAATCTACCAATTCAAATGAACATAATAGCCCACGAAAAGATAACATCTTCTAAAGAAATACACCAAATATCATTGTATTTGTTTTGCTTTTGACAGTTACAAGAAATTGGATTTATTATAGATTTGCTTCAAACTGGTATAGATTTATAGTCACAAACTTAGGGCCTCATTCAATTGCAATTTGGCCAATTGAATAGGGCTCTATATAAGCACAGGGCATATTTTTGAGCGACACAAGGAGCGGAGGGGGGGGGGGGGCCCGGACCTTGAGCGACACAATCAGGTCTTTGTAATGCATAAGCTTATAAGCACTTCTTAATAAAATAAAGTATATAAAAGTAAATAGATACATAGGTATATTCTATTCAGTCCATGTTCCTTTAATGGCCAAACCCTATTTCCCACTCCTGAACATGTCCTATTTTCTCTTGTTTGTTCTGTTTTTTTTATGTCAATTTTTGTCCGTTTGAAATATTGGGAGGTATCTTATCCGTATTATAACTAATATCCTATGTATAAAATGATTGACTTCTATCAATTGTACCCAAAATTTTAGGGAACTTTTTGATTGTTTTCTATCATCTTGATCACTTACCTTTTGTTATTATTAATTAAGCCCAAAACACAGATTTGTGAATATATATATATATATATATATACACACACACAATAAGGTTTTTTTGGTTCTCTTTTCACATCTGTTTTAGGAAGTAAGCCATATAGCTATTTTAAAGGTACACAGTCAGCAGCTAGTTTTAGTCTAGAACATCATAAAATGAATATTCTGTTTTAATGGTTTTATTAACCTTCTAAACCACATAATTTATTGCACATATTTGTGTTACCCTTACCTTGAAAGTTGTTAAAGCGGGTTTAAGCCAGTTAATGCTGTTTTACAGCAGGATCCACGACTCCTACACTGCTTAAAATTGTCTTTGTGACAGCTAATTATCTCCAATCTGTTTATAAAGAGACTGATTTGAATTCCAGATAATTTTCCAATTTTTACAGCTGCATATAACCATACTTGTTCTGTATCTATACTAATAAGCTTTCATTTTTAGTTTGTTTTTATGTTTTACATTAATAGTAGAATTATATGTTGCCCAAGGGAAAGAATGTGCTCATAAAAATATATAATCGCTCGCATTTGATATAAATGGAAGTGCGGTCAGATTAATGTAAGAAATGATGAATTCATTTGGTGTAGCTATATTTCACTAATTGATGTCCCTTAGTCATTTGTGTGTTGGTGTCGCTCAGTCGTGTCTGACTCTCTGTGACCCCATGGACAGCAACACACCATGCTGATCCACTTGGTATTCATGACAGAGATATGGGAGTGGGTTGCCAGTTCCTTCTCCAGTGGGCCACAACATACAGCTGCTTGTATTCCTAGGTGGTCTCCGATCCAAGTACTGACCATGACCAACCCTGCATGGCTTCAGGGAGATGAGACCTATTAGTTCCCTGACCGGAATCCAACCCAGGATGCAGTAGTGATAGCACCGAATCTTAACCACTGGACTATATATATATTTATCTATATCCTTGCGAGGCGAGTAGTTGAGGCATTGAAACACGCAGGACTTACTTAGGCTGCAAGCAGTTGAGGAACACGGGACTTGGATATATATATAGATACTAGCGACTTGCCTGTCAAAAATGACGGCAATAAAATGTAAGGCTTTTGCTCCTCTGAGGACCTTCGGCGCTCATTGCGAACCTCTCCCCTCGTGTACTTCAAGTTTCTGGCTTTGCAACGATCACTTTCGGCGCTCATTGGAATATATATATATATATATATATATATAACGTGTTTGAAATCCAGGCAATATAGTAATGCTTACCCCCGGGAGGGCTGAAGTGTGATATTTATCTGTAAATAGAGCCATGTTTGTAGAGCAAACACGTTCTGTCCTGTTCTAAGTAGCACCTTTCAGGGACTTTTACAGATAACCGGTTGTACCGATCAGCTATCAGTAATAACAAAAGCATACCTTTACACCTCACAAGTATTTCTAAGTAATCAGTAAACTGCATGAACATTTCTTAAAATCAATTCAGTTTGTAGCGACATTCAGCATTGCTTGTTCATTACGTTATGCAAATGTGAAGCTCCATGTGCTCTTTTTTGTTGTTGTTATGAATCATAATAGTTATTTAACTGTTTGATGATAATATTGTGCTATAACAGAAGCAAACAAGCAGACTCGTACTAATTAGCACATCAAAGTAACTATTAGCATTTTTGGAGCTCATTTGCATAATGACGCTTCACAATCAATGCTGAATATCTCAGCAGCAATTTACTTTAGAAAAGAATGGCTAGTGCAAAGCAGATACAATTTTTACATAATCTTTAGGAAAAGACGACTCTAATAAAGTGCATTTAAAGATTGTCTAAATAGCTGTGCCTAAGAGAAGCTTCTCACTCGCCTATTATTTAATTTTCCCTTCTTCTTTATGATGGACGGGGCTATTGCTGAGCTCATAGTGCTGGTAATGAGCTATTTGTGTATACAACAGTAAAACACGGCTCTGTTTGGTAAATATACTTGAGTGTTTTAGGCTGTGCCCTTTTGATCTAGCAATACAAAATATTGTGTAGACCATCTTTAAAGTAAGATTTAACACAAGTAACATCTAAATGCTATTGCATTTTAAGTGTTTAATATAGTATATTATATGAGTGCCCCTTTTATATGCCTCTGTAAGTTACTTACTAAAGCTGACAGTAGCCACGGGCTCACTCCAAGGTCACAGCCAGTGTAGGTGGAACCTGGCTCTGTGTTGGGATACTGGCAGACCTGGCGCCCTCCTGTGGCCCTAAAGTTACTCCCCATGTGGCACCCAGCTATTTTAGATGGAGAGCATGCAATTCTTCATCAACAGAGTCCATGATATCTCTCTAAAAGGAGCAAATTATATAAAGTTGTACTGCTACATACCTCTCCTCCTTATCTGTACCTCTATTACCAATTCATTCCCTTCCTACAGTGATTTTACAATTTTCTATTTGGTAAAATAAAAAGGTTTTTTTGGACCTTCATGCTTTCAAATATATGTATGAAGTTTAGGAGCTTATGACCATAAAAGGCGCTCATCACGAGGCTCGTGGGACTTGGGCTGCAATGAGCGCCGAAGGCCCGCAGGACTTTAAAACAACCTAGACATGAGCACAGAAGACGCTCATGTCAATGGCCGTGATCATCGCGAGGCCCGTTAAGTAGACAAGGGGAGAGGCTCGCAATGAGCGCCAAAGGTACTCACATTGTGTGGCAAACGGCATTGACAGCCTTTAAATTTGAATGCAGTAATTTTTGATGGGCAAGTATTTAGTATTAAATATAATACATGCAGTATTTGCATTTGTGTGTGTATGTTATTTATTTATTTTTTATTTTTTTTTGGTCATTTGTTTTAACAGTTACTGTTAAAAGTTTGTTTTTAAAGTTGCAACAGTTGTGGAGTTCTTTTCCGCTATTCACTGAAATCTGGATTCAGTGGAAAACCTATACTAATTATTTTTTCTAACTTGCAAAAGTTGAGAATAGGGTTTATTCCCCAAAAGTGTGTGTGTGTGTGTGAGACTTGTAGCACATGGCTTGATGGTGTGTGCACCATGCATTCAGTGTGTGGATCTGGTATATACAGTGTATTTATTGTGAATGATTGTATGTTGTGTAGGATGGCCAGTTCCTGCCTGCATTTGACTAACAGAAGGAGAGTTAGGATGACCTTGCCCCAGATCGCCATGACCTACTGATTAATATAACCTGGGCCAACAGGTAATAGCGCGGTCTGATGTCGTTAGATGTTTAATCCCTGACCACATTGATTACAATGACAGAGAGTATGTACCACCCTACTTCTCTAATTAACACTTCAGTCTACATATAATCATCACAAAGGGAATGAAATTGTGCACTTTCCAATCTGAACCGGCCATGATTGCTACATAAAGTGACTCTATCACCCCAAAACTAAGCTGTTTACATTATTTTAAAAGAGCATGAGAAACGGACTATACATTGTACTAATTTCTGAGATACTCAGCATTGTATATGCTGTATTATTATGCAAACAATTGCTTCTGAATTTGTAATAGCTGCTTTGCTGTGCTACACAGCAACATAGTCTCTTTATTTCTGTGGTGGCAAAACAATTTGTTATTATCTTACACTTAGTCCCTCCACCATTACCAAGCCCCCTAAGCTGCTAAATAGAATGAGCCATATGTTGGCATAAACAAGACATAAAAACAATTCTGGATATCTGGAGAATTATTTACTTTGGAGAAAAACAGCTAGATAAATGTATAGACTTTTTTTTTCATGCTTTTTAACGTGAAACCAACTTTTTAATGTTCTAGAAATAAGGATTTTGTTATTTCAGTCCTATAAACAAATGTCTTGTTTTTTCATGTAGTCCTTATTGTTTGAAGACTTGAAGAAGTGATTGGACAGACGTTTATTTACCCTACCAAGTCCAGAGTAGTCAAGGAATGTCAACAGCGATCTTTGTTACTTTTGTAAGGCATGGAGGGTATCAAGTGAGAAGAGGAGCCTTGCTGAAGTCCCGCGTCCTACAAGATAACAATCGCATCCCTTTAGCCAAGCGCTGCTCCACGACCAGCCGCAGGTCCTTCTCCTCACGATTTGACCCAGACGGTAGCGGCCGACCAGCCACCTGGGATTCATTTGGGATTTGGGACAATCGTATTGATGAACCTATTCAACTCCCACCTAGCATAAAATATGGAAAGCTGATACCCCAAATCAGCCTGTCTAAAGTAGGCTGCTCAACTCAACTAGGGAAGAGGAAGGAAAACGAGGATCGCTTCAATTTTGCTCGGCTGACAGATGAGGTCTTATATTTTGCAGTATATGATGGACATGGAGGAGCCGCAGCAGCAGAGTTCTGTGACAGGTTTATGGAGGATTATATTAAGTAAGTACAGCTAGCATGCATTTTATAGTAGAACAAAGAGAAGTATTGCTGAACTTAATTTGGAGACTTTGACCCATCAAAGGACCACTGTAGTGATCATACATGAGGATTTAAGTTTTTATTTAGGAAATTTTAAGTATTTAAATACATTTTTTGAAGAAAATAAATACAATGTAGTACTTAAATCTTACATTTCAACGTTGGTGTTTATGGACTAACCAATAAGCTTCTCTCTGGCCAGGATGTTGTCCTAAAAAATGTTCTGAGCAGTCTTTTTCTTGCAGTGCCCACTTTATCTTCCCAGGAGCTTGCCCTCCAGTGAGGCACATAAAAGCCTCTTGGGCAGATCCCCTCAAATCCTGTGAAGATTAAAACATTGAAGTACAAATTTTACGTTTTAAAAGCTACATTTATTTTTTTGTAAAGCTGACATTATTGCCAATCTCCTATTAAATAAACAAATGAAACACCATCATATGACCTTGATAGTGGTCCTTTAGGATTAAGATATTTCTATGTCATTTCATGTCGTAATCTACAGGCTTGTGCTCCGGTTTTTATTTCACTGTTACCTTTTGGGTAGATGTAAGTCCAATGTTTTGGCTATGTTACTTTTTAAAATTTACAACATATTACTGAAATGTCACATGTATTCAGTTTTTGTTTTTTCATTTTTACAGAGAGTACCTTACGCAGGAGAAGAATATGGAAATTGTGCTGACCAAGGCTTTTCTAGAAATAGACAAAGCATATGCAAGGCATGCTCACCTTTCTGTTGATGGTAGGTAACAATGGCAGGGTTTATTCATTTTATTATAATACAATTAAAATATATTTGAAACAGCCAAGATAGCGCTCTAATTTCATCCACATCATAATAAGTAAGTTTCCCTTTTGTATCAATATGTTTTATTTGTATAGCACAGCATTGTCTATTAAACCAGTGGTATTCTAGAAATCAAAAAAACAAGCAACAGATACGAAACAAACATTTTATAAATTGTAGAATAAAACGGAAGCTGTGGAACAATTTGCTTAATTTGTTCATAAAAAACAGCTTTTTTTTTAGCAATGTAGATTTCTCTGTGTTAATTTCCTAGTAGATTTTGTGGTCATTCACACTAGTACCAGTAAATAAACAAGTCAAAAAAAAGGACACCTTAAGTGTAATTTGTCATATGAACAGTTTCTGATAGAGTTAGTACATTAACTCGTAGGTTTGTGTTTGATGCCATTAGATTTTTTTCATAGGAATTGACTAGCTTCTGGCTAGCAGCTTCACATTACTACCAAAAGTCATTAATGGTTGTTTTTTTTCTGCCATTAATCATTAAGTATCCAAAGATTAAAGCACATATTAGGCAGTTATTTTCTGCCATTCATTACTGGTTACATTATTGAACTCTGATATCTCTGTGGCCTCCTTGGTGTTGGTATTATAATTACCAGTTATATTTAGCTATCAGAAAGCCTTGCTAACAATCTGATTTACAGAGACAACGTTTGATGTGAAGCTGCAGTTAACACTGCCATTAATCTACCAAGGATATAAATGAATGGGTGTTTTAGTGGTACTAATGTAAATGATACCTTTATTTATCTTTGCAATTTACATATACACTTGTAAGGTATTAACTGAGGAGTATTAATGATGTCACTCCACAGTATGAAAAGTCTAAAACCTATGTTTTAGTACTCTCATGAATCTTATTCTATTTATTAAATTTATATATTGAACTCTTTTTGTATAATATTGTGCTTTTTAGTGTATACATTAAAACATAAAGTCCCCAAACAATAATCCATGCTGCTAAATGCACAGTTAAATATATATAGGTAGTAAAGATAACCATCTAACAGCATGGGTGATACCCCTTGTGTAATTAATATGGACCTGCTGCCTACTAATAATGAAAACTAGTGTGTGTAACATTTAGAATTTTATGACCCAGTTTGTGCTTGCTGTTGCTGCTATTAAAGAGGGCTGAAATCTAAAATTACATTTCTTTAGTTACATCTGTGATTAATTACACAAGTTTCAAACCACTAGTCCCTAAGAAATAAATAATTCTGTAAATAGGTATGCCCTTTTACAATTTGGATTTGTAATACTGAATTAAAGTTTTCTATTATATATAAAAACCTGATCAGTTGGGTCATGAATTAGACCATTTCTGACTTGTTATTATAAGAAAGTCTCCAGCTGTTATATAAATAGATTGATGGAGATTATCATTTTATATATGTATGAAAAATCCTAGCGAAGAGAAAAGCAAATTGTTGGCATCTATGTATGAGTGTAGCTGCTTACACGGCTGTTCCATATGTGACGCACTGAGCTGTGCAATTATTTTTTTTAAATTGTGTTTTTGCTCAAAATTCAGTGGGATAAATAATTATTTGCAGAGAAAATGGTTGCAAAAATATATTTTAAATCTGATATTTGTTTTTTACTCTACTCTATTATACAGAACAGCAAACAAATGTACACTAAATAACTAACAGATTTCCTCAAGCTGTTCCTGAAATATATTAAATGTTAGATACCCTGATCTTTGTTTTATTAGCAACAAGAATATTTAATTTATCTTTAACAAACAAATAAAATATATCTTATGTCGCAGAAAGACTTAGGAATTTCCAATCTATGTACAATATCAGTTCATATCAGCAAGTTCTCATGTTGCACTTTCAAAAAGCCTAAAAAATTGGAAATGAATCCTTTTACTAAAAATCGTGAAATATCAAATAGTTAGAAAATTAAACATTCATCACATACTTGATCAAATTACATTTTTAGGATGTTTTTGAGACCTAAGAAATAAAACTTTCTGATTGCACATATGTTATATCACCAGATATTGTGCTAATATTTAGTATTCAGAGATTTTTATTTTTCTGATCTGGGTTAATTTAATGAATTTCCTCATTTGTGAGTTGTAAAAAATGGTTTTGTTAAAAAATGTAGCTACATAATTTTCACAGAAAGCTAATGATTTTTTACATAGTTATCCACAATTTTCCTAATTGTCATTCTGTGTAGTGTGCACAATACTCGTGAAATATAAATAAGTGGTGGGATAAATATAGTGCCACTTAATTATTCATATACCAATTCTTGCCCATTTACTAGAAAGCAACACAAGCTAGACAGTGTATTGTCATATGGAAAAGCCGTGAAAAAAATACAGACCATTAAATGAAATAAGTTAAAATTGAGGTGTTATATATTTAGATTTTTTTTTATTTAAATAACTCAAATGTTAACTTGGAACACTGAGGATATAAAGAGCTGCACTTGAAAATTTAAAAAAAAATGGTTTAAAATGTGTCATTTTAAAGCAGCCAAGAAGCCAGAAAATGTGTATAATGAGTAATGTTGCTTGTATAAATGAGCACATGAGAACACATTTATGAATCTATAAAAAAAAACAAAAAAAAAAACACACAATTAAAAAAAAAAAAAAAAAAAAAAAAAAAATTTTTTTATTAAATGACTTCCAGCTCTTATGGCATCCTCATTGTTGCAGGTTTGTTTTTATCTGATAAACCCCCTGGGTGAAATTCCTATTTGCCTCTGTGTGCGTGTTATTTGTGGCAGAGACTGCACCTGGTGAGCAGCTCTAGAACTGGAGGCCCCGGACGCTATATGCTGGGCTTCAGTGGAAAGAGAGATCTGCTTAATTTTGTCCCAGGTGAAGGAGTCCAGCGGTTCCTAGCCTGGACTACAGGAAGGTCCCAACATCCTCTTTGTCACATTAGTTGAGATGAACATGACGTAAAAAATTGTCCAGTGAGTGTTAAGATATCTTGAAAGATCTTAGTTTCCTTTTTGTTTTTTTTTGTTTTTTTAGTGTTATTGAAAGGACAGAAAATTACTAAATATATTATTTGTGTATATCTATAATTTTTCCTCTGTATTATACCAAAATAGACACACATGACACACTTGCATCAATAATTTTCACCCAATGAAGTATTAAAAAAAAATACTTCCTAGATTTTGGAATCCGATTGTAGTTTTTGTACTCCATAAAGGTCAAGAGAGTAAAAAGAAAACCACTAGCTTTTCTGCAGCATTAACATACTTGGCTGCAAATTGCAAGCTAAAGAAATATATATACAGTGGATATAAAAAGTCTACACACCCCTGTTAAAATGTCAGGTTTCTGTGCTGTAAAAAAACGAGACAAAGATAAATAATTTCAGAACTTTTTCCACCTTTTTAATGTGACCTATAAACTGTACAACTCAATTGAAAAACAAACTAAAATCTTTTAGGTGGAGGGAAGAAAAAAAAAAAGAAAAATAATGTGGTTGCATAAGTCTGCACACCCTCTTATAACTGAGGATGTAGCTGTGTTCAGAATTAAGCAATCACATTCCAAATCGTGTTAAATAGGAGTCAGCATACACCTGCCATCATTTATAGTTCCTCTGATTAACCCCAAATAAAGTTCAGCTGCTCTAGTTGGTCTTTCCTGAAATTTTCTTAGTCGCATCCCACAGCAAAAGCCATGGTCCACAGAGCTTCCAAAGCATCAGAGGGATCTCATTGTTAAATGGTATCAATCAGGAGAAGGGTACAAAAGAATTTCCAAGGCATTAGATATAGCATGGAACACCGTGAAGACAGTCATCATCAAGTGGAGAAAATATGGCACAACAGTGACATTACCAAGAACTGGAGCTCCCTCCAAAATTGATGAAAAGACGAGAAGAAAACTGGTCTGGGAGGCTACCAAGGGGCCTACAGCAACATTAAAGGAGCTGCAGGAATATCTGGCAAGTACTGGCTGTATGGTACATGTGACAACAATCTCCCATATTCTTCATATGTCTGAGCTATGGGGTAGAGCGGCAAGACGAAAGCCTTTTCTTACGAAGAAAAACATCCAAGCCAGGCTACATTTTGCAAAAACACAAAAAAAAAGATATGTTTGGCGCAACAACAACACTGCACATCACCAAAAGAACACCATACCCACAGTGAAGCATGGTGGTGGCAGCATCATGCTTTAGGGCTGTTTTTCTTCAGCTGGAACTGGGGCCTTAGTTAAGATAGAGGGAATTATGAACAGTTCCAAATACCAGTCAATATTGGCACAAAGAATCTTCAGGCTTCTGCTAGAAAGCTGAACATGAAGAGGAACTTCATCTTTCAGCATGACAACGACCCAAAGCATACATCCAAATCAACAAAGGAATGGCTTCACCAGAAGAAGATTAAAGTTTTGGAATGGCCCAGCCAGAGCCCAGACCTGAATCCGATTGAAAATCTGTGGGGTGATCTGAAGAGGGCTGTGCACAGGAGATGCCCTCGCAATCTGACAGATTTGGAGTGTTTTTGCAAAGAAGAGTGGGCAAATCTTGCCAAGTCAAAATGTGCCATGCTGATAGACTCATACCCAAAAAGACTGAGTGCTGTAATAAAATCACAAGGTGCTTCAGCAAAGTATTAGTTTAAGGGTGTGCATACTTATGCAACCATATTATTTTATTTTTATATTTTTTCTTCCCTCTACCTAAAATATTTCAGTTGGTTTTTCAATTGAGTTGTACAGTTTATAGGTCACATTAAAGGTGGAAAAAGTTCTGAAATGATTTATCTTTTGTCTAATTTTTTTACAGCCCAGAAACCTGACATTTTAACAGGGGTGTGTAGACTTTTTATATCCACTATGTGTATATGTATGTATGTGTATATGTGTATGTGTGTGTGTGTGTATATGTATGTATGTATGTGTATATATATATATATATATATATATATACTGTATAAAATGCCCTTTATTATTATATCTTGACACTTGTAGATGTGTATTTATTTAAGGATAGAATTCAATGTAGTTAGTCTACTTTGATTGTAAATTACCCACATTTTAATTGGCTGGTTTTGTTATGCAAGACTATCCAGATTTTATCACATGCTTTACAAGTTTAACATAAACCAGTGAGAATATAATACATTTATTACCAAATAAATGAACATTTATTTTTGAACTGTCAAGAGTCATAGTAAGAAAGGCAAGTTGTCATCTTCAAACTAACTCCAAAAGAGACTTGTGTCCCAAAAGGAGAAAGCTCACTGGGAAACAGAATGTGCCTGGGATTATTGTGCCCGTAGAGCCGCAGAGCTGATAACCCAGTGTGGTCTATGTTGCATGTGATGTTCCTGCAACAAAACATTTTAAGGCACATTCCTAATATGAATATTGTATAGTTTTACGTTAGAAATTCTACCAAATACAACTTTTTCCACTTTATATTTCCTCAAATTATAATTATACTATAATATTAGTATTTACATTTCACAAGCTAATCCAGTTTCTCAAACACAATGTTATAGATTATTATGTAATTAAAGATTCCAAAATCTAGGAAATTTGAACATACTGCATACTTTCTTTTAGCTGATTTTTTCTTTTTCTTTTTTTAATCATCCATTTGTACTGGATTATATTTTAAAGCAGGTTTTCTTTTGCTGCAAAAAAACATTATATAAATACATAACAATCGTAAAATGTACAGGGAAGTAAGTAAATAAATACCCTGTTTTGTTTATAATATTTGCTGAAACCAAGGCATGCAAATAATATTATTATAATTTTGTAAAAATTATTTTTTACATGCTACAAAATTAAACAAATTGCTCCGTGTCAAGCAGTGTTGTGATTTTTTTTTTTTATCCTTCAGTTTACACATTAAGAAATATCATTTGAATAATGTACAAACCACAGTAGTCATTGTGTATTATTATACATGTATTAATCCATTTTAAATTGCAGTAATAATGCCTGCTTTAAAAAAAGCTGCAAATACAAATTCTTGCATAGTTAGCTTTTTAATTTATAATCATAACCAGTCTGTGACACCTTCACTACACAGCATGGCTCAATACAATACATGTGTTTCATTTATTTTATCATTGCCTCTGTATTCAGCTGTAAAAAGAGTAACTAGTCAGAATAAAAGAGCAAAGTAATGCTTCACATTTAAATTCATACTATTATATTACTAAAAACGCATTTTCTGACTGAATAAAATACATTGCAACATATGTTTATATATCAATTTATTTTCATTGGAATTATTGTATTATTCAAACTTGAACCTCTTAAATGATTATTGGTGCCTGGCATTGTATTTATAGACTCAATATGAGTGTTTACAATGCATATGGAAACTTTCATTGCACTGATTTACTTTCCCTTTCACTAAACTTTATCTCAATGTTCCTGCCCCACCAGGCAGGGTAATTTAATAATCCAACAATTATACACCCCATTAACAACACCCATGGAAACTATGACCCACACATAAAATTGAATATTTTAATTTGCTGCTGGCAC
The DNA here is from genome assembly GCA_027410445.1 of Discoglossus pictus. Lineage (NCBI taxonomy): Eukaryota > Metazoa > Chordata > Amphibia > Anura > Alytidae > Discoglossus > Discoglossus pictus. The sequence goes on from CM050163.1 coordinate 204,137,175, forward strand.
ATATCAGCACTATTAAATGTATACATATATAAGGTAAATCCTTCTAAAATTATGTGGGTTCACTGTTCCCTTAAGCCCCAAGAGGGATACATTGACAGGATTGACATTGCTGTATATTTTAATCAGACAAGCGAGCAATCTTTATGAAATTTGTATTGAGCCATGTAGACACATTTAACATTTATAGTTTTCTTGTGCATGCTGCTTTTTGTTATTTTTGAATTTTCATAGATTTAGCTAAAAATAAACCATAACTGATATTGATGTTAAGTTCGTTTTGTATAAGTTTGTCAAAAATGAACAGCTCCATTTTTGTCATGATATTTTTAGCTTCTCTGTTGAACTGTGGGACCACTGCAACAGTGGCCTTGTTACGAGATGGCATTGAGCTTGTTGTGGCTAGTGTCGGGGACAGTCGTGCAATTTTATGTCGGAAAGGCAAACCTCTGAAACTGACCATCGACCATACCCCTGAACGGAAGGAAGAAAAGCAAAGGTAAAATGAATTGTCATAACCACATTATATATATATATATATATATATATATATATATATATATATATATATATATATATATATATATATATATATATATATATATATCAGGACCATACATAAATATATTTAGACTGATATAAAGAAATGAACATGGCAGTTTCATATTTCAGCCTGAAACAACCCTGTGACTTCCTAATTTTATGCAGATGAGTGAAATACTTTGTTATAATATTAGAAGATTTTTTTAAAATTTTATTTTGTATACTCTAAAGTATCCATAAATACGTGAAATTAATAAATAAATTAGGGCGCAGAAAACCGTGACCATTACAATATTTGCATTTTCCAATGACCCTGACAAAAAATAGCATTCCATGCAAAGACATACAGTGATTTGAGACATAATATACCCTCTACTATGCTACAATTTCTCTGTTTTTTGTTTTTTTTTAATATCAAATAATAAATAACATTCACATTTTACTTTTTGTATTTATTAAACAAAAACAGAACCGGCCAACATTCAGTAGCTTTATGTACAGACATAAAAGCACACGACAAATGATTAATGGAACCATCTTTAACAGAAGTTTCTCAAAGCAAGCCTTTCCTGTAAGGATTTCTCCGTAAGACATATCATCTGGCCCACTCATCCTTTCAATACTGCCCCAGCATGCTGATGCTTACATACCAAACCACACATCCCAATGGCGTTTAGGTGTTTACTTTTCCTTTTTGATGTTTCAAAATTCTGATTCTTCCTTTTCAAACATTAGTTGATCACCTTTCAGCTAATCTTAAATTGTTGCGGAGATGGTCTCATGTTTTCCTTTTAGAACATGCTAGAATAGATAAATGAATGGGGGCACTCAATGATTGTCAAGCATCCCAAATCCTAACCCCTCCACCATCATGCTTGATTAGAGGTATGAGATTCTTGTGGTGATGCAGTATTGTTGTTTGTTTTTTGAACAATTATATCTTAACATATTATCCTGGCTATCTTTTCACAAACGCTGTTATTTATTATATTGAGAGAAGCCTGTAGATGTCCGCCTGTATATAGCTTGTGGATTCTTTTTAAGAACATCATGCAGGCTGACCTTGATATGAATTTGCTGGTTAGATTGGTATCCATCTTGGATTTTCTCCATTTTTTTATAAACTATCTTTCTCATTGTGGCAAGTTCTACTTCATATTGTTTTTCCAGTCTAATAAGCCATAATAATTCTTTATCTGATGCAGTCATCTTTTGACCTAGGCATGATGTGTTTCTCCAGACTAACCGTACAAAGTTTTAGGCTTTATATAAGATGGTAGCACTTCCTGATGATCAAGTAATCATATGCACTGATTCTATGCTCTTAAAAGGTACACTTAACTTTTTTTTTAATACAGGGCTACTGAACTTTGGCTTTTTTTTAAATTAATGTAAAAGTAAGTTTGTGCTATTTTATTATTTGAGATTAGATTTATTTTTAGGGCTTGATGAAAATTAGATTAGGTCTGATGTGTCTTAATATATATATATATAAAAAAAAAAGAATTGTTTGAGTTTAATTTTCACAGCTCTGGTGGCTGCATTTGCCATCTAATGTAATAACTTGAAACATTTTATATTTGTCTTTTATTAGGATAAGGGAAAGTGGTGGTTTTGTTGCATGGAACAGCTTGGGACAACCCCATGTGAATGGCAGACTTGCAATGACACGAAGCATAGGAGACTTGGATCTCAAATCAATGGGAGTCATTGCTCAACCAGAAACTAAACGGGTCAAGGTAAGCAATCTGTGTCCTAGTACATATGGTTGGTATTCTGCTTCAGGTCATTGATTTAATGTGGGACAAACATATCTGAAGTTAGACAGATTAGTGATGAACCAACCAAATAATTTTTAGAAGCCAGTGAAGGGTATAATGTATGTGTGCATATAAAGGCACTTTAATTTCTGAGGCACTTTAATTTCTGTGTTTGCCTCCCCTAATTATTATCTTGAGTCCTCTTAAACTATGCACACCTGGTCTACCATCTTTACACATTCACCCAAACTCCTCATAGTGTATCAACCACGCATAAGTGCTTTTCATGTTAAATCTATTTTTTAGTTCACCATTAATTAACATTAAAAATACACGTGCAAACAGCAGCAGCAAAGCTTTAGCCAGAAAATATAATTTACAAATACAGTTTACCTCAGTAATGGCCACTGCTGTACCCATCCTCACTTCTCTCCTATTGTCCTGAGCACTAATGAAAACAAAACAAACATTTCACCTTATGAAATATGAATTAGTCAGATTGGGTAACCTGGAGCATGCTCACTTTGTAAATGCAGGGAGTTATGGGATTGTAGCCCCTTATCCTAAAGAGCATGCTCAAAGCTAGACATCCTGTCTAATTAATGTTTAATCAGTTGAAATGTTTGTTTTCTTTTCAGCAGTGCTCAGAACAATGAGAGAGGCGGAGAGAGGTACAGCAGCAGCTATTACTGATACAGGCTGTATTTTTAAATTTTGTATTTTCTGGCTAAGGTTTTGATTTCCAGTATATCTTTTTGTGTAGCTTTGTTTAGGGAAATATTTTATGTACACTTAAGTCTACCTATACCGTTGTCTGCTAACATAGCATAGACTGTTTCCTCCTAAATGGTTTCCATACTTTTGCTACCTATGTCATGGCTCTTGTAAGATGTAAAGCCGACCTGGAATAATAATTACCTTGTGAGCAGCCGTCAGATCCAACGTCACGTAATTCTCCAGTGTCTTGTGCTTTTCATTCTATTTTTACCTTGGCGGTCTTGTGAGTGGAAATTCTTCTAGCTTCGACCTTCTCTCCGTCAGATTGTGACTATGTAAAGGTCACATTTATGATTGCTATTGATTTTTAAAGCACTGATCATATGTTTCCTACATCTGTTTCAGGAGGCTTTGACCTTGTAAACTAATGAACTTTCCATTTGACCTAATAAAAATGCTGGCCTTTTTAGTTGCCACTTTACCTGCATTCATAGTATCATCACTTCTGAAGAAGTAGATCGCCAGAAATGTAAAATTGGTAGATTTTACAGCAGCACCTAAAATCATAAAAGCAATGTTTTTTTATCAGTTTCTAAAAAGTTTGCCTTTATTATGTGCAGTTCTTTGAATAAAATAATAATAATATTATTATCTTTTATTTGTATCGCGACAACATATTCCGTAGCGCTGTACAGGGGGGGTAGGAACAGGGGAAATACAAGTTTAACAAATTCAAAAGTTGAAGGGCCCTGTTTTGAGCTTAGAATCTTAGCAGAAAGTGCTTTATCCCAAAGCACCCTACAAGACTGGAAACTCGCTACTTACAATCTAAAGGGCATTAAAGGCCAGAGAGCTGGGGAAGAGTAACAGATAAGGAATAGTAAGGCTCAGGAAGTGAAAGATAGAAAGAGTTTTATTTTAGAGGGAGAGGGGAGGGATCTGAGGTGAAAAACTAGTATGTTGGCTGACACCTAATGTTGAGATTATATATATATATATATATATATATATATATATATATATATGACTACAATATTCCTTATTAATAAATAATGTTCTTGTTATAATTCTGAATTTACCAGCAAGTCACGTTTTCCTTAATGTGCTAAGTTGTGATATTTGACCGTTCTGACTACAGACTCTTTTTACCCTTCCAGCTGCATCATGCTGATGATGGCTTCTTAGTACTAACTACTGATGGCATCAACTTCATTGTAAACAGCCAGGAGATTTGTGATATCATCAACCAGTGCCATGATCCAAGTGAAGCAGCACAAGTACTCACTGAACAGGTAACTACTCAACATAGGGATGTGAGAATAAAACAGATTAATGAATGAAGGGATCAGTCACTTAGTAGAGGTGGGGATTTGGATAAACCCGCAGGGCTAAGGTTAGTTCATATATAGTAGATTGGTCATAGCTCTCGGATCGGAGCCCAAGCTGAGCATCTGTTTGGTTGAGAAGCATTGAAGCAGCATGCAGCCAGCCATAACTCCTCGATCTCATTAATATTTATAGCCTTTTAAAGTTGATATGCTTTTCTATCTGGGTCCTTTCCCTCTTCACCATCGCAAAATCTGACAGCTGCAGTTCCGACGCCGGCCTGATAGATGGCGCAGCCGATTTTCGGATACTGCTAAAAAAAAGCATATATATGGCGCTCCGACAGAAAAGGCCTTGAGCTATGAGAGGCGCGCCTGGGCGGCCGAAGGCCCGCGCCAAACATAGCGATAGCCTCGCTGTTGATTCAGCGCCGTCGAGTTGCGCCACGTTGGAGGGGAGAATAGTTCTTTGCCTTCCCTGGAACTTGACGGTGCCTGAAAACTGATAGCGCCCTCTGGCGGATGGCACCTATAACTGCAGCTGTCAGTGCTGCAGAAGAAATGCACAGGCAAAGAGGGATAGATCCTCCTATCTGTTTGCAAATAATTGCTGCAAACCCTTGGATATGAGAGTGGTTAAAAAAAGTAGAGAAGAGCAGAATTTGTATTGACCTGAGGCATGAAACCGTGTGCAGAGTAGAGTGCCAAGCAATGCAAAATTAGACACTGATGAGACCTGTTTGCCACAGGAAGGTGCGAGTTGATTTCAGCTGAATGGAATAAGGAGTGGGAGAGAAGGGAGGTGCTCTATGAAAGCTGCTCTTGCACCACACCTGTATGTGACTCGCTCAGCCCTAAATATATGTAATCCCCTTTTCTTTTATTCAGGCTATACAGTATGGAACAGAAGATAACAGCACGGCCATTGTTGTACCCTTTGGAGCCTGGGGAAAGCACACAAACTCTGAAGTCTCTTTTTCATTCAGCCGAGGTTTTGCATCAAGTGGGAGATGGGCCTGATCTGACTGAATAGTGGTGGTTCTTTTGCATTTGTCTGTATACAGTTCATAAAGCACAAACTAATCCACCTGCTTACAAGTCTGCACTATGTACATAGTTACCTTCTCTTCATGACATCCTTCAGTAATACAGTGGTCACAAATCCATTGTTCAACTACTTGTTTCAAGCTTCCTAAGCACAGATAATGTTACATATACCTTTTTGCCATTTTAACAAACAATTGAAGAAATAGTAAATAAGCAGGCGCAGCTATTGTTACTGAAGGCTGGAGCATCATATGGAAGCTTGTGGATTCCTGTACAGGATTATATTTATAGTAAAGTTACCTTTTATAGAAGATGTAATACTTATCTGCATGTTTGTGTAGGTTGTAGCCGAATGTAAGGCTACTGCTTTTGTTTACAGCATAAAAGTAAAGGGACAATGTCAACTTGATTTTGGTACAACTGCATTTATTTGTTTAAATTCCTAAAGCTTAATATAATGCATTCAAATCTAACAATATGATTTTAGCACCATCTTATGCTCGTCTTGGCTTTTGCAACACAGTTGCCTTGCTTCTAAAATACATTTAGTAATTATTCTAGTTTCTATCTGCGAAGATGAGGAGTTATCACGTTGTTGTTGTTTATAATAACTGTTGCTGATTTTTAATAATAATAATAATAATAATAATAATAATAACAGTAATAACTACATCAGCTACATATAAGGAGTAAATAAAATAAATGTAGACCTATACTAAATTGCTTTGTTTAAAGACCACTACACTACTATATTAAAATATAGTACTTTGAATAACTACACATGAAAATAAGCAACATGTTTTTACAAAGTGAAAAAATAATAGTCTCTGACTTAACCTTTTATATGCAATTATGCTGATGTGGAATCTACTATTTTAGGTTCTGCTAATCAACTCCTGAATGCAGGGGAAGTTTCTGTCTGCATATTGGGAATGAGACATCTAAAGCTGCCATTGTTTTCAACAGGACTGGTGAAATGCTTATTAGTTTATGAGGGCACATCCCGCTGAGATAGTAGAAGATAAAACCAACAGAAAAAAGAAAGTGAAGCCACAAAGTGATTGCATATCAAAGTTAAAATGGAAAGGCTGTCGTTTTTTTTTTTGTTTTGCTTTCTAAAAACATTTTATCCATTATCATTTTTAATTACTCAAAAGACTATATAGAAAAAAGTGACCGAGTGGCTCTATAGTAATCATTAATGTTTATATGCAGATCCGAGTCTTGCTGACTGTGCCCATGTCAAGTTAAACATGTCATTCTCTTCTTTACAACTTTGCCGTCTGCTACACTCACATGGACAATCTAGCAGGACACTTTATTGCTTGTTTTGCACTTTCGTAGTAAAGACTTGATGGCCTTTCTTCTGGCCGTAGGTTACACTCATCTATATGAAGTGTGGCTCTTAGAGCCTCATGTATATTCTATATGCCATTTTTACATAATGTTACTTTTCTAATATACAAATGTTTTGAATGTTCTTTTTGGAATACAGGGAATTTGTAAGACGTTGGAAAAGATTTTGAGGGTTGGTTTGACACTTATGACTTGCACTGAACGATCCGTATGAATGACTTATTATGTAGTTCTTTTTTGTTATGTTTTATCCCTTTAATTCTTGCCAGGGATTACATGACCGATACCTATAATTTTGTGTCAAGATACAATGTATGCCTTCTTTCACATTTAAGAAGCAGCCTCTGAAGCTCTTGGTAAAATTACTAAACACAAAGCATCATTCCCCCCCAAACAATTCTATACAATACTTGTATGTTGCTATAGATTTATTTTCCTTGTTTAGTGACCATTTTATGATTGTAATACTTGAATATACTCCCTTGTCAAGAATCCAGTCTCAAATAGCTCTGTCAATTACATTGGCTTAATAATTGTAAGTTTCATTACAAAAATAGAGTGGTTTGTAACGATATTACTCTTCTAGATATATAACTGGAAGCCATATTGTACATTAATACCAGATGGCATGTCACATCCAGTTAATGTCAGTATTGGAAGTGCAAATTTTGAATTCCACTGTCCTGAGTACTTTGTATATAAAAAGGGAACATGCTGATTTGTGGCTCATACAATTTGGTTTAGTTTAAGTGTAAGTGATATTGTATGAGCCATAAACCAGCCTTTATAGAAAGAACCTTCTGACTAACTGTGAAGTTTGAACTACCTACATGTGAAAAGGCAAAGAGCAATCCTGTAATATTATGGTGTTGTGTAAGTTATCTAAAGTATTTAATTCCTGTTTAACTTTATAACACTATAAAACCTCCTCTATTCATCTGAGTTGGATGATTCCTGTTATTTTGATTGTACAACCAGATTTTCAGAACTATGGTGATCATCGTTTTTGACTTCTTGTAATATGTTAAACACAAAATTGTTAACTTTGAAGATAGACAACTGATATGACCAAAAGTGAGTCCAGGAGATTATTCTATGGCTTATGGCAGGGGGGTTTAACAAACTTTGATTAAAATAAGGTAGCACTTACCCTCAGTTTATCTACCCAGTTTTTTAGAATTGTAGTGTTCTCTTCAGTTTAATATTTTTTTGTTTACCTATATTACTTTATTAGGTATGCAATATTGCCACCTCTTAGCTGGTTTCTTGTGTTTTTTCATAGCGATGTATCAACTATGATCAACAAAATGGAACCAGAAATAAGTCATCCTTAATTTGTCTACAGTGGGAGCTAGTTTATGGTACACAGATCTATATTTCCAACCTCTTAGTATTTGGATGTGGACTCAAGTTACTAAAACCACTAATTACTAGCCCCCAAAACATGAAGAATTGATTTATCCTTCTAGGAAGCATGGTCATATGACTGTCCAGTACCCCATCAACATAATATGCATCTGCTTTGGGAGGAAATGGTGGCTTTTGTACCATAAAATGTCAATGTCACACTGATACCAAAGGACTTGTTGGATTTTACTTAATGCACTGGAATACAAGGTGGCATAGTATTAAGAAATTATACATTACTTAACGCACACCATCTCAACTTTATAAATAATATCTGCTTTGCATATAAGGCCTTTCATTTGTTGTATTACTTGTACACTGTTGTATATATCTGTGTGTATATATTGGATTTGTAATTAATAAAATATATATCCTATGTCATATTCTGTAGTGAGTTTTTTTTCTCTTTCTAACTATATATACAGTGTGAGTGTGTGTGTATATGTATAAATAAAGGGAACACTAAAATAACACATCCTAGATCTGAATGAATTAAATATTCTTATGAAATACTTTGTTCTTTACATAGTTGAATGTGCTGACAACACAATCACACAAAAATTAAAAAATGGCAATCAAATTTTTCAACCCATGGAGGTCTGGATTTTGAGTCACACTCAAAATGAAAGTGGAAAAACACACTACAGGCTGATCCAACTTTGATGTAATGTCCTTAAAACAAGTCAAAATGAGGCTTAGTAGTGTGTGTGTGTGGCCTCCATGTGCCTGTATGACCGTCCTACAACGCCTGGGCATGCTCCTGATGAGGTGGCGGATGGTCTCCTGAGGGATCTCCTCCCAGACCTGGACTAAAGCATCTGCCAACTCCTAGACAGTCTGTGGTGCAACGTGACGTTGGTGGATGGAGCGAGACATGATGTCCCAGATGTGCTCAATTGGATTCAGGTCTGGGAAACGGGCGGGCCAGTCCATAGCATCAATGCCTTCGTCTCGCAGGAACTGCTGACGCACTCCAGCAACATGAGGTCTAGCATTGTCTTGCATTAGGAGGAACCCAGGGCCAACCGCACCAGCATATGGTCTCACAAGGGGTCTGAGGATCTCATCTCGGTACCTAATGGCAGTCAGGCTACCTCTGGCGAGCACATTGAGGGCTGTGTGGCCCCCCAAAGAAATGCCACCCCACACCATTACTGACCCACTGCCAAACTGGTCATGCTGGAGGATGTTGCAGGCAGTAGAACGTTCTCCACGGCGTCTCCAGACCCTGTGACGTCTGTCACATGTGCTCAGTGTGAACCTGCTTTCATCTGTGAAGAGCACAGGGCGCCAGTGGCGAATTTGCCAATCTTTGTGTTCCCTGACAAATGCCAAACATACTGCACGGTGTTGGGCTGTAAGCACAACCCCCACCTGTGGACGTCGGGCCCTCATACCATCCTCATAGAGTCTGTTTCTGACCGTTTGAGCAGATACATGCACATTTGTGGGCTGCTGGAGGTCATTTTGCAGGGCTCTGGCAGTGCTCCTCCTGTTCCTCCTTGCACAAAGGTGGAGGTAGCAGTCTTGCTGCTGGGTTGTGGCCCTCCTACGGCCTCCTCCACGTCTCCTGATGTACTGACCTGTCTCCTCCATGCTCTGGACACTACGCTGACAGACACAGCAAACCTTCTTGCCACAGCTCGCATTGATGTGCCATCCTGGAGGAGCTGCACTACCTGAGCCACTTGTGTGGGTTGTAGACTCTGTCTTATGCTACCACTAGAGTGAAAGCACCACCAGCATTAAAAAGTGACCAATACATCAGCCAGAAAGTATAGGAATTGAGAAGTGGTCTGTGGTCACCACCTGCAGAATCACTTCTTTATTGGGGGTGTCTGGCTAATTGCCCATAATTTCCACCTGTTGTCTATCCCATTTGCACAACAGCATGTGAAATGGATTGTCACTCAGTGTTGCTTCCTAAGTGGACAGTTTGATTTTACAGACGTGTGATTGACTTGGAGTTACATTGTGTTGTTTAAGTGTTCCCTTTACTTTTTTGAGCAGTGTATATATATATATATATATATATATATATATATATATATACATACATACATACATACATACATACATACATACATACATACATACATACAGTGCGGGGAAATAGTATTTGATCCCCTGCTGAGTTTGAACGTTTGTCCACTGACAAAGAAATAATCAGTCTATAATTTTAATGGTAGGTGTATTTTAACAGTAAGAGCATAAAAAAAAAAACAAAAAAAACAAGAAAAACGCATGTCAGAAAAGTTATAAATTGATTTGCAGGTCAATGAGGGAAATAAGTATTTGACCCCTTCGACTTAGCACTTGGTGGCAAAACCCTTGTTGGCAATCACAGAGGTCAGACGTTTCTTGTAGTTGGCCACCGGGTTTGTCCCACTCCTCTTTGCAGATCCTCTTGAAGACATTACGGTTTTGAGGCTGATGTTTGGCAACTCAAACCTCCATCTCCCTCCACAGATTTACTATGGGATTAAGGTCTGGAGACTGGCAAGGCCAGTCCCGGACCTTAATGTGCTTCTTCTTGAGCCACTCCTTTGTTGCCTTGGCTGTGTGTTTTTGGTCATTGTCATGCTGGAATACCCATTCACGACCCATTTTCAATGCCCTGGCTGAAGGAAGGAGGTTCTAACCCAAGATTTGATGGTACATGGCCCCGTCCATCGTCCCTTTGATGCAGTGCAGTTGTCCTTTTACCTTAGCAGAAAAACACCCCCAAAGCATGTTTCCACCTCCATGTTTGACGGTGGGGATGGTGCTCTTGGGGTCATAGGCAGCATTTCTGCTCCTCCAAACACGGTGAGTTGAGTTGATGCCAAAGAGCTTGACTTGGTCTCATCCGACCACTACACTTTCACCCAGTTTTTCTCTGAATCATTCAGATGTTCATTGGCAAACTTGAGATGGGCCTGTACATGTGCTTTCTTGAGCAGAGGGCCTTGCGGGCTCTGCAGGATTTCAGTCCTTTACGGCGTAGTTTGTTACCAATTGTTTTCTTGGTGACTGGTCATTAACAAGATCCTCCTGTGTAGTTCTGGGCTGATTTCTCACCTTTCTCATGATCATTGAAAATCCATGAGGTGAGATCTTGCATGGAGCATCAGACCGAGGGAGACTGGCAGTTATTTGTGTTTCTTCCATTTGCGAATAATCGTACAAACTGTTGTCGCCTTCTCACCAAGCTGCTTGGCGATGGTCTTGTAGCCCATTCCAGCCTTGTGTAGGTCTACAATCTTGTCCCTGACATCCTTGGACAGCTCTTTGGTCTTGGCCATGGTGGAAAGTTTGGAATCTGATTGATTGCTTTTGTGGACAGGTGTCTTTTGTACGGGTAAAATGCTGAGATTAGGAGCACTCCCTTTAAGAGAGTGCTCCTAATCTCAGCTTGTTACCTGATCTACAATGTTCATGTTCCAGACTTGCATTGGATGCTTGTTTTACTCTTTCTAAAGAAAGGAACCTATTAACAGTGCATATAGTATATAAGCATAGATTCAGAGAAATAACTAATCCAAGCTTCTCTTGGTGCTTCTTAAAACCATTCCCATATCAGCTGAATAAAATCTGAGTGTTGTGACGCATGTAACAGAATTTCATTACAGTTAGTCAGTTTAGATAGATCAGTGCTAACCATCTCCAACAAATTAAAGCAATAACTAGGGCTAGCATTCAGTAACAAAGGCTAGCATAACTACTGGTTCATATGCACTTGAAGCCATTTACAGTATTTTCTTTGTTACACATACATCATGCGCATATGATGTCTTAATCATTGTAGTTTGTGTGGCTTAACATTTACAACAATAGTGACACCAATATGTTATTCCTTAATTTGGTGTCTCAAAAGCTTGCTGCATTTTATCGATCAACAAAACATCAATTATTGGATACAAAACAAATTTAGTTTCCAACAGAAATACTGTATAATATTATAGTAACTTGACAAATTGGATGCAAAATAAGTAGGGCAAGGTCTGAAAACCAGGGCTCTAAAGCCAGATGAGTACAGCTCATCAAATAGCTCTTTGTCAGTCTCATTTCCTTCCCTAATTTCTCTTTCTCAATAGTTATATTTCAGTGCCATACATGTATATCTTAATCATGCATCCAATATAGATGTATTTATTATAATTGGAACATGTATATGTACTAGTGACTACGGGCTTCAACCTCCAAGCTCGTAGGACTTTGAAATCCAACCTCCATTTCTTCCAAGTCCTATGGCCTTCACTTACGAGTTACGGGCTTGGAGGTTATCATGATGATGATCTCTGTTTGCATTGGCTGTTTCTGCATCGGGAGTTACGGGCTTGCTGCCAAGCCCGCAAATGCTACCTTCGACGGCATTGGTTTCTGATTTTCGCTATAGGCCGCTAACTTGTGGGCCGGCCAATTGGATAACATTGCAAGAGTAGGCCAAATCGAATTGCAGGCATTTGGAGTTGCGAGCCCTGAATTGAATGAGGCTGTATGTCCTCAATTAATGTTAATTGAAGAAGATACAAGATGCCATAGTTTAGAGTAAGGCTAGCAGTTTGGAACTCATCCTCTACATAGACACAAACCAGTGTTAATACTTGAGAAAAACAGAAGAACCTACCAAATTCCCCACTTTAGTATCTAAAGGGCTTTCATAATTCTTCATTCGCCAATGATAAATATTTATTTTTGCGCACAAAAAAGGTTCACACTACTGCCATTATTGTTTAACTGAATTTATACTCCCAAACCCCACAACCTTTCGTGCTGTGCAGCAATTACACTGTCAGGTACGTATTTTAGGAACAATGTGGTCTTCACAACGCAACGTCTCAAATTTACATTTTAACTAAACCACTTTCTGGAACATTGTTACACCATTCTTTACTTTTCAGAATATTGTTACATCATAACATACTATGCTTTTTTATAAATATAAGCCCGCTTAGCATGACGATATCAAAATTATCCATATTTGCATTTGGAAAAAAAATGTAATCCCTCTTTTAATCATTTTTCATGTGCTCTGGTGAACACCTCATTCATAATACTTAAGCCTGTTTTTTGTGGGCTCTAGGGTGCCTTTGAATGTTTTGCTGTGAAAGCTGTGACTTTGCCATTGAATCCTGTTGAAAATGTAGACTCTTTAAAAATAAAAAAAGAGCTACAACAGGAAGTGATATAATTTCCAAGTTCATCAGTTTTCTATCTCCTCTGATCTTTGTAATATGCGGATTAATTGTCAATTGTTAATTAATTGTTAAATGTATATGTTGGAAGCCAATGGGCCAGACATGGAGAGGAGTACCAGGTGTTACCAGCCTTACTGTTGCATGGTATATAAAGGGATACTCCAAAAATGGCTTTTTGATTTTATAACGGAATGATTGGCTGACAGCTTGTATTTTAATATTGTCAAATATTGTTCACTTAATACTTATGATGTTTATTTTTCTTTATAAATGTAACTTTTAGATTTTCGATTGTTTGTTTTTGACAAACATGCTATAAGCTTTCTTCTCTTTAGAAATGGTTAAGGAATTAATTTAATTACATGAAAACAGCATTATCCATTGTAATTTGGCATATGGTTATATACTGTGTATGTTAGAGGATATACAGTATCTCACAAAAGTGAGTACACCCCTTACATTTTTTGTAAATATTTTATTATATTTTTTCATGTGACAACACTGAAGAAATGACACTCTGCAGGGTTTGTTTCCATTTTTTCTCTTCTCTCTTTATTGTTTCTGTTGTCAGTGTCCTCCATATCATCACAGAAATGCCACTAGGTGGTGCTAGAAACCTGTTTTTTGTCTTATAGGATCTAAATAAATTAAAGGAACTCTGTATTCTTATTTTTGACTCTATATAAATGTGGTATATTCTATAATGATTGTTGCTTTGTAATTTTAAAATTAATAGTAACTTACTTTGATTATGCTGTTACACTGCCATTCAGACGTCTTCATTCACTGCCATCTATCTCTCTTTATTTTATTATGAGAATAATTCTTACCATAAAAGTATTTCAAGCAAAAAATATGTAAACTATTGGTTTATATTTTGTATATTGTGTACTTATGAAAACAATAGGTATTAATTAGCATACGCTGCCAATACACGCTGGGTAAATCACATTGATGATCTTAGTGCTTCTTGGAAATAACTGCAGCTGATAAAAGTCAGATTTCATTGTATTCCCAGTAGGCTTCTCATATCCTGGCTGTACACATATTGGGAGCCATAACTGTAAAATAATTCACAGGAAATGAATACACTTATCAGTCAAAACTATCTTATTACTATCAGAGGAGATTATTGGGCAATTATAACTCCAAATAAACAAAATCCTAACTCTAGATTAGTGCTATCCAGACCAAAGCCTGGGACTGTGTGGCCCTCCACTAATTTGTATGTGGCTCCCACTCAATGGTAGAAATAAAACAACATCTGGGGGGGGGTGACTCAATGTAAAAGAGCAATAGCATTATATGAGGAGCAATTACAGTACTGTTATACAGTAAACATGCAGTCAAAGACTAGGAGGGTGTCTGTTCTGTAGTAAAGCTGTGTAAACGGAGGCAAGGGGTGGTACAGCTTTTTATTAGATTATCTATGACAAAGGCAAGATATATAGCTGGGGATCAGTATGGCCAGCTGACAAACAAGAATTTGAAATCTTATATAAGTTTTCATGGATATGAGATGAAAATCGAGAAGAATATGATATTATTTGATGTTGGAAGGTTATAGATTTAGGATAATTTGCAAAAGGATAGTGGATAAGTGGAACAGTATATATATATACAGTTGCAAGCAAAAGTATGTGAACCCTTTGGAATTATATGGATTTCTGCACAAATTGGTCAAAAAATGTGATCTGATCTTCATGTAAGTCACAACAATAGACAATCACACTCTGCTTAAACTAATAACACACAAAGTATTAAATGTTGCCATGTTTTTATTCAACACACCATGTAAACATTCACAGTGCAGGTGGAAAAATTATGTGAACCCTTGGATTTAATAACTGGTTGAACCTCCTTTGGCAGAAATAACTACAACCAAACGTTTCCTGTAGTTGCAGATCAGATGTGCACAACGGTCAGGAGTAATTCTTGACCATTTCTCTTTACAGAACTGTTTCAGTTCAGCAATATTCTTGGGATGTCTGGTGTGAATCGCATTCTTGAGGTCATGCCACAACATCTCAATCGGGTTGATGTCAGGACTCTGACTGGGCCACTTCAGAAGGCGTATTTTCTTCTGTTTAACCCATTCTGTTGTTGATTTACTTCTATGCTTTGGGTTGTTGTCCTGTTGTAACACCCATCTTCTGTTGAGCTTCAGCTGGTGGACAGATGGCCTTAAGTTCTCCTGCAAAAAGTCTTCATAAAAACCATGATGCCCCCAGCACCGTACTTCACAGTTGGGATGAGGTTTTGATGTTGGTGTGCTGTGCCTCTTTTTCTCCACACATAGTGTTGTGTGTTTCTTCCAAACAACTCAACTTTAGTTTCATCTGTCCACAGAATATTTTGCCAGTACTGCTGTGGAACATCCAGGTGCTCTTGTGCAAACTGTAAACGTGCAGCAATGTTTTGCTTGGATAGCAGTGGCTTCCTCTGTGGTATCCTCCCATGAAATCCATTCTTGTTTAGTGTTTTACATATCGTAGATTCGCTAACAGGGATGTTAACATTTGCCAGAGACTTTTGTAAGTCTTTAGCTGACACTCTAGGATTCTTCTTCACCTCATTGAGCAGTCTGCGCTGTGCTCTTGCAGTCATCTTTACAGGACGGCCACTCCTAGGGAGAGTAGCAGCAGTGCTGAACTTTCTCCATTTATAGACAATTTGTCTTACCGTGGACTGATGAACAGCAAGGCTTTTGGAGATACTTTTATAACCCTTTCCAGCTTTATGCAAGTCAACAATTCTTAATCGTAGTTCTTCTGAGAGCTCTTTTGTGCGAGGCATCATTCACATCAGGCAATGCTTCTTGTGAAAAGCAAACCCAGAACTGGTGTGTGTTTTTTATAGGACAGGGCAGCTGTAACCAACACCTCCAATCTCATCTCATTGATTGGACTCCAGTTGGCTGACACCTCACTCCAATTAGCTCTTGGAGATGTCATTAGTCTAGGGGTTCACATACTTTTTCCACCTGCACTGTGAATGTTTACATGGTGTGTTCAATAACAACATGGTAACATTTAATTCTTTGTGTGTTATTAGTGTAAGCAGAGTGTGATTGTCTATTGTTGTGACTTAGATGAAGATCAGATCACATTTTATGACCAATTTGTGCAGAAATCCATATCATTCCAAAGGGTTCACATACTTTTGCTTGCAACTGTATATATATATATATATATATATATATATATATATATATATATATATATCTTATAACATTTCCCTTTAGCCATATCATTTGGTGGGATGTATCCAACCCCACCCCCCAATTCCTATACCCTGGTCACACTGCACTAAACTAAACTAAACTAAAAAAAAATTATATACACTGAATGATTCCTACACTGATAATGAACACTCAATTATGTCTTCACCACATATGTTTTTTGTAATACTCCCAGCTCCGGCTGCAAAGCGGTGCCCCTCTGGCACTAAATATTCCACTTCAAATATGTTATGCAGTCATATAAAGTCATATAAAGTCTCTAAAGTCTCTTCCCCATACCTCCCTCTCCCCCTCTTACCTCTGTTTCCCCCTCTCCCTCCATGTCTCCCCTGTTTCCTTTCTATTCCTCCATGTGTCTCCCTTTTTCCCATTTGCCTCTCTTCCCCATGACTCTCCCTCCCTCCATGTCTCCTTCTATCCCCCATGCCTCTCTTCCCCATGCCTTTCCCTCCATGTCTTCTTCTCTCCCCCTCTCCCCCCATACCTCCCTCCCCCCTCTATGTCTTCCCCTCTCCCCCATGCCTACTTATCCCCCTATATGTCTGCCCCTCCCCCCCCCATGCTTCCCTCTCCCCCTTTTACACCACTCTTACCTCCTGCTCATGCTTCATGCTGCCTGTCTGCTGGCTCTTCCCTCTGCTGGCTCCTCCCCCTGTCAGCAGATACAAGCAGTGAGCAGGAGACTGGGAAAAGGGGAATGTGCAGTGGAAAGCAGGAAGGGGTGTTTTTGCCACCCCCAAAGAGGTGCCACCTGGGGGGCTCTGCCCCCCTCGCACCCCCCTTCCTATGCTATTGCTCAAATCCTTTTCAATATCTGACACCCCTAGATTTGCTCCATTAAGATTATAAGTTGCATGGCTATTTTTTCTTTACAGATGCATAACTTTACATTTATTCGTATTAAATCTCATCTGCCATTAGTTGCCTATTCCTTTAATTTATGCAAATCCCTCTGGAGGTAAAGTACATAATTTTCTGATTTAATTATCTTGCACACATTTGTGTCATCAGCAAAAATTGAGACTATACTTTCCAGTCCTACTTCTAAGTCATATTAAATATGTTAAAAAGGAAAGGACCTAATGCTGAACCCTGATTAACTCCAGTTACCACATTAGTCCAATCTCCGTATGTTCCATTTACAACAATCCTTTGCTTCATGTCATTTATCCAGCTCTTAATCCATAAGCAGATATTTTTTGCAATTCCTGTATCCCTTAGTTTACACAATAGTCTTCCATGTGGCAATGTATCAAAAGCTTTTGCAAAATCCAAAAAAACTACATTCACTGTGTTGCCTTGATCCATGCTCCTACTAACCTCCTCATAGAAACTAATTAGAGTTGTTTGACATGACCTATCCCTCATAAATCTGAGTTGACTCCTAATTAAAATCCTATTTAAGTGAACATATTCTTGTAAATTAACTCTTATTAACCCTTCTAAAAGCTTTCCCACTGCAACAATGAGGCTTACATGTCTATTGTTTCCTGGATTTGCTCTTGCTCCCTTCTTAAATATAAGTATCACTTCTGCTTTTCTCCAGTCATCTGGTAGCAACCACGTGGTGAGTATGTCTTGAAAAATTAGATATAATGGTTTTGCTATTACAGAACCCAGTTCCCTCAGTACCCTTGGATGTATTCCATCCGGACCTGGGGCTTTATTAACATTTATTTTATCCAATATTCTTTGGATTTCTTCCTTTGTTAACCAATTATTTGGTGAAGGTAGTGTAGCCCTATTATGTTGCAGGGTCCCAACCACTGGTACCTATTTAGCTCATCTGCCTTTTCCTGGTTACTAATTATCAGACGGCCTGTGTCACATTGTAATGTTCCTATAACTTCCTTCCTGGCCTTCTTCTCATTACTTACGTAAGGCAGTCTCTGTCCCCACCTGTTTGTATAATTAAAATGCCTGTTTTTTACTCTGTATCTTGATCTTTAAATCATTGTTAAGCCACATGGGATGTGATACCCCTTTTACTTTTATTTCCACACAGTATATGGTGATGCATATGTATATTTAGTAAGGATTTGAACGTTGTCCATTTATTTTTAGTATTTTTACCTGTCAGTTCTTTGTCCCAGTCTATACGTTGTATTGCTGCCCCTAGACGTGAAAATCTGTCATGGTCTCTAGTAGAAAGAAGGAGATCACAACACGCATCAGGGATAAGGTACCTACATCCTCTGCTGTTTAAATAAATATAAAAAGGACAGTTTCCCATTAACAAAATATGTATATATATGGGCAGGTCATAGCAGATAGGTTAGACAAATCATGGTCCACTGGGGAATGAACTGGCAGCCAACTCCATTATCTTTGCTAAGATAACCTTATGAATAAGCATGACTAGATATCTGTAATACTTTATCTTGAGAATTACTGGTCCAATTTTATATTTAATATAATTGATATATATAATTTAACTATATTACTACTTCCGGGATCCTAAGCATTCTGGTGGTACAAGTCAGGGCAGGATTAAGACCTTTACAGGCCCTACGCACTTAAAAGATTTTGGTGCCCCCATATATATCCAATTCAAAATATAAACAATAATAAGCTGTTTCTAGACTCTAATTTTGTTGTATTCCAAACATTAATATATATATTTAACCTCTATAATTACTAATTTAATATTATTTGTATTATTATATTTATACTGTGTTTGTAATGTTTTCATTCATTGTGGGGCCCCTTTTTGTGGAACCTGTTTCAGCTGCACCATTTGCAGTTTTGCACTATATGATCCATGGTGAATGTGGCAATGGAGAATTTCTGTGGTGGCCCCCTTCCCTCGATGCCCTAAGCACATGCTTATCATATAACTGGAAATATATAAAAAATGCATAATTTATTAGTACAGAACACACACACTCATACCAGTCTCATACCTTCTCTAACATAAGCACATCTTCCTGTATATATTGACTAAGTTAATGGCTACAGTTAATGGCCTAGATTACATGTGAAACATATATTTTTTATGTGTGAAAATCAAATGTTACTAATAATGTTTGTGAGTACTGTTGGGGTGAAATACAAATATCCTTACATTTTTTTGTTTTTACACACACACACACATATATATATATATATATATATATATATATATATATATATATATATATATATATATATATATAGCATTCATCACTTTTGTAGCACTTGGAAACTTTAGCTCTGTTTCAGTACTTATTCCATTGCAGGCCATGAGGTATGAAACAGTTAATTATACCTTTTACTTATAATTCATTGGTTTTTATTCTATAACTGCAAACAAGTCCTTCTTCCCATAATAAAAACAATTGTTTTAGTCTAAACAATATATATTTCAGTAGTCCACAAGGCAAAACCCAAGGTTATTCGTGAAAAATATTACTTGACCCATGCGCACGAGATTACAATCTGAAAGTGTTTTGCGCATCTAGTGTGACGTATCAGGCATGGCATACGTGCAAATTGCATGTTTCTTTTATTGGATTTCATAATATAAATAATCGTTTATTGGCTGTTGGTGGGAATGTGTCATTTTTCTAGAAGGTAGAATGGGTTTTACCATGTTTTTTAAGTAATTCACTATTAAAAGCAATGTTGTTTATGTTGTCAGTACCAGACATTTTTGGATGCTTCTGACCCATGTTTGTACAAATACAATCTGATAATAAGAACATAATCATAGGCCTCTGTGTTTTGGTATCATGATTCGGTTTCGGAGTAAAATGTGGTTTCTGGTGATTATTTTTGCTACAACATTTGGCGAGCCAGCCAGGAGTGCACTACTTGTCTATAGATAACACACCGAGCTTCAGAATTTTCATGGGGGTGACGCTTGACAACTAATCATGGCCAAAATTAGAGGTTTGCAGAGCCTATTCATGAAACCCTGTGTGTAGGATTGCTTGCCATGCATCCCTTCTATGGAAGCCTAGAAGCTTGTAGAAGTGACGGGACAAAGTTGCACAAAATAACCTCACCTAGACAGACTTCTACCCAGAACCTCGTATTATTGCATTTTTTGTTGTTGATAACCTAAGAATGCTAATTAGTGATATTAAGTAAAATATTGTAGTAGAATTAATTAAGAGATTTTCAGCCTTATTAAATTACGATTCGGTAAATTTAAAAGGGCTCTATTTAAGCACATAACATATTTTTTAACAGAAGTTTTTAGCTAGTGAAGACCTTGGTTTTGGATAGAAGTTCACTAACTAAAAACTTCTGTAAAAAAGCATGCTATGTGCTTAAAAAGTGCCTTTTAAATTTGCCAAATCGCAATTTAATAAGGCTGTTTACATTTAAAGGTGTTAGTTACTGAGTCTAGATTAAGAGACATTAACAGATATTGTACCTGACAAGGTGTTACTTTAAGAAGCACTGTAGATATAGATTAACAGAGGCTTACTTTACCCAGAAAAAGTGGAAAGGTTTACTTTACCTATAAAAAGTGTTTTGTCTAGACAGGTTTTTGAGAAGCGCAGCTGTTTGATGAACACATAGCGTGTAGATTTGCTATCAACCCTCGCAAGATGCCGAAGTGACAAGTGGCTGCAAATGATTTGGGCCCATCTATGTGCAGTGAAGTGTAAGAAATTGAGAGAGAAATGAGGGCTGGTCCTCTGTTCTGTGTTTTTGTTGAGAACGGCTGAAATTTACAGTGTTATGGAAGTGCGTGAACTAGAAAGAGCTGAATGTGAGTGTGTAAATTGGTGGTACCAAACACTGTGAATTATCTTATCTTTTTTCCTGTAAAATCACTTTTACCATTACCTGCTGTGATCACTGAGGGAAGGGGGAAGGGGCACATATATAGTTCTCAGCAGAGCAGGATTTCCAAATAACATTGGTAACGCAATGTTAAAACTGCAGGGCGTAGGCGCTCATCCCTACGACCCTGCACAAATTACACATCATCCCTACAACCCACAGGACTACAGATGAACAGAAAGCTAAATTATTCAATTCACTGTGCGAGACCTGGAGCAGATTGAAAAAATCACCTGCAAAAATTACAGCCCATAACACTTTGGAAAGGAAAGCGGGACTTTAAAAATTACAACCCGCAGAACTTAAAAAAAAAAAAAACAGAGGCCTAAAAAATACAAAGTTAAAGGCCGAACCACGCACATCGAAAAACAAGTGGGAGGCACATATACAAACTGTTGTAATTCCTACCCCGTTCACCTGATTTGGATGTAAATACCCTCAAATTAAAGCTGAAAGTCTGCAGTTAAAGCACATCTTGTTAGTTTCATTTCAAATCCATTGTGGTGGTGTATAGAGCCAAAAAGTTTAGAATTGTGTCGATGTCCCAATATTTATAGACCTGACTGTACATGACACATAAATGAAAGACATATTGTTACAATCATTAAAACACATTCCATGTCTATTCGATAGCCTTTTATATTAGCAAACAGATGTGATAGAGTCCCAAATAGCAGTGTTACTTGTGGGGTTGTAGGGGAGCCCCAAAATCAGTCATGACACTCCCATTGTCATGGCTGGTGAAGCTCTTGCTCTTCATGGGCAGGAGCAGTCACTAGAGGAAATGGGAGGCGAGTGCTTGTAATTCCTAATGGATGATCCGGCCCGGGATATCCATGATACTTTAGTGAAGGTTGCATGTATGAGAGTGATGATTACATTTTTTTCAGGAGTATGGCTTGCAGTTATACCTGAGACTGCTTGCTTCTCATCATTCGGTGTCAAATACAAAAAGTTCCAATGATATAACAAATCCGTCTCTATTTCCCTTCCCTGTTATATAAAATAAACACATGTATACTCTACAAAATAGTAGAAAGTACTGGGACTAGATAAGAAAGAGGAAAATCTTAAAAACATTTTCTCTAAAAAAATGCTTTTATGCTCATGATCTGCTATTGTAGTTTGTTATATATTTTATAAATGTTAAGTTTTTCCTAGACTTCAGTGATCCTTTAACTACCTGAATGACGCAGAGGCTGCACAGGCTCCCTGGGTCAGCCCGTAGCGTCGCGTGACCCAGCGGAGCCTGTGAGGCTATCAGCCAATCAGGTGCGTCGGGGGGCGTGTCGGAAGCCCGTTTTCGCGCCGTTGAGCACAGCAGCGCGGTCTCCCGACTGAAACGGACGGAGGTCTGAGGTCCTGCAGCATTAAACACAGTAGGAAGGTTTAATACTGAGACTGTTACCCCAGCTTACCAGCAAATAAGGGGCTGCATAGGTTGAGGCTACTTTCTTGTTGTTTTTTCTTCCTCCGTTTTGTGTGTGTGTGCCTGGTCTGTGTCTGTGTGTGTGCTTGTTACTGTTGGTGCCTGGTGTGTGTGCCTGGGTGTTTTCCCCCTGTGTGTCCCCCTTCTTAGCTCTTATGGATCCAGAAGGCTTAGAGGCTTTGCTGGCTGAAGTTAGGACCCGTGCCCTAAGCCAAGGGGTCAGGTGGGTGCAGGACAGGCTGGGACCTCCCGTGCCTTCTGCGCTTGGACCTCAGCACATTGAACAGGATCAGCCTGCGGTGGCTGGTGTCCTAGCCAATTCTGACGGCTCCAGGGAAATTTTTCCCATCCCACCACTGTAGGGCTACCAGACCCCCGTCCATCAGGCAGCAGAGACACAAGAGATGGGGGGGTTACAGGTCGGGGCGGCCGGGACCCCATACCCCCCAGGCAGGCAAGCGCCAGGACCACGGGCGGTGGGGGTGAGGGCCTAGCACTCCGGCCACCACCAGCCAACTTGCCTAAAGGTCCTAGGCCGCGACAAAGGTCGAGAAACACCCCTCTAACACCCCGTAGGGTGGGTGCAGGGGGTAAGAGAAAAGCCGGGAGTCCTAAAAAGGCTCCTACAGGCCCTCACGGTCCCTGGGGTTTCCCTCAATAACAGTGCTTCTGGTACTTTACAGGGACGCCCAATTGGCGGTGAGAGGAGCATGGCGACGACGAGAGAAAGAAGAGATGGAGTGATCAGAGAAATGAATAGCCAAGACAGCATGGTCATGATTGATGACATGCCAGTGACAGCGGCAGTGGCAAGGCTAGGACGCCCCACTCGAGCTAAGAAGGCTACGAGCAGGTACAGTCCGCTACTATTTACGCACACACCGCTAAGACGTAGCAGAGTAGAGACTGAGGGCGAGACGGTTAGGCCACAGCGCAAAGGGTCTAAGACCGACCAACATCTGGATATTCCAACACCCGAGGAAGTCTCAGGGGAACCCCTACAGGGGGCGGCGGAGGCAGTGCTAGCCTACTCCAGCCGCGCAGGCTTAGGTGACCCGGACCGTTCCTCAGATGAGGAAAGGGCGGTATGGGCACGGGCATGCAGGTCGCGGAGAGCTAGTGACTGTTCTTCTTGTACCCACAGATCCAGAAGGAGATCCAGGTCGAGAAGCAGGAGATCTTGTCGGTGCAGCTGTGCATGCACTGGATCTGAGAGGAGGAGCCCGCGGAGGGCCAGACGGTCAGAGTCCCCGGAGCGTCAGGAGAGACGCAGGGATACTCCGTTGGCTGTATCCACTCCAAAGCTTCCAGAAGCAGGTGAGCGCTCAGATTTGAGCTGCGCAGCAGACAAGGGAGGGTTTATCGGGTCATTGAAGACTCTACTAGCTGCGGTTAGCGAGCACGAAATGGGAGCTTGAATAGGGGGGCTAGCGAAGGGTGCGTGGTCCCAGCCAGCAGATACAGTGGCGCCATCGAGCGCAAGCGAGGCGTTACCTAGCATGCGCGCGCCCGAGCCGGTAGGCAATGCGATTGCAGCAATAGGTAGTACCAATGCTGGAGTTACCGACGCAGCCATGAGGCCTATAGTCTTATGCTCGTTGGATAACTTAGGGGCACACCTTACCCAGGAGGTTAAGGAAAAGATCTGGAGGAGGGAATTTATAGAGTTGTTCTCCCTTCTCCCTATGTCTAGGCAAACAGATTTGGCCGAGAGGGGCCCCAGGGAGGGGGACGAGCGGCGGAAATCTTTTGCTAGGCTACCTAGGACGTTTGATACATGGCTGCAAGCATTTTCAATATGGGCTTGCGTACTGTGTGAGCGACACCCCGAACAGAGTTCGGGATTATTCGTTTACATAGACGAAATTCGGAATGCTCACAAGGTCTACGGGGGTACAGCCTGGTGGCGGTACGATGAGGAATTCCGGCAATACTTGGCCTCAAGGCCAAGCATGGCGTGGAGTGACAAAGCGGTGGCGTATTGGCTAAACATCATGACACCCATGAGAGTCACGACGCCCTTTCGGAGCGCTTATAGACGCGTGTGGGCAAAATGGGATAGTCTAGTGGCACTGGCAGGTGGTGCCAAGACGGAAGAGAAGAGCATAGGGATCCTGCTTTGGTACCTGCTGCGGTGCGTCGAGCAAGGCGAATCAAGAACCGTAGTAGGGAGACAGGTCACGGCGCTTGCTTTTATGTTTAAGCTTGCTGGGCAGAGGGACCATACAAAGGAGTTTCTAGTGCGCAAGGTGGTGCGCGGAATGTTCAGCGGGTTGCAAAGGCCGGATAGTAGGCGGCCAATAACATTTGCGTTGTTGCTGAGATTGGCTCAGGAGTTGGTGGTGGTTTGCAGGAACCCCTTTGAATCCCTACTTTTCCGAACGGCTTTTTCCCTGGCGTTCTTCGGAGCGTTTAGGATAGGGGAGTTAGTCGCGAACAGTAGACACGGTTCGGGGGGACTGCAATTGGTGGATACCTGCCTCAGGGAAGGTATGGTGGTATTGTGGTTGCGGAGGTCAAAGACCGACCAAGTGGGGAAAGGAAGAGAAGTTGTTCTGCATCAGGTTGGCACGGAGTGTTCCCCATATGCATGTGTAAAGGAGTACCTTAAGCAGCGACCGGCGGGACGGTGTTCGCTGCTGGTACACGCCGATGGAACGGCACTGTCAAAGTATCAATTTAAAAAAAGTTTTAAAAAGCGCACTGCATCGGCTCGGTTTTAAGCAGTCCGACTTCGGAACACACTCTTTTCGGATTGGAGCTGCCACAGAAGCGGCTAGGTTGGGGTTGCCCAACGCGACAGTGAAGCGCATCGGGAGGTGGGATTCAGAACGTTTTCGGTCCTATGTAAGGCCAAATGCAGTGGTATAATGGTGTTGCTTTCTACTTTCAGGGGAACAGAAGCAACTATGGATTGTGGGCCATTCATACGTGTACTGGGCCCACAGGTTAGCTGCAGTTACCGAAGAAAAGGCACAACTGGGCTTTCCTGTTACGGACTTGCGCGTACGGTGGTGTGGCATTCGGGGTCTGCGATGGGCGCAGCTCGACGGTCTCCTGGATACTTACGCGCAGCGTTACGGTCAGCCCAGCGTGATATTAATTCATGCCGGCGGGAATGATTTGGGGACAGTTCCCATGAGACGGATGCTGAAAGTAATGAGACGAGACGTTGAGAAGTGGGTAAAGAAGTTCCCTGGCACGTTCCTTATCTGGTCCGAGATGATTAAGAGAAGATCGTGGCGTAACGCACGCGACCCAGTATGTTTGGACAAGGCTAGACAAAAGATCAACCAGCAGATCGCGAGTTTTGTGAGGAAACAGGGTTTCGTTGCCATCCGGTATAAAGAGTTCGAACCGGTCGGTGCTGATGATTTTTTCGCGAAAGATAAGGTTCATCTTACGGAAATAGGGTACGAGTTGATGATGTTGGAGTTTAGGGAGAGTGTTTTGCGGGCTTTGGCTTTAATGTCCAGCAGGGGGGGATCGCAGCCTTGGGAGGCGTCCCTCGCATGCTCCGTGGCGGGAGGTGAGTTGCCCGGCCCACTGGCCTAAGGGGGCGATGGCCCCACCTCACAGGGCGTGCTTAAAGATAAGCATTGGGGCTTTGGGCAGGGCTCAAAGCGTGAGGTCACTGTTCGTGGCCGGGCTCCTCCCCCGGAAAGAAAGGACTAAATTAGTCATTTAAATAAGTTATGGTTGTTGTTTACATTGTTTCAAAACAAAGCTGTGGCCCGTTGTTTCTCCCAACTCCAGTTGTCGTGTCCGTTATTTCATTACCTAGCCTAAATGGATCATGCATGGGTCAGGCAAATTCATTGTATTTGAATTCAATTCAAGTACCATGTTTTTTTTTTTAAAAGCCTCCTTAAAGCACGGGGAATTCGTGGAATGCGTCTCTGTAAAACAATCTCCAGGGCACATTTTTCATTGGTCGGCGCTGAAAGATTACTTTGTTACATAAAGTAAAACAACAGAAGCCAATAAGAAGGATTAAACCTCTTGAATATTTATCTTCTGGTTATTAAAAAAGTCAAATAAAAAAGTAAATACAAATCTTTACAAATCAGTTGTACGGTGCAGATTTACAATGTATTTTACACAAACATAGCAGTAATATGTGTTTAAATGCATTTATTGGGAAATTATCATTCCAGCATTGAAACATGCCGTTAGTTGAAACATTGTAGTGGCATAAGCAGAAAATGTCTTAAGCCTCTGCATACCATAGTGTCGTAACACCATCACAATTTGATCCTGTCCCAGTTTTCAGGTTTCTGTCCTCCAGTACACGTGTACTTTAAATTCATTTTTATGCTGCATTAAGACTGGACAAGGATCACCAAAGACTTGGATCTGCAGGTATGTTACCTCCTACACATACAGTTATTTATTACACATGGACACAGGATATTCGGTTATTATTTCTTTACAGTTGTAAAAGCTGAAAGATAGGATTCATTTTACAAGATGGTAATTAAAGGGCCAGTATGGTATGGTATTTCATAGTGTTAAACAATGTGTTTCTTTTTTGAAAATTAAGTTCCTGGAGCAGAATATACTGCTTTCAACGTATAATGGTTTTGGGTGGTAGTCCCTGTCAGCGAATGTGCAGCAATATAGCCAGACATGTCTACCAATGAGATCTTTTATGCATACTCTGCTCACATAGTTATTTCCTGTGGCATTTTCTGTTAGATTACAATATGTTTAAACATTTTTTACTAAATACGTTTTCAGGAAAGAATGATACTTTTGTAATGGTTAAAATATGCTTTTTTTTAAATACATGGTAGAATAACTTGCATTCCATGTCCCTTTAAAGCACCATTGTGATTATTTTTTTTTTCTATATCATCTATTGAATAACTAAAAACATGGAAAATGGTTCTAGAAAACAACACAATACAAATAAATACAGCACTTGGTTTTATCTTTTATATGCAAATATACTTTATTTTAAGGGGCAATTTCTTTTACGCTGTCCTTGTAAATAAGAACAGGAGTTTCCCATTAGTCCTTTTGAAAGCACTGGCAGTTGTAGCTGCATTCCCATTGTGTATATGGATGCTTCCCCACTGCATGGCCTCCTCCCACCGTGGGAAGGAGCTCATGGCTGATTCCACACCCTCATGTAAAATGGCATATAATAAGATGTGTATTGCTGAAGCGTGGACATAACATGGTTAGTGATTGGCAAAATGAATTCAGAAAACATACATTATGGCAGGGGGTGACAACCTGTGGTTTTCAAGCCAAATGCAGCTAAGATTAGATGGTTCCTCTGAAATCATTGTTAGCTAGAAACTCAAATCAGATATAGTTTGCTACTTTCATAAATAAAAAGGCAAAATATACAAATTTTCTAACATTTTGAAATTATCTGAGTGTGCAATTCCACTCAGAGTAACTATGTTATGCAGATACTGGCTCTATTTGATCAATTGCTGTTTAACATAGTTTTGGCTCTTTAATGCTAAAAGGTTACATCCCCCTGTATTATGGAATAAAATTGTTGCATGGCAAATATATATATACTAGCGACTTGCCTGTCAAAAAATGACAGAAATAAAATTGTAAGGCAGGTAATGCTGTTTGCCACAGAGAGTAAGGGCTTTGGTCGTCTGAGATCCTTCGGTGCTCATTGCGAGCCTCACGCAGAGTGCCTTTGGCGCTCATTGCGAGCCTCTGGGTTGGTGTATTTTTTGTTATCAGAGGCGCTTTTGCGCTTATTGTAAGGTCCGCGCTGATCTCCTTTTGGTGCTTATAGCAAGCCGCTCCGCTGGTGTACTTTGTGTCCTATGAGCTCCGTTGGTGCTCCTGTGAGGCACGCAGTGAAGTTGTTTGTGTTCTTTTGATACTGTTGTGTGTTTTTTTTTTTTCTGTATATTTTTTTTTTTCTGATAATTAATTAATTAATGAAATCATAAATGAATATACTTTACCTATTTGTAAGTAATATATGCAGGAAGCATTGAGCTGACAATCTGTTTTGATGTTCCTGCAGCATACAATGTAGGTTTGCACTGTTGTTTAGCTGAGGTGTAAGTGTCAGCAATGTGGGCAGTGTGTAGTGTAAATATGCTGCGTGCGCGAGGTAAAGACATTAGTGTAGCTGGGTACTTCCACATTGTGTAAGTTAGTGTTGTAAAATGGCGGCGAATGTGTATGTGGTACGCGGGTGTGGATGATTTAGCGTTCTTGCTAATGGTGTATGTTGTACCTCGTACGGGTTTTTGTAAAAGTCGTATGTGCTTGGAGGTGTTTTGCAGCTTCAGGGGTCGTGTAGCCTCGTTTTTTTTTTTTCAGCAGCCATTTTTTCTCTCAATTAGGGGATTTTCCTGTGTCTAAACTTTTTAAATTGGACTGAAATCGAGGTGTAACGTGACTTCCAGACGTCCTGGGTGTCTTCCCTTGCTGTGGGTAAGGTTTTTATTTTAGTTTTGTGTGTATTTTGTGTTTTTTTTTTCCAAACATCTTTTTATTAAATGGAGTTTGCGTCAGAACAGAAGTGGATTAATACATTTCAACCATTGGTGAGCAAATATATGCAATGTTCATAGTAGCCATACTTATTGCATCATATTTATCTAGTACATATAGGAATTCCTTTATAATTTTTGTGCTTGGAATTGTACCACATTGCTTAACATCCCCTACATATCCTTTGGTCTTCTCCAAATTTATTTATTTTTCCCTTTTATATTGTCTTCTAACATTTTATTCTTTACACAAGTTAAAACAAAAATACAATCAATTATCAACTGGGGAGAGAGGAGGGGGGGAGAAAGGGTAGGTGGGGAAATAGCACACTCACCGTCTCGAGTAACACTGGTCGCAAGTAGGCTCTGGGGCCCCATCCGTCGCCCCCGCGGCCCTCCGGCCCATCCCCACCCCGAGGCTGGGGTCTGAGCTAAACTGTGGCACTATGTGGCGAGTCCAGCCAGGGAGACCAGATATCCAGAAAGCTGGGATAGCTGTGTTGCATGTAATGTGTCAATTTTTCATTAATCATTATAAAGTTTATCCTGGTAATGACATCATTTAGATTTAGTGTAGGGGTTCTCCAGTGTCTGGCAATAGTATGCTTAGTGGCTAAAGTAAAATATTGTAAGAGTGCATTACACTTGGGGGATATGTTCTCTGCCTTCCCTCCTAACAGGCAAACCTCTATTGTGGGTGTTAGTGGGCTATGTATTAGTTGTGAAAATAGTTGGAACACGTTCCCCCAGAGAGCTTGTGCCTTTGTGCAGTGCCACCAAATGTGGCTAAAATCTCCTGTAGCTTGCCAGCCCCTAAAGCAAAGTCTATTTATCGTCGGGTTAATTTGGTGCATTCTGGATGGGGTGAGAGAGGTTCTGTGGAGGACTTTGATTGAGACCTCTAGTAGGCTATGGGTAAGTGAGCCCTTGGTCAGATTTCGGGTAATCCTATGCCAAGTTTCTATAGTCAGTTCCCTGCCTAGGTCTTGTTCCCAGTGTGCCATACAGGCAGGTTTCTGTTTTTGTTTGGTATTGTTAAAGCTGGAATACAAGAGACCCAGGGTGCCTCTAGAGTTGGGAATATTCTTACAAATTGTTGATAGCCAGCACTGTTTCGGTGGGTCCCAGTCTTTTGTCAGGGATTCTAACCAATGTCTGATTTTCCTATAATTCCATAGTTCCCCTGTTGGTATGTTAAAGTTAGTGACCAGTTGTTCGTGGTTTACCACTCTATCGTCGTGATACCACGCCCCTATTCTGTTAAGGTCACTAGAGAGCCACCACCTTTTTGAGATTGAGCTCAAGGTCGTCTCAAAGTCTGGGAAAGATTTTATAGAAGTCATAGGGGTGATTAGTGGCGCTAGTTGGTGTTTGGTACAAGCCCAGGTCCACACCGATGCCGTGAGTTTGATCATCAGGTTGGTGAGGTACTTTTTGTTTTTGATTTTATGAATCCCCGGGTCCCAGATCAGCGTGTCCCAGGAGTGGGGTCTAAGTTCCCAGTTCTCCATAAAGACCCATATGGGTTGATGTGTCTTTGTGTGGGTTAGTGGCAGGAAGGCCAACTGGGCTGCTTTGTAGTAAAGCCTGAGGTTTGAGCAGGATAATCCCCCTTGGTTTTTGTGCTTATACATCATCTGCCTAGCAATCCGCGGGGCTTTATTGCTCCAAATAAATTTAAATATTATATTCTGCAATCTGTCTAGATCTTTGAGATCTAGCGGTAGGGGAAGGGTCCTGAAAAGGTACAATATTTTGGGCAGAATATTCATCTTGATGGCCGTGATGCGGCCCGTCCATGATATGTTTAGCTTTGACCAGCTTTGTATATTCTTTGTTAATTTCTGAAGCAATGGGGGGTAGTTTGCTTTGTATATTCCCGTTACCCTCCTTGTAATATGAACCCCTAGATATTTGATTATGTTTTTGGCCAGGAAAAGTTATAAGTCCTTTGCAATTCTGTAAGATCTGTCAATGGTATTCCTACATCTAAGGCCTCGGTTTTCTCCAGGTTATTTTTTAGCCCCGATATCTCCCCAAAGTCACGTAATACCGTCAGCAAGGCCGGGATCGAGCTCTTGGGGTATGTCAGAGTGCATAGGAGGTCATCCGCAAACAGGGAGCATTTGAGGTAATGGAGGCCGATTCTCAGGCCCCTTATGTTTGCGGTGCATCTGATTTTTTTGGCCAAAGGTTCCATGGCCAGCGCAAAGAGTAATGGAGACAGGGGGCACCCCTGTCTTGTTCCTCTCCGTATGTCTATAGTCTCCCTGTTTGGCCCTGGTAGTTTTAGAGCCGCCTGGGGCAGATGATAATAAGAGCGTAGCAGATTTATGAAGTGTCCTTTGAAGCCAAATTTGGCCAGTGTCGCGTGTAAGTAGGGCCACTCTACCGTGTCAAAGGCCTTTTCAATGTCAAGGGCCAAGACACAGAGCGGGATACCATCCCTTTGAGCTAGATGTAGTACATTTAAAGTTCGTCTAAGATTGTCTGCTGCTTGTCTAAATGGGATAAAGCCCGTCTGGTCTTTATGTACTTGTTCCGGTAGGAACTTGGAGATCCTGTCTGCCATTATCTTTGCCTCCAGGGGGTTCCTGCCCTCCTTAGGGAACACCACCAAGTCAGCCCTATTGAGTTCAGGTGGCATGGCTTCTCCATTCAGAATGGAGTTGAAAAGCCTGCATAGATAGGGGGCTAGAAGCCCAGCATATGTTTTATAGTAGGAGTTTGGGAACCCATCTGGGCCCGGGGCTTTACCTAATTTGAGATTTTCAATAGCTCTGAGTACCTCCTCTATTGATATGTCAGAGTTAAGCATGCTTATGTCCTGTTCCGTGGCCTTGGGTAGATCTAAAGATGTCAGATAGGATTGGGTCGCATCTGGGCCTTGTAGGATAGTTGCAGCATAGATTTTTTGATAGAAAGCCGCAAAGGTCTGTTTAATTTCTGTTTGGCTTACTGAGGGATAACCATTTGCGGTGTTAAGCTTTAAAACTTTTTGCTGAAGAGGTCTAGGGTTCAGTCTCCTAGCTAGAAGGGAGCTAGGTTTGTTCGCCTTCGTATAGTATAGGTGGGTGGTGCGCCTCAGTGCTTTGTCTGTCCGCATTGAGAGAGCATTGTCGAATTCCAGTCTACATCTATCTATTTGATGTCTTGTTTGAGGAGAGGGGTTAGTCTGGTTATGTCTCTCTAGTCTTTGGAGTTCTTTTCTGATCTCTGTTTCCCTCTGCAGGCATTGCTTCTTAAAGGCCGAAGCAAGCTTAATACAGGTGCCACGTATATACGCCTTATGGGCAGTCCAGATCCAGCCCATCCCTACGTCTGTAGTGTCATTGATGTCAAAGTATAGTCGTAGGTCTTTCTCTACTTGGCTATTGAATGTGGGGTTGTGTAGTAAAATTTAATTTAGCCTCCAGATAAAAGGGCTTTTCTGGGTCTCGCCAAATTCTATTGTCAGGGTCCCTGCCGAATGATCCGACCATGGGCATACATTAATTTCGGCTGATCTAGTCATATCAAAAATTGGCGCGCTTACTAGTATTGTATCGATTCGAGAATAAGATCCATGTACATGCGAGTAGTGAGTATATTCCCGTCTGGTTGGGTGATGCCCTCTCCAGGCGTCCACTAAGCCTATAGCGTTTAATAATCTCTTAATTTGTTGCATTTTATTTGTGTACCGACCACAGTCTAGGCCCCTAGATCGATCTAAGAGAGAATCTAATGTCAGATTGAGGTCTTCTCCCTATTATCAGTTTTTCATGGGCGTTAGATTCAAGTACTCTCAGGATTTTTAAAAGAGTTTTGTGTGGAGATGTCGTCGGGGCATAAATGGATACTAGCGTCAGCTCTGAACCTAGAATTGTGCCAGATAGAATAATGTAGTGTCCCTCTTTGTCAATTATTTTAGAGGTGATCTGGAATGGAAAATTGCGGTGTATTAGTATTGATGTCCCCGCTTTTCTGGTGGGTTGCGTAGCTGAGTAATCATTTGGGTATTCTTTATCCAAGAATGAGGGGATTTTGTGTTGGGCAAAATGTTTTTCCTGCAAGAACAGGACAGAAGGCTTTATATGCTTGTAATAAAGGAAAGCTTTTCTCCTTTTGTACTGTGAATTGAACCCTTTTACATTGTGTGTGGTAAAATCGTATTCTACACTGGCCATCGAGTAAGTCTGAGTATGTGTTGTTGAGAGCCCATGTCCCGGATTGTGCAGGAGGGACCAGAGAGCCAGGGAGCACCAGAAGGAGCCTCCAGGCCCCGTTGCGGGCCAATGTCTTCTCATGCCGGATAGAGCGTGCTGGGGTGGGAGGGGAAGGGAAAAAAGAAAGTTCATAAATAACATTAAACGTAATACATATACACTTACTCCTACGCCAGTCAAAAATTCTGGCATCTGTCGGGGGTAGGACTATGGGAGGCAATCGTCCTATAATCCCCCCATATAAGGAACCCATTACATAAAAGTAGTTCCTTGTAGCCACTGAGGGGCAACTCATTTAGATCTAACTATAGAGTCTAATAGTCTGGTAAGAGATGAAGGGAAAGTGTCATGGTCTTATCTATAAAAGCTAGTTGGGCTTCTACACTCAGATTGTCTCTTGGATTATGATAAGGTTTTGGAAGGTTCTTTTTTTGTTTATGTCACTCTACGTTTCTGATTTGAGTGGTAACGTGCCTCAAATTTTAGGTTTTCAGTGGGCCTCTATTTCCCCTAGTGTCGTCTTCTTTTGGTTTGGGTGGTTCCCTGCTAGTTCATCAATGGGGGCTTCAGTATGGTAGTAAAAAGAGCTCTTGTGAGGCCTGCCTTTATGTTATGTCCTCTGTAGGGGGGGTAATAGGTCTCTAATTTTCAAGTGGGTAGCCATCTTTCCCTGTTTACTTCTTCTCTTGTTAAAAAAAAAAAAAAAGGCTTCCCATCGACTCTTGCCTTAGTGTTTAAGTTTGGTGAGTGTCAGTGTTGTCTTCCTTTCAAGTCTAGTTATGGGAAGTTTTGTAGCTATATTCTCAGGCTAAGACATTTGTAAGGAACAGTAACAACCAGCAATGACTTTTGAACTGTGCTTAAAATGACAAAAGATAAATCTGATACAAATTAGCCTTAAATTCAACAACAAATCATGAATGATTAAACCCTTTGTAAATTAGTCTGATTGGTATGGTACTTTAGGTAGCTCTAAGGGTGCCTTCAGGTATCTGCCCAGTTCTAGTAGTGGACTTGTGGCTCATAGGCATTTCCCCCGAATTTGGGGAAGAGCTCTGATTGCCTTTATTCTGTACTTTAGTCCACTGTTTGGTGGGCGCAGTAGTATTGTTTCGTCTGTGATCCCTCTCTGCGTTGTTCAGTGGATTAGGTGCAAGTCCGATAGTAGTGAGGTGAGAGCGGCATTCCTCCATGGAGTGGGCTGAGTACATCTTGCCCTTATGTTGAAAAGATACCACAAATGGAAAACCCCATCTATATGGGATTTTATGTGTGTTCAGAATCTCTAGGGCTGGCTTCATTTCCCTGCGCCTCGTCAGTGTGATCGGAAAAAGATCTGCGAACAGCAGTATTGTTGCATTGTCTGGGCCCCTGATGTTTTGCTTTTTTCTGGCTGCCACCAGGATCAGGTCCCTGGCTTGTTGTCTCAGGAATCTAATGATCACATCTTTCGGTATGTCTGGGTTTCTGGGTGCCCTTAGAGCTCTGTGGGCCCTCTCTATCTCCCATACTGACTCTGGTATTTCCAGAATAATGCCCTTGATGGTGTCTTTCAGGTAAGGCTTCAAGTCTTGTACTGCCTTCGGAATCCATCTCAGTCTTAAATTATGGCGGCGTGACCTGTTTTCTAGGTCCTCACATTTATCTTCTAGGGTTTCCACTCTGGAGTAGGTCTGCGAGTGTAGCGCTCTGTCCCTCTCCTGGGCTTCAGCAATCTGGTCTACCATTTCTTCCAGAAGGTGGGTTCTCTGACCCAGGTCATGTATGTCCTTTCTGATAGCATTCACAGTCTTTTCAGTATATGCCTGGAATATTCGTTCTATCAGGGCTATGGATCTCGGCGAGAGGTCCATGTTGCTTTGGGTTGCACCCAGGTCCTCCTGGTCCTCAGAGTTGTCCGAGTGCTCTGAGTTCGCTTTTTGGGTGGTTTCTGGGGTTTTAAAATGATCTGTGATCCTTCTGGTTGCAGTGCCTTTTTTGCATTTCCCCATGTTGAAGCCCAAGGATTAAAGTTACTATTGCGTGGGCAGTCTGTGGCTGATGGTCAATAGCAGTTGCTGAGGGATCAAAGTGGTGGTGCAGATAAATGAATGGGTTTAATGCAAATCATATTTTAGTCCTGGTCTTCGGTTGCTTGTGATCTATCGTGCATGGCTTTTAGAGAGTTGACCTCTCATTTGTGACGCAGGGGGCGGTCAGGGATTTCTCGCCATTTCAAGGTTTACATGTAGTGGTTCTGTTTGCAGTCTCTGTTTTTTTGTGTTGAGTGCCACCTGTGTTTTGTCTTGGGCAGGGTCCGTCCTTTAGGGAGTGATTGAGGGGCTTTTCTGTGCAGGGTAGATTGTAGAGTAAACCCTTCCTCTTTACTGATCTATGTTTCCACTTTTACCTTTGTGTAATACCCCTGCTTGACAGTTGGAGTGCTTTGGGGAATAGTGTTGAATCATTTCTGTCCACTAGGTGTCAGTGAGCCTCCATTCTCTGTCTGCCAGTTGCATAGAGTCAGTGTTACATATGCCAGTTTCTCACATATGGGGCCCTGATTCGCAGGGCTGCCAGAATAAAGGTAAGAAGGCTGCAATCCAGCCTTATCTGTTGGTGTGTAAATTGAATAGTGAGTTTTTATAATTCCAGTTTTCTCAAAGGTTTAAGTACCCTAAGTTCAGTGTGGGTTTTCCTTGTTTGTACTTGTTTGTTAAGGATAGCAGGCTAGTTAGATGAGGGGTGTATTATAAACAGTGTTGTGCTTGTTTTATACTTGTGGAGGAGATGGGGTTAGGGCTGACATGTATCCCTTCTTCTACGTGCACAGTCCTGTCCTATGCCCCTAAAATGGCCGCCTCAGAGCTCTTTTTTGCAGGAGTGACACTCCAACAGCAAGGGCCTCTCTGACCCCCCTAATGCAGGTAAAGATATAGCCACCCTCTATCTTCCTGCTTCTTTCCTCCAGCCCCACCAGTACTCACTTTACAGTTGGGTCTCCAGGCATTGGGTCACTGGGTTAATGGGTAAAGCTCCTGAGGTGATCCTGTGCACCCACAGGGGCCTGGGCCTCCACCTCAGACCTTGCCTCATGCAAATCCAAGATGGCCGCCACCCGATCTTGGGGTCTCTGTAGCTTCCACTGGCTCCTGTGTTGCTCTGACCAGGCCCTTCTGCAGTGTTGCAGTTTCTGGCAAAGGATGCCTGTAGCAGGCGCAGGGCCTCTGAAGCTCTCACCTCCCGGTAAGTCCCTGCAGGAAGGCAGTCTTCTAGTGAGCTGGCCGGGTGCAGGTTTCTCTGCAGCTGTGCCTCCAGGGGTATCTTTTGAGGGTCCCACGGGGGAAATGGGTCCCCCCTCCTCTTCCCCCAGTTGTTTTCAGGGTATGCAGTTTAGTTATGATAACTAGGGCAATTTATAAGCCCACTTTTAGTGCTTTAAGCAGGAGCTCACACTAAACACGTCTCATTTTGTGTTTTTTTAATGTTTTCCGCTGTGCGCAGATTGGCTGTTAAGGTCGTATTTTTGTGAGTCCGTAATAGTTTTTTTCTAAGTCCCACGGCTCGTATGTTTTTGTGTAATATTTTTTTTTTAATATACGTCAAATATCCATGTAAAAAGTCCATAGGGCTTGGAGTACCTCAGACCCGCCCACGCCGCAGCCGGAAAATAAACAGTTAATTTGAACTCGGGTTTGGGCAGATGTGCAAGCTTGAGAGTGGGTTACTTTTAATCCTCATGTCCCCCAATATGATCCCTAGCATTTACAGAGCTGTCTTGAATTTATTTTGACTTTATTTAGTCATTGCGTGTTTTTATTTTTTTTGCAAAATCCCGCTTCTGTGCGGGATTGGTAACCGCTTGTGAGGCGCCGTAGAGCCTCCACCTCCGCAAATGCGGTCCGAAAGTCATAAGGGGTCAGAGGGATGAGCGCCTATAGCGAGCCCACAAGCGTTAGCAACAACCCGTATTGCTGAGAACTATATATGTGATAAAGCCAGTTTGCAAACATCTCCTGTTCAGGTTAGAATTGCCTGGTATTTCGGGGCTGGGTCACTCTTTAGAGTGAGAACAGCCTTTATATACCACAGGATATTTCTCCCTGTGAAGGGCACAATTGAGCTAAAAGAGGTTGCTCTCTGAGTAGGTAACCAGAGCTATAGAGCAAACCTACTAAGGTATTGTTCGTTCTCAGATAAGCACCTCTACTCTTTTTGTTTATATTATGGATTAATCAAGATCCATCCTAAAGATTCTTGGCTCTTAAATATTCTGAAGTATACAGTCTTGATTTCCTATGCCCAAAACTTTTTTCTTTTCTATTTTTTTTCTCTTTTTTTTTTTTTTTTCTGTTCTTTTGATCACATATTTATGTGGACAAAAATGTTTTTCCTGAAACAGAAGATGAATATTTTAATTGTATTGCTATTTAAATTGTTCTGTTTCTCAGATTTATTGTAATCATGATAATAATTTAATAAAAAGAGAAAAATAAATACATATACACAAAAATACACCAACAGTTTTACTCAATTTATTAAATGATACTTTTCTTGCCAAGCAATTCTTAATTTTTTTTCTTATGAGTGGGAATTTGTTTGATTAACAGCATATTGAAAGTTCCTAAGGTCTAATTAAATAGTAATACAGACAGAGATGTAACTATTTCAACTTGAATAGGCTCAGATATTGTTTGGCTGGCTAAAAATTGGATATGGAAAAAGTACATGTAGCTTGTATAGAATCTAGGGGAAAAGGGAATAATAATGCAGGAACAGTTCTAGAAGACCGAAATGCTTTTCTGAAACAACGCTTAGGGCCTCATTCTATTATCGTCCGCAGCCGCTGCGGGTCCGCAAGGACCGGCCGCAAGCTATTCGGCTATTCTATTCCCTTGCGGCCGGTGCCTTGCTATCTCTTGCGGCCGCTCGTGCCGGAGGAAATCCTTTGATCCAAAACGGCCGCAAGGAAATCGGCCATAAGAAAATCCTATTTGCAATTCAATTGCTCCGGGAACCCTCTCTGCAAGGCTAAAACCGAGCCGCAGCTTACTTGCAGGAAAGAGGTCCCGCTAGCACCAATTAAGCACGAAATATAGCCCAAATAAAGCCATCCTGCACTTTGAGAAGACTATAAAGTGATATTCGGTGTTAGCAAAAATAGCACAAAATTCCCCTATACTCAAATCCGTAAAATATATATTTTTTAATATACGTCAAATATCCATGTAAAAAGTCCATAGGGCTTGGAGCACCTCAGACCCGCCCACGCCGCAGCCGGAAAATAAACAGTTAATTTGAAATCGGGTTTGGGCTGATGTGCAAGCTTGAGAGTGGGTTACTTTTAATCCTCATGTCCCCCAATATGATCCCTAGCATTTACAGAGCTGTCTTGAATTTATTTTTGACTTTTTAGATTTCAGAGCTTACGGCCGGTAGCAAGATTTACGGCCGGCCGTAAGAGGAGATCCTTGCGGGGCCGTTTAATTGAATTGCGAGGTAACGGAACCCCTGCAAGGAATCGCAGCCTTATGGACGATTTACGGCCGATAATAGAATGAGGCCCTTAGTGTGTTAAATTGTCAACAGATTATTTTTGTGTTTTCAGATGCATTGTGATCTACAAAAACATGTAAGTACTCATATGTATCTGATAGGAGAATGGTTTTAAGGGTGTCTCCTTAGATTTGTGTAACTACTGTAACAAATTCTGTATTTAAAATCCTGGCTCAATGTTGTATCTTTAATTTTTCTTTGCACATTTTTTTTAAATTTAAGCTGGTAATATAACAGAAATCATAAAGAAAATATAATGGGAATATGAATTGCTTTATGATTGTTTTAAGTCATCAATCATTCTTTTAAATTTGCTGTGGTCATTAAAATATTTAGATTACTTCAATATTTTGAGGATTATTGTGTGTTAGCCATCAGAAAGCTAATGAATTCAGAGTGGAAAAGCATGAAAACCTCATAGACAGATGGACATCATCCTCATAAGTAAAATCACATTAATTAAATAGTATAAAAACATATGTGTTATGTGCATTTACATTCAAAACTTGGTAAAACAGCCTAACTCATATACAGAGCATATCTGCACCGGCCCCCCATACACACAGGTAGGTATTGTATTTTTAATGCCCCAACTCTTAGTCCAGAATTGGTAGGTCAGATGTATACCACAAAATGTAGCTGGGAAGACTGACAGGGATCCGGGTACTCAAGATATGCACCTTTAAAGTGACCTAATGCGTTTCAATCCACATGTGGGTCTTTTTCAAGAGCTGATGTCTAATATAATTTTGAAAATTGGTGTTATGCAAATAGCTCCTTACACTTGTTAACATATAAGGTGACAAACAAGTGTGCGTCAATTGGATTATAAGTTTATCAACCCCCTACTATGTAAAGCCACCTTGTACACCACCAGACCTTATTATGTCCCAGCTCAGCTTCCCAGAATGCAGTGTAATAACTGTTTTTCTCGAATTCTGAGCTGGAACCTGTTTTTTTTTAACTTATTTTATCTGTGAACACAAATGTACTATTTATTTGCTGTACTACTGTACGGTGGAGGGCTTCTATCGCTCTTTTGCCCACCATATATTAAATGATTGTTGTGGTGAACTACCTACTCATAAGGTCCACAACACAAGCTGAGATCCCGCTTCTCGCTGATGATAGCCAGTAAGCTTGAAACAACTGTATGTGGATAGGATTCTCAGCTTGTGTATAATCCAACCTTGGCTTTGCATAAAGGCTGTGAAATAATGCAGGCATAAGCTTAAAGGGAGCCATGTTTGAAATGGTTTATGGATTGAAGAGCGAGGCATTTGTGGGCACATTTGCATGTCCCAGCTCAGCTTCCCAGAATGCAGTGTAATAACTGTTTTTCTCGTAATTCTGAGCTGGAAGCAGTTTTTTTTTACTTGTTTTAGACACTCAAATGTGAACACAGATGTGCTATTTATTTACTATATATATATACATATATTTATTTATTTTTAACCGCTGGATTGCGAGTCTGATCGCATATGGGACTTCTGAACCCTAATTGATTGACGTTTCAACGCCATGTTTTGACAGTCTCATTTACTATTGGCTGTTTCTAAATTGTTATTTATGGGATTGCTTAATTGATCATGATCATGCCCCAAAATGCTACGTACGGTTACATGGTTTACGGATTTGGCTTTCGGCCATGTAATTGCAAGCTTGTTCCAATAAATCGATCTGTAACTGTTGCAAATTTCTAACCCTCAGTCTTACAGTCTGTATAAAGGCAATTGCAGGCTTGGAATTCAATAAGGCCCCTAGACACATGTACACAGACTTACATTACAAAGCATAGTGCTTGTGGATGATATAACATACGGTAATATATATTCTCTAGTACTCACCATTTTCTCTGCATGCAGTGACAGACTCTGCTGTATTTTGCTTTTTTTAGGAACATTTTGAAGTGTGAAATGAGGCGCTCCTAATGCATTTAATAATGCATTTATACACTTACCTACAATATAAGGGAAAACAGTAGTGATCTCTTTGAAATGAAGTTGCCCCTAATCCAAACATCTCCTACAGTTGTGGTGAAATTATTGCACTGTGCACATTATGTTATCCCAATTTTCAACCTTGCCAAGAAGCTTGATGGCACCGTTTTCTCCTCCCCTGTTAAGCCTGAAAACGTATACCCTATATGAGAAAATACATTCCTGCTTTATCACCAAAAAAGGTTACATTTCTTACTATCTTGTTATTGTTGTTGTATGGGGCATATGCTGTAGGATTTGACATCTCCAAACATCACCCTTTAGTACATATGGCCTTATGTCTTAAAGTACTACAGCAGTTATATATCACATATATAGTTGTCGTAATTACTATATGTATGTCACGCTATGTTAAAAGTTATGGGCTTGCGCATGCGCAATGAGCACCGAAGATGCTTATCGCAAGGCCCGAAAGTTACGGGTTTGATGGGGGCTGCAATGAGCACCAAAGGCGCTCATCGTGAGGCCCATACGTGACTGGCATGACAGGGCTGCAATGAGCACCGAAGATGGTCATTGCGAGACCCGTACGTGATAAGGGCGAGAGGGGGAAACAGACGCAGGGGAGGGAGAGGGGGAAAGAGACACAGGGGTGAGAGAGTGGGGAGAGGCTCATGATGAGTGCCAAAGGCGCTCATTGCCAGGCCCCAAATTTGCAGGTTGGCCGAATGCCTGCAATGAGTGGTGAAGGTAAGGCCTGTAAAGTAGAGGGGGGGAGAGGCTTGCAATGAGCGATGAAGGTGCTCATTGCGGGGCTCACAATGAGAGCCAAAGGCGCTCATTGCGGGGCACGAAAGTTGCGGGTTGGCCGAGGCCTGCAAGGAGTGGCGAAGCTCGCATGTGTGGCAAACAGCATTGCCAGGCTTCACATTTTATTGCCGTCATTTCTGACGGGCAAGTCGCTAGTTTACAATATTCCTTTTCAACTGAACTTAATACTGATCAAGCTATTTTTAGTGTTAAAGGCTGTATTTTTCACTTTCTAAAAAAAATTGCCCATCACAAAGTTTATTTATTTCTCTTTTTACAAATTATTTTAATTTTAAAACAATCTTTACATACAAATAAATTGTTATATAAGCTAGTTTACAATTCAATGCATTAAGCAGTAAATGTAAGCAAACAAATATTATTTCTACTCTGCTTGATCATATATAATATGATGGCTCTTAAGAAGCTGCCTGACCTGAAAAATTGAACATAAACATTTTGAGTGTTGTATTACATATACAGTAAGTGACTTTCCAGCAATTATACCACGTAGGCATTTTGACAGTTTCAGTGTTGTCATTTTTGATTACACTTAATAGGCCAGGTGATTACTTCATGTAATAGCTTTAACACTTTGTCAAGTTTTTGAATTCTATGACATGGAGGGATGATGAATTATTGTCACCCAGAGGTGTATGGTTACATGGTTATTAATACCTGAAGACTGGCTGTAAGGCAGATTAAAAACAAGAAAACAAAAAACACAGGACAATTTTATATATACTGTATATAATACACTGTACATATATCACATATATTGTTGTGAACAATACAGGTTGTTGCTAACGCTTGCTGGCAAGGAGCACCAAAGGCGCCCATTGCGCTGGTGGGGATGAACGCCGCAGAACTATAGATCAACAGAAATCTCAACTACATCATTCACAGTGCGAGAACACAGCAGAGTAAAATAAAGAGCAATACATTTCAGCATAGCATTTATCTTACAAAAACAGTAATAGAAGGGGGGGAGGTAAGTGGAATGTATGTGCTTTAAGACATTAAGATAATGGGCCAGAAAGTCGATGTTAATGCCCAAATCCTTTGTATTAAAAATTTGAATCATATTTAATTCAAAAGTTTTCTGCTGTTGGATAGTATCCAACTATCCAACAGCAGAAAACTTTTGAAACATGGCTTCCCTTAAGAGAGAGGAGGAACACTTGCATAATGAAGCTTTTTTCCAAATTACATATTAGACTTTAAGCCTCTTATCTTCGGCCATATGATGTATAACTAGAATTTTTCTTCCTTTGAATCATAGTTTCTCATGCACTTTCCTAATTCCCTTAATGTATGTGAATGTCTCTTCATGGGTTCATGTTCCTTTTCAGGTATTAATCTCAGGTTAGGTTTTAATCAGAAGATTGGGTTTCTCCACCTGGGGCACTTTTGCATGTTCTCTTTGTTCATTTTTAGGATAATTGGTTCCTCATATAATTTGTGTGATAATAAAATGCAGTCTGCTCCATCGTGTTCAATTATATAAAGTAAAGTTTTCTTGCACTTTTTATCTTTTTTTCTAAGCTTCCTCTCTGTATAATATGCTGTAAGATAATACAATGTGTGGGGTTTGATTTGGAGTCCCCAATATCCCAGTGTGTTGTTTTTCTACACAAATAATATTATTATTATCATAAATGTTTATTTGTAATGCGCCAACATATTCTGGAGCGCTATACAGGGGAAGAGAAAAGGGGAAGATACAATATTAACAAACTGCAGAAAATAGAGGACCCTGTTTTGAGCTTAGAATCTTTGCAGAAAGTGCTTTTTTCTAAAGCACCCTACAAGAATGGAAACTCGCTACTTACAATCTAAACTTATAATATCCATATAAACTATGACAGAGACTTGCAATATGCAATTTAATCAGAGAAGGATCCCAGATCTTGTATGCTTATTGTGGCATGATCCACATTTAGTACCAAATTATTATTATATTATATGAAAGTATTTATTATTAATAATAATGATAAAATAATATGTCCTAACTGGAAATTAATCTGTTCTACTTATATTTTGTTTTGGGAGAGGAGATTGTAAAATGCCACAACGCCATACAAAATCTTAAATCTAGAAAAGGAGAAACCTTCTATGTGAGGGTAATATTTCCAATATCATCAAATTATATAATTTATAGAAAAAATCAATTAGTGAGTGTAAATAAACATACTGTATATTTCAGAAAAAGAGGATAGACACTCCACTTAATTGTTAAACCCTTATCTATTAGTTTAAGGAAGATACAATCATCATAATAATTAAAAATGAATTTATTATCAATGTTAAAATTAACAACGGCACTTAAAATACTTAAAACATAATTATCTTATACTGTTCCACCATAAGGTCCATAAGTTAGAAAATGTGGT
This sequence comes from Discoglossus pictus, assembly GCA_027410445.1. Taxonomy (NCBI): domain Eukaryota; kingdom Metazoa; phylum Chordata; class Amphibia; order Anura; family Alytidae; genus Discoglossus; species Discoglossus pictus. The sequence continues at coordinate 204,181,318 of CM050163.1, forward strand.
AATTGCACTGGATAATAGAGATATAGATATCTAATGTGTAAAACAATATGATATGTACAAATATACAATTACTCATCCAAAAACATTGAATGTTCAAAACAAAAAGCTGACTGATATATAGTCCTATTAAAATAATATAAGTGCTAAATGTTGACTATTAGAAAATAGATAAAGTGCTTGCTAAGTAATTGGAAAAATCCAATTATATGTGAAAGTGTATATACATGAATCAATCAATTCGTTTCACAAACTTCATGGCCCTCATTCAATGCAATTTGCACAATTGAATAGGGCCCTAAATAACCACATTACATATATTTTTTAAATACGTTTTTTGGTAGAAAGCATCTATCCAAAAGAAAGGTTTTCACTAACTAAAAAATTCTTTAAAAAATATATGTTATGTGCTTATTTAGGGTCCAATTCAATTGGGCAAATTGCAATTGAATGAGGCCCCATGTGATTGCACAGCATTAAACATCAGTACAAATCAATTTATAAAAATAACCTTATTATAAGTGCATAGTATATACATAATTCGCTATATGATTTCTACAAAAACAATTACAATTGATAGACTATAAATATGTCCCTTTCTGTTTTTTGTCCAAATTGATGAACAGTTATAATCAATGTATCGCTGTTAAGATTCCTTGCAAATGTCATAAAGTTACTTATCTCATTATATTTTAGTTCAACAAATGTATCCAGGCTGTAAGCTTTTTTTGCAATATATGTATCCACTCGCCAGGAAAACCAAGCCACTGATCCTCAGCACAGCAAGTTGGCGTGTGACGTCGGTATGCAGCGTCTGATGGGAAGTCGACGTACGTTTCGTGGGTAAACACTTTCTCGTCTTGAGAAAGTGTTTACCCGCAAAACGTACGTCGACTTCCCATCAGACACTGCACACCAACGTACGTCGACTTACTCCAATATACCCTATGGTTATGTTTATATCTTCAATTAGTGCACATCTTTAATACTATTGAGGATTTTGTGGACCACCTACAGTGGATATACAAAGTCTGCAAACCCCTGTTAAAATGTCAGGTTTCTGTGCTGTAAAAAAATGAGACAAAGATAAATCATTTCAGAACTTTTTCCACCTTTAATGTGACCTATAAACTGTACAACTCAATTGAAAAACAAACTGAAATCTTTTAGGTGGAGGGAAGAAAAATAATGTGGTTGCATAAGTCTGCACACCCTCTTATAACTGAGGATGTAGCTGTGTTCAGAATTAAGCAATCACATTCCAAATCATTTTGCCATCATTTAAAGTGCCTCTGATTAACCCCAAATAAAGTTCAGCTGCTCTAGTTGGTCTTTCCTGAAATGTTTTTAGTCGCATCCCACAGCAAAAGCCATGGTCCACAAAGAGCTTCCAAAGCATCAGAGGGATCTCATTGTTAAAAGGTATCAGTCAGGAGAAAGGTACAAAAGTGAAGACAGTCATCATCAAGTGAAGAAAATATTGCACAATAGGGACATTACATAGAACTGGAGCTCCCTCCAAAATTCATGAAAAGATGAGAAGAAAACTGGTCTGAGACGCTACCAAGAGGCCTACAGCAACATTAAAGGAGCTGCAGGAATATCTGGCAAGTACTGGCTGTGTGGTATATGTGACAACAATCTCCTGTATTCTTCATATGTCTGGGCTATGGGGTAGAGTGGCAAGACGAAAGCCTTTTCTTACGAAGAAAAACATCCAAGCCAGGCTACATTTTGCAAAAACACATCTGAAGTCTCCCAAAAGCATGTGGGAAAAGGTGTTATGGTCTGATGAAACCAAGGTTGAACTTTTTGGCCATAATTCCAAAAGATATGTTTGGCGCAAAAACAACACTGCACATCACCAAAAGAACACCATACCCACAGTGAAGCATGGTGGTGGCAGCATCATGCTTTGGGGCTGTTTTCCTTCAGCTGGAACTGGGGCCTTAGTTAAGATAGAGAGAATTATGAACAGTTCCAAATACCAGTCAATATTGGCACAAACCCTTCAGGCTTCTGCAAGAAAGCTGAACTTGAAGAGGAACTTCATCTTTCAGCATGACAACGACCCAAAGCATACATCCAAATCAACAAAGGAATGGCTTCACCAGAAGAAGATTAAAGTTTTGGAATGGCCCAGTCAGAGCCCAGACCTAAAGGTGCTTCAACAAAGTATTAGTTTAAGGGTGTGCATACTTATGAAACCATATTATTTTATTTTTATATTTTTTCTTCCCTCTACCCAAAAGATTTCAGTTTGTTTTTCAATTGAGTTGTACAGTTTATAGGTCACATTAAAGGTGGAAAAAGTTCTGAAAGGATTTATCTTTGTCTCATTTTTTTACTTTACAGAAACCTGACAATTTAACAGGGGTGTGTAGACTTTTTATATCCACTGTAATTATTATTATTTTTGCCTGCTCTCCAACAATAATGATGCACTGTGCTATATTATAATCTAGCCTTTGCACCTATAAATCATAATCTCAAATATTTGGCGACTTCTGAGCTGCTTTTGTGATAATTTTCTGGAAAAACAATTGTGAGTGTTTTAATACCAGTTGTACTGTGGACCAAAAACACAGTTTTAAAACCTCTGGCATAGAGGAGGCTTAGAGGACAGAAAGAAGAGAGGAGATATGATAGAAACCTCCAAATATATTAAAGGATTTAATAAAGTTCAGAAGGGAAGTATCTTTCAGAAAAATAGTAATGCAAGAACAAGAGGTTGTGATCTGAAGTTGCCGGGTGGAAGATTTAGGGATAATTAGTGAAAATAGTGCTTTTTGGAAAAAGTAATAGATAAGGGCAGAAGTAATAGGAACAAACACAGTAAAGTCACTGACACATATGTATAAGACTTCAGAAAATATATTTAGGGTTTATAGAATTTTCTTTATAGAATATTGTCAGTTAAGACCCCACTCCTGGGATACTATAATCTGGGATCCAAGATTATCTCAAACTAAAGAGCGCCACTCCAACCCCATGATAAATCTCACTTGGTCAGTATGGACCTATACCAATCCTAAATAGCACCAGCACTCTCTCCCCTATCATCTATAAGATCATTCCCCAACTTTGACAGAGATTTAAACACAGAATCATAAAATTGATGGCTTACTAGCAACTTCAATAGAGTGTGCACTTGGTTCACAAATGATAAACTGACCCTCATGAGCTGAGCGCCCCCGTACAATATCCCACACAAAGTAAATTGGAATTATAGGAAATTGAGACATTGGCTTTTAACACTGACCCAAACCACAGGACCTTTGGCACCAACCTGGCTCTCAGTGATTTGTAAAAACCTCCCCTCCTTAAAAGGAACCCTGGGCTCCCTGTACTCCATTTTTAACAACCTAGGTTTATGACAAAATGGGAAAAGCACCTAGGTAGAGACATAGATACTAACATGTGGAGAGAGGCTTGTTCCAACCTATCTAGGGGATCTCTCACCTACACCCTACTCGAAGTATCAATCAAAGTTTTACACCGAATATATTACACACCTTCGAGAATGCAGAAAATTAACATATCATATATGGTGGTCATGTTCCAAAGAGCAGGATTTGTGGGGGAAATCGACTCAATTATTCTCTCAATTAATAAACATTTCGATCCTTCCCACAAGGGAGACATGCCTCCTAGGTATCCATGCAGCCAATCTAAACACAAATCAAAATAAACTCCTCCAATATTTTGCCTTAGCCTTCAAACACCAGGTGGCTAAAAACTGGAAAAACCCCATGTTAAACTTAAGAAAAGTCACCCTCAAAATTAACTACATAGTGATCTATGAAAAGCAGTCTCATATCCTACAGGATACTTCCCTCTTTTTCTCAAGATATGGACACCCTGGCTTAACTCCCCGCATAACATCCAAATTTAGCATGCACATACTTGACTTTGGACTGTGGTTGGTGGCGGGGAGCGGAGGCTGGAGGGACCCGGGCCGCCAAAAATCTTGATTGATTCACATAGAAGGAATGGATGGTAAGTTTGCCAGACTTGATTCCTCCTTTTACCAAACCCCTTTTCCCCCCTGTTTTGTTTTTTTCCTTTCTTTCCTCCTTGTTGGTTCTCCCTTTAACTGTAACATTCAAGTTAATAATATAACTAATAAGTAAATATCAACAAATGGGAAAAAAGAGGTAAAGTGAAAACAAGAAACATATAGACAGATTAGGAAGCCTTTATTTGAGAAAGAAAAAGAGAAGGAATGTAAAAGTAAAACTTAGCATTACTTAATGGCATATGTAAGTGAGCTGGGTTATGAATGCATCTGATAGAAGAGAATTAGTAGTGTATGAAAACATGTGTTATATAGAAAAGTTCAGTTTACTTACAAAGTTATTTGCCCAAAAGTCAAATCCAGTGGTTCACACTCACAGGACGCTTACATAAGCCGGGTACCCACAGGAAATACAGCAAGATACATATTTTGACCTTTCTGGTACAGAGCACAGGACGTTGCTGTTGCAGTTCTTGTACTGGGCACATGCCATAAGCCACTGAGGTGAAGAATGATACATGTATTATCCTGATTCTGAATTTGAATGTCATGCTAATTGAGGTGGAGTTTTCTAGGGGTGTACATGATAAAATGCAAATGTCAAAAAAAACATAGGAAATGTTGTTTACTAAGCTAAGCAAAGTTTATTTTGGCATGTTTTCATGCAAAACTTTTTTTTCATACACTACTAATTCTCCTCTATCAGATGCATTCATAATCCAGCTCACTTACATATCCCTTCAACAATCTATTATAACTGTATACGTTTTCATGTTTCCTCTTCAACGGACTATAGTATAGTGATTGCTAATAATATCTGTGTTTGAAAAAAGATCTGTACACCTGTTGTTTCATATCTTTTTATTTCACAAATACATCGTCAATAAAAAAAAAGTTTGAATGAAAAAAAGAAAAAGGAAATATATTTAGTGATGCTTTTTTAGATAGATGGAATGGGTGTATTGGTTCTTACCAATTGGCAAGACAATTCAGATGGTTCTATGAATTTCCCCATTCCTCTCCCTTTTCCAATCTTTGTTTTCTCAGTGTAAATGTAGTTCTGAAAGCTCCCAGCATGGCCTATAAATTATGGGAAAACATATTTTATTATTATTTTTTTCTGTAGAGAAAAATGTAACGTTAAAACATAAAGTGCAAGTAATGCAGTATATAAAAACGAAAAATGTTGTTGTTGTAGAAAACCGTATAAATGTCATCTATCTCCACTTCTGGAGGATACAGTTTCGGCTTTGAATGATTACTCACATTACGGATTAAACACTCTTTCAGCACGTCGTGTTTTTTCCCCACAATATGTATAATGCATAGTTGACATGTGTTTACTTGTTCAAACGGTAATTGGTGATTATTTAACCTCCTTCTTAAAGTGTCCTCCGCGTCGGTGTAGGGTTAACAGTACAGAGAGCAGCAGCAGCAGCAGCTACATCCTGTCTTTTATAAGCAGTAAGGTTCCGGACATACATAATTCCTCTTTCCAGCAACATGGCTGCCTGCATTTAGGTAACGTGCTTTTGCATCTTTAATAAGTTCTGTTATTTTACTCCTTGGGGAGGATTTTCTTGGAAAACATCAGCGCATATGTGCTAGCAATGTGCATGGTATAAAAATAGATTGTGGGATCCTGACAGTATTATACAATATGAATGCTGCTTTTGCATTTATTTCGGAGCCTGCAGCTATATTTCCTTAAAAGGATCAGGTCTTTACATTCCTGTGCTCTTACTGATGCTTGTAGTAACTTTTGTTTCGGCAAGAAATTCTACATATCAAAGGGAGAAAACAAAATGCATTTCTAATTACGGGGAATGTTTTTTAGTTGCATTAGTTAGATGTTATTATTTGTCTGCATCTGCACATGCATGTATATGCATGTGTATTTATATAAATGTATGTGTACTATGCGTCAATTTGTGAATGCGTAGAAATGTTTCAGTTTATTCATTTATTTCCATCTGTGTATATGTGTAATGCATACAGTATATATGCTTGTGTAATAGTATATGTAAATGCAATCATTTGTATAAAGGTATTTATTTGTGAATTTACATATCTGCACTTTCCTGTTATCTCCCCTCCAGCAGTGTTGGCCAGCAGCCACTGGGTGGTGCAACAACAGCTCACCAAGCCGTTCTTTATATTTTTTCATAGGGTTAGATTTAGGGGTTAAGGTTAGACATTAGGGTTAGGGTTTAGGGTTAGGGTAGTGCACATGATACATTTTACATAGTATTGTATAGATAACAGGAAAGATCCCAGATAGCTAAACATTATTCTCTGTCTTTTCTTCAGTATTTTACATTGTGACTTGCAGTCAAATGAAAATAGAAGCTGTTTACTTCACCCAGTACAAAACCTCAGGAACATGCTCAGTAAGGTTTAATGGGGAAGTTTCACTGAAAAACACAATTTACCCTGATATGAAAGAGTTCACATTCAAAAGTTCTAATATATATGTGAAAGTTTTAGCACTTGTTTTTATTATTATCGCTCCTATGGTAGGTGCCAAGGAACACAGAAATGCAGTATAACTGTAACAGCTTACAGTGCAGCTGCAGTCTGATTGGCTGTTGAGCTGCTCATGGCTTTTGAACCAATCAACTCACAGAGCTCAGTGTCCCTCACAGTCCATTTTAAAATGGCAGCTTCCGCTCTCCACAAACATGGAGGAGTAAATGGCAAACTGTTCAGGTTCCATAATGTCTAAATAGACAGTTACGCTTTTCTAAGAGTGATCTTTAAAATAATATAACCTTGCTTTTTGGTATATAACCTTAGTTTGTGGAAAATGTCACATAGGACAGACCTTCAAACAATGGTGAAAATAGGCAAAATAGATGCACAGAGACATAGAATCTGTTAAATGTAAGATTTTCTCTAAAAATAATTTTTTTCGTATATGTTACGTGGCTGCTAATGTTGTTGGATTGTCACATACTTTACAAATGTGAACTACAGTCACCCATTTGTCGGTATTTGTATATATATCACATATATAGTTGTTGTACTGCGAGTTTGTGTGTAACGCTTCCAATATTGCTGCCTTGAAAACTGCAGCAGTTGCAGAGTGATTAAAAGCAAGCATATGGCAGAAAGACAAAATCATAAATTATGTAGCATTTATGATCAAGTAAGCAAAACTCGTAACTTACTGCTTAGACAGAGCCAAACCAGTAATGTGAGGAGGGAGAGAGAGAAGGAGAGGGAGGGAGAGAGAGAGAAGAAGAGGGGGAGAGAGAGCGAGGAGGGAAGGAGAGAGAAGGAAGGAGGGGGGAGAGTAATGGAAGGATGGGGGAGAGAAGGAAGGAGGGGGAGAGAGTGAGTGAGGAGGAAAGGAGAGAGAACGAAGGAGAAGGAGGGAGAGAGTAAGAAAGAGGGAGAGGAGAGAGAGAAGGAGGGAGAGAGAGAGGAGGGGAGAGAGTGAGCACAGAGAGAGAGAGAGACAGGGTACCCATAGTGAGGGCACACAAAGAGACAGAACATACAATATTATACCGTCATTTATGATGGGCAATTGACTAGTATTTTATAAAAAAATTAATTTTTTATATGAACTTGGCAAATTTTTTGGTCCTGGGCTACTTTTGTAGCCCAAAATGGATCCATAAACAAATTAGTTTATGAAAGACCTATTTCAGACATTAACAGTAAGTAAAAACCAGATATTTTCTCTTTTGTCCCCACCAACAGTGGCATGCGGCTGCCAGTAAGTGACACAACTGACACTTTGTTAAATTTGTTCTTAGTGTTAGAGCTAGGGTTTAGGGTTATGGTTAGGGTAGTGTCAGATGATAAACTTTACAAAGTAAGGTAGTGGCACTCTGTGTAACCCTAACCCTAACCCCTAAATCTAGCCCTCACTCTAAGAACAACCTGAACAAGTTATTGATGCACCACCGCCGCTCCACCTACTGACCACTGCACTCCACTGGTCTGGTGGGGATACAGCAGGAAAGATACTAAAAACCTTCAAGATTTGGCCTTTGCAGAAACTTCTGAATGTATACGTGAAATGTCAATTACCAAGGGTTTATGAGACAAATGGTTTAATCTATGGAAGCCTAAGACAGTACAAGTAAATGTTTTGTTAACTACAGTGTATTTGTTCCTAGTCTCACAATGTCATGTCAGCATTACACAAGCACATATTTCCTACTACACGTCTTATTTAAATTGTGCGTCTCAGTCATGTAATTTTCTAGCATCTGAGCAAGAACGTTTTTAGTGTTAGGAAATCATACTGATCACCAGTTCAAGGACAGATTTGTACAGTTTGTATTACGTCTTTTTTTATTTAAATGTCACTCTATGTAAATGTTTAATTTGGCAGGAAGATTGAGAGAGAAATCTTAATTAATGTACCTCAAGATGTTTTTGTTTGTTACCCACTGGAATCATGATAGCGCAGCAGGAAGGTTACTAGAGGTTCTTATCCCCATTTGTCTTACAGCAATGTATGTCATGGGAAGACTTGCTATAAATATAAAAGATGTGCCATAACGTGACTGGTGCAATGCCCTGACAATCTTAGGGTTACAAATGTACTTTTCTAGTGTTTATTTTTCATGCATGATATGCGCAAGTGAGTGCAATGTAACTTTAAGACAAGTTGAATATTTGTATAAAGCTAAAGTGTCTAAAACAGGGTTGGATTCAAATAGATATTAAACAACGAATACACAATAAGACAGTTTTTAAAGTTTATATAGTGTATTAATATGTTTACTTTTATAAAATACATCTGGTGAATTCACCCAATCATATTTTTACCCATGCAGTAATGCAGTAACATTCAAATCAACTAATTTGCCTTGTAATTTGTTTTCACATTAAGACTTTCAATAAATAGAATGAGTTAAATAGCAGGGGATATTTTGTTTTTAAAAGCGAAGTAGTTCATGGGGAATATTTTTTTTCCAGAACCTACATTGTTAAAAGTATATCTAAGTTTTTCTGTTTTTACCTTTTTCGAATCTAACACATGCTCCTTATATCAGAAATAGGACCTTGTGTGTTAAGACTTCTCCACTCAGCAGCAAAACTGCAAGTGGGTGCTAGATGGCGCTGTTGCTGTTTTGCAGGCGCTGCCTGGGTGAACATAAACGGATTCATAACACACAAGGTCCTGGCTCTAGATGGGGCTGCTAGGGGCTCCTGCCTCTGGATGGGTGCTGCTGGGGGCTCCAGACACAAGGTCACTCCTGACTCTGGATGGGGGACTACTCGGGGGTAAGGGTCTACTGGGTGCTCCGGGCCCAGGATGGGGGACTGCTCGGGTTGAGGGTCTGCTGGGAGCTCATGGCTCTGGATCGGGGGGGGGGCTGCTCAGGGTGAGGGCACAGAGTGGGATCTGGATGAAGAAAACTCTGGGTCAGGAAAGAGTGTTCTGGGCAAGTTATTGGGGGCTCCTCACTCTGGATGTGGAGCTGCTCGGGATGGTGGGCCTCCTGGCTCGGGGGCTCTGGATGTGGGAGGTCTGGTGAGGAGTGTTTTACCAGGTGCTGTGTTTGCCCTTTTCCGGTTACGTTCAAACAGCTAGCGGCCACTTACAGTTTTGCTGCTGGCTCTGCGTGGGGTATTCTTAACACACAAGGTCCCAAAAACACACATTACATTGAGTCATTCTATACACATGCAGATTTATTTTATTTAAAAATAACATTTGTTTTCTAGACCCCAAGAGCCCTTGCATAGGCACAGTGTACCGATAGAAATACTGTATTTGGGTATGAATTTTAACTCTTTACTAACCTTCAAGCCAGCAGCAGCTCAGTGCAGAGATCTACAGATTACTGACTGGTTCCTCTTGCTTCCTTGTTCACATCCCATGATTCCTTCCTGCACAAACTGCCATCACTGATTGTTACAATGTATTAAAATGTATTAGCTGACTGGCCAAAACAAATTATGAATTTTATGCTAATTTTAGCAGAGATATCCAGCGGTGTTAACAAACAAAAGCAACTGCTTGCAAACAACTCAAGAGATTTAGCAAACAACAGGGTGAGTTGTTTTAATGTTTATTTTGGTATTTTTTCATGCAAAAAAATGTTTGCATACACCGCTGATTCTCCTCTATCAGATGAATTCATAATCCAGGAAACGTAGATATGCCTGTAACAAGGGGGTGGTTGCTGAAATAAAGGAAGCGGCTTAGTTTTCCCTGACTGTTGAGCTAAAGCTGGCCTCCCATTACTCTGTATCAACTAAATATACAAAAATATAGTATCTGCTGTCCCTGGCCAAGCAAGAAAAGCTGAAGATAAAGGGACACTACTACCACAAAAAGAAGTTTCTTCTTCAAGAGCATTAAAACTACTAGCATTAAATACTAAAACATTGTGCAAGCTATTTTCTCAATAGCAAGCCAATTCTGATAATTAATATTGCTTGCACAGCTCCAATATGATAATATGCTGCATCATATGCTAGTTTATGGCTTATTATGCTTTAACAGCATGATAATGCTGAGGGGAGATTGTGCCTGTTTGTTTTAAAAAAAACAAAAAACAGTGCAACACTTCAAAGAAACAAAGCAACTTCATAGCAGAGCTGCTACTTAGCACAAAAACACACCAAGAATAGGTTTACTGTAGGAAATGGCTAGTATAAAGTATAACTAGTATAACATTCTCTTTAATAAGATTCTAAAAAACGACTTGATCCCTGATCTCTTACCTTTCTACGGAAATCCCTTACATTACCCATCAGCGCACTGATTTGCAGATACTTACCTTATTAGAAACATTTAAAGTAACAAACAACAAAGCAAAATTCAAATGTATAATTACACAGACCCAACCGTCTTATCAAAGTCAATAAAAAGTAGGGATATTTTGAGACTGGCAACCTTCTAACTAAAATTTGCCCCTGGCACTTGAGCATTCTGTCTTTTTAACATGCTTTCCAGTGAAAAACATATATACAGAGCGCCAATAATTCAAATATCAAATTGTCCCTGGGTGGATCAGAAAGGTTGATTGACAGGTAAAAATACAAAATTGAATATAAGTATAAAATTGTACTTGTTATTACCTATAGTTTTAAATTACGGTACACCATATTTGGAATTCTTCTGTGCTACTTTATGTTTACATTCAAGAAACTACTACAATTTAGTATTATGCCTTTGCCTTACACAGTTGTTGTTTAGTTATTCAGTTGTGTCCCACCCTCCGTGACCCTATGGACAGGAGCATGCCAGGCACATCTGTCAGCTACTGCCCATCTAAGCTACATCAAACTAATGCTCATTGCTTCGATCACTTCATCTTTCCTTCTCTGTTCCTGATCTTGAACCATTCTGTCGTTCCATGTTCAGTTTGCTGTGATCCACACAGTCAAAGGCTTTAGAATAGTCTATGAAGCAGAAGTAAATATATTTTGGGAACTCTCTTGCTTTCTGTCATCCAACGGACATTGGCAGTTTGATCTCTTGTGCCTCTACACATCTCATAGTTCTTGGCCCATTTACTGTTGGAGAAGAGTTTGCGGGATCTTAATCATTACCTTGCTGGCATGTGAAATGAGTGCATTTGTTCAATAATTGGAGCACTTTTTGGCACTACACAGCTATATCTTGTCAATTGTCTTAAATTTAAAATCTTGTTTTTTTTTACAACTCATTTAGTTAGCAATTGTGGAAATATCCCAGTTTACCAAACTGTTTTCCTCAAATCCCTGAGTTTGCACTTAGAATGGATATTATTCCGGCAAAAATATTACTTATTTAACATAATCCTGCAGCGCTGCTTTAACCAGGAAACCTGCTGCACTGGTTGTTTAATGGGGATTAGTGGTGAACTTTTTTTTTGAGGAGTGGGTTCAAAGTAGAGTATTGTTTTATAGTACAAAAGACTATTGTCTTCTAAATTAAAATGTAAAACACTTGATAGTGTCACTATCTTCTCTAAAATGAGGTTATGTCAAATCATGATACTTTTGTTTTCAATTTTTAACTGTTTCCTATATCCTATTTTGCCATCCCCATCTTCCCCCATCCCTTCCCCATTTATGGCTGGCATAATTACCTCAAATCTCCTCCCCCCTCTTCACATACCTTCATTCTAATGTCTCTCTCCCATTTCTTTCTTACTCTCCTATCTTCCTGAACAGTCTGACCCCGATCCATTCTCTCTTTCTTTCAGTGCAAACTCACTCTGGTTTAAGGCCTACTTCATCTGTGAGACACTCAGAATTGCCCTCCCTCTCCCTCACCCACCCACCCCAACTCAGATTAAATTTATAGAGCCAAAACACCTTGCAGATATATCATCTCAACACTAGGGGTCAGCCAACATACTAGTCTTTCACCTCAGATCCCTCCCCTCTCCCTCTTAAATAAAACTCTTTCTATCTTTCACTTGCTTCCTGGCCCTTGCTATTCCGTATTTGTTACTCTTCCCCAGTTCTCTGCCCTTTAATTCCCTTTAGATTGTAAGTAGCGAGTTTCCAGTCTTGTAGGGTGCTTTGGGATAAAGCACTTTCTGCTAAGATTCCAAGCTCAAAACAGGGCTCTTCAACTTTTGAATTTTGTTAAACGTGTATTTCCCTTGTTCTTATCCCCTGTACAGCGCTACGGAATATGTTGGCGCGATACAAATAAAAGATAATAATAATAATACTTTTGTTTTATAATGAGAATGTATGGAATAATATTTCTATCTCTACAAAAGGGTTTTTAATGATTAACTGAGTAACATGTGTCCATGGCTGTACCCCCAACATCACTATAATAGTTGTCAGTTTCCGGAACGCTTACAATGTTGGTCACACTTTGTGGCCCGTAGCGCAGAAACAATGAGCCGCCGACCAGGCACGCGGGACTTAGGGTGCAATGAGCGCTCATCGTGAGGCCTGTGGGACTTTGCCGCAACTGCAAGCGTCGCAAAGCGAGGTGAGCAGTTGAGGCACTTGGGACTTACGACCCGTATGACTTAGGACTGAAACCTGCACAAACACTATGCGCCTCACAAAAAAACTACTTTAATGAACCACGGAACTGGCAAGACCTGAAAAAAATGACAAATATGCCTCAAATTTGCTTACACATTAACACACAGCACAGTGAGAGAGCCAGAAGCCTGTGAGTGAGGTTAATTTGAACCATATTTGCCCTTTTTTCAGGAACGAAAATCGTAAGCGACACAAAAAATGGCTGCCGAAAAAACGCAACACGACGAAATCAAGGCCGAAGGACGTAAAAATTGCTCAGAGCGCCCATATCCTTGCGTTTTGCGGAAAACAACTTTACTAGACTTACAATTTTACTCCTGTCATTTTTGACGGACAGTTTTCCAGGAGAAATATATTTGATGGCAGATAAGAACAAAAAAGGCCCATCTAGTCTACACATTATATTTACTACTAGGAAATTGCCCGTCAAAAATGACAGGAGCAAAAGTGTAAGGCTAGCAATGCTGTTTACCACAGAATGCGAGGCTATGGGCCCTCTGAGCACCTTCGGCACTCATTGTAAGCCTCTCCCCCTGTGTAGTTTATAGGCCGCTCGCTTGAGTTACTGCCTTGGGTTAAGAGTTAGTGGCTTGGGTTGTGTTACTTGCTTGGATTAAGTGTTACTGCTTAGCGCTATTTTTTAAGTCCTGCAGACTAGTTTTATGTCCTTTGGCCCTCGTTTTCGTCATTGTGCGTTTTTTGGCAGCCATTTTTTTGTCTCGCTTAGGCGATTTTCAAAAAATGGCAAATATGCATCAAATTAACTTGCAACCTGACTCGCAGGCTCCCTGCCTCTCCCGCTGTGGTGTGTGTGTAAGTTAATTTGAGGCATATTTGTTGTGTTTTTTTTTTTTTTTATAATTAATTTTTATTTAGGACGAGTCAATTTGTATACAACAATATAATATAACAAAGAATAGAAAAGTCAATCATGCAAATAGCAAGACATAAGCACACAAAAAAAATACAAATAAAATGAAGAGCAGATCTGAGATATGCAAAAAAACTAAGCATTCTATCCTTCTCAGCCTATGAAATCTTCATGGTCTAATAAATGTCCAGAGCTTTTAATAGAATGGTGTGGATGAAGCATATAAAAATAAACATGAGACACCGGCTCTCAGCTCCCCACCATATTGATTGGGACCACCTGAGATCCGGAAGCCATATGACTCTCTATTCAATGATGTAATAAGACGTCCTAACATTTTTTCTCTTTTTGATTATCAACCTGCATTCTTAAGTATGCTTGCTTTTAACTATTTTACAAAATATTTAGTCATCATTAAACCTCCTCAGCTTATGTTTACTTGTGTTACTAATCATAACATAATCAGTACCTGCAAACTCCTTCATCATCACTCCAAAAGCCTCCATCCAGATGCGAACTAGCCCTCCTCTCCAGCCGCCACCATCCTCCAACATCCCATACTCTTCTATCCCATCTCTATCTAGATCTGTATACTATATTTGGACACCAACCAAGGAGTCCACGTGTTAGTGAACCTGGGCATTGTATTCTGCAATGAATTCGCTATTCTCTCATTTATCATTATATAATTTATCTTTTTTACAACTTCTTTGACTGACAGCACAGAAGTTTTCCAATTTTTGGCAATGCAAGTTTTAGCAGCTAAGGTCCAAAATTGCCAAAGTTCATTCTGTTCCCTAGACAAATCATAATGTGTCATTCCCAAAAGACATGTTTCAATCTCGGGTCTCAAGCCATTGGTTGTAATTTACGTAAATAAGTCTATGAGTTCTCCCCATAGCCTCTGTGCAACGGGACAAGTCCACCAGATATGCAGGAAGCTCCCTTCTGTTCTGCATCCCCTAAAACACTCTCCATTTATATCTTTATTAAATGTTGCCATTCTTTGGGGAGTATAATAGGTTCTGTGCAATACCTTAATAGAGGTCTCAAGTAAACTATATGTATATGACCCCCTTGTCAAATTAGTGCAGATTCTTTTCCAGACCATGGCATCTAACTCCTTTCCCAGGTCCTGCTCCCACTTCACCATAAATTTAGTTTTTTGTGTGTTCTGAAACTCTGTTAAGTGTGAGTATATGTATCCTAGGGTGCCTGTCATCGAGGGTATCTTTTCGCAGATAGAGGACCATGCTGTATGTGTAGGATTCCCATAAGTATGTATTAACGAGGAGATCCAGTGTCTAAACTTCCGATAGTTCCACAGCTCCTTCTCCGGAATTTGGAACCCGGGTATGATAGAAGAATGTGTTAACAGAGCCTCCGTGGAAAACCATTCCCCTATTCTCTTTAAAGGGCTAGTCAACCACCATGTTTTAGAACTTGGGCTAATAGTGGCCTCAAACTCGGGGAAGGACGTTAAGGACATCAGTGGTGACAGGGTTGGAATCAAGTTGCTAAATTTTTTAAGCCTATCCCAGGCCTTAAGGGTTGTAGAAATTATTGGATTAGTATGTCTGTATCTCGTGTCTATCTTTTCTATCCCCCAGATCACCGTATCCCATGAGTGGGGTTTCATCTGCCAATTTTCAATAAAAGTCCACAACGGCTGTAATGTACTAGAGTGGGTTACCGGGATGCACGCCAGCCGTGCTGCTTGCAAATAAAGCCTCAGATTGGGACAAGAAAGACCCCCTTTTTGCCTATTCCTGTACATTGTTTTCCTCGCTATACGTGGTGGTTTATTACGCCAGATAAATCTAAACAATGTATTCTGAAATTGATCAATATCCTTCATACATAGGTTAATAGGTAGAGTTCGGAAAAATAAAAAAATAAAAAAAAATTTACTAACTAAAAACTTCTGTAAAAAAATATGCTCTGTGCTTAAATAGAGCCCGATTCAATTGGCTGAATCGCAATTTAATAAGGCTGATAGTCTATAGCAGGTGGGCTCTGGGCAGTAATAGCCCCTACCACTCGGATATTCACAAGTTCCTTAAGAAATAAATATTTTTGTGCCCAGCCCACCAACATTAGAACCAAACCTGATGCAAAGAAATGTACTAGCACAAGATTGGAGTCATGTCCTCCCTTGGAAAACTGTTGGATGTGTGGAGTCAAGCACTTAAATGCCACCCCAACCGGACGTTGGTTTCATCTTAAAGAGTATGAAAATCTGTCAATACACTATATACGCTATTTTTCTCTACAGTAACAAGTTAGAATGAGTTGTGCGGCTCCTGTATGCTAAGTTACAGCTCAGAGTGCTTGATAATGGTGTGGGAGGGGATCTAACTCTATGATTACAATGGGGGTCTTGTTTTCACCCCAACAGAGTCAGACAAACAGACTGCTATACTAATTAGCATATGAAAGCAATTATTAGTTTTCAAGAATGGTTTAATTTTGAAAAATGGCTAATACAATGTATAACCAGTATTTCATGCTCTTAAGAATAGCTTAAAAAAAAACAACTGAATTTTCGGTTGCAAAGTCCCTTTAAATCCTCCCCCTCACATGTGGACATAAAGTGACAGCTCCTATAAGTGGTTGGAAAGTAATTGCCAACACCAGGGACATGGTGACGTCTTTAGATACCAGACAGCAGAGGGGAGTTGTTATGGCAGCCAGGTGTTCATCGCACAGCGAGGGACATCCAGTCTTTGTATCAGGAAGCTCCTGCGCCATCACCGGAGCAGACTGGTCCAGCCCTGGTAAGAACCACAGGACTTGTTCTCTAAATCTTAGTATCATTTACATGAATTGCATTTATTATTATCCTTTATTTAACCTGCACTATCACTCATCTATCTAGTGTCTGTTACACCTGTATGAATATAACTTTGCTATATTTCCTATTCCATCATGATTAGCTTTGCCTCAATCTAATTAGGTGACTGTTAAAAGGATGTTTTATTTTGTGTTATAAAGATCTAGGTCTGGTTCTGGTCCTTGAGACCTTACCTGCTGATCCTCAGGAGAGGGATGAGGAGAGCGTGACACTTTAAACATACCACCATCATTAGTTACAAGCCAACTTATAGATGAACAAATCTGCAGTGAAAATTTACTCTGTTCAAATCAGTGCAAATGTAGATCAACATTTATTTTGACACGTGTAATATTACTGTGTCCAAAATGTTCTTAATCTCAAAGGTGGTCTCCATAACTATTGGAAGACCATCAGATGGTCCATAGATCATAAAGAGCCACTGCTTTAGATCACCAGATGAACTGCTGAAACATGTATCCTAGTGATCAGAGATAATGGGTGTTGGAACTGGGGGGAATGCGGGCGGGGACAAAAGACTTTATTTTCTATTATATCTGCGTGGAACGTTAAAACTCTGTTTGTCCCTAAAACGTCTAATGGAATCAATACCACAAAATACCTGGATCGGTGCTCACCTTTAGTGAAATGGAAGGCTATTCCACTTGTCTGCCATATCCGCTGTAAGGTCTGTTTCTCTCTTGCACCAACATCTGTATTACACACTGAAAGTGTAAAAGATAAAGGTAGATGTACTAAACAGTGAAGTGATGGAGATCTATTGCAGAATCTCCCCATTCCACTTTTATCATAGGTGGCATATGTGCGAAGATTTGACATCTCCAATAATTTTCCAGCTTTTCAGGCCTAAGTACGTGTAGTCCTCTGTATTGTGAATAGCAGATGGGAATCTAAACAAATAAAGGCAAACTGACATGCAAATATAGTTAGCTCTGGGCAGCATCCCAAGATAGATATTTTCTGAGTGTAATTTGCATCAGTATTGCTTTCTGGAACACTTAAACCTAATGTTTGCTGTTCAGCATTGTCAAGGCAACAAAACTAAATGTTCAACATCAGTTCATATTATGTGAATTTCATTTTGTTGAGATTACACAAACTGAACCCTTTAATGCATCGCTTAAAGGGAGATGGAAAAGATTCCCACCCAAGTATCATGGAATATAAGTATTCTTGCAATATAAATAGATTAGATGTACTAGAATATGTGCATGCATCAGCCTCATTGATTTCCATTACCTCAAAATATTAATAGAACAATTTATTTACTTTGAAAAATAAAAACCCAACAATCCTTTTAATGTATGCTCTCTATAATGGTTTTTAGAAAATGTGTAATGCACGACTCATACCTTATCCGCATCAGTTTGACCTGGCAATGTCAGGTATTGTTTTAGATGTGGCAGTCCTGGATCTATTTCATTGCTTATGGACCTGTCAAAGAATTCATTCTTTTTAGACATTTTTCATTTTCATTATTGCTGGGCTCTGTGGAGTATCCCCATAATTCACTTGAATTATAACCTCTCCAAAATCCACTCCGATCCCCCTTGACAAAACTATGGAAGTGGGAAGGTCAAGGAGAAAAGTTCCTCCAGAGATGGAGGCTTACATTGACACTCAAAAAACTGTTGTTTTTTAGGGCCTAATAGATCAATTTAAGCAATCTAATTGGTATGTTTTGCCAACTTTAAGAGGAGGTTTCCTTATTCATGTTCAAAACAGTGGGAGCAATGAGAGGGTAGTCTGTTTGATGGGAGGTTGTCTTAAATTAATAAGAATGCCTTAATAAAAATGTTGTTGACTGGAACTATAATGTCATTTGTTCTACATCTGCTTTTATTATGTTATGTCAGTAAGCTTTTACAATAATATACTCCTTTATCAATACATAGTTTTTTTAGAACTGTACTTCACTGAAACCTGGTTTTCATTATCTTATGGTCTCCCCTGGTGTTCTGTCCTATGGAGGTCAGTATCGTAGATGTACCCCAAGAGATGACAGGCAGGCAGCTGATGTGGGAATTCTTCTGTCCTCCAATTGTAATTTCCATACTACTACTTCGCATTCCTTCCCTGACTTTCGAAGCGAGGGCACTGCCCGAGGGTCTCAGTTGCTGGCATGGAGCGCCGTAGGCGCTCCCTACCAGCACCTGAGGACCTCGCAAACTTCACGTCGCAACCCAAACAGTACGACACACACATTACGACACTCGCAAACAACATACGACACACGTTCACACACATTACGGACTCGCAACACTCGGACGCAACTCGCGAACATTACAAAATGTAAAACACAATACATACACACACCACATACATAAAAAACTTACCTACACCAAGAGGGAGCACCCACCACCTCAAAAATACAACTTACACCTCGATTTTACTCGAAATAAAACAGTTTAGAGACTAAAAAAAAATCGAAACGAGAGAAAAAATGGCCGCCGAACAAAACGAAAACAAGGCTACAGCACTCTAAACTCGCAAAACACCACAAGAAACTCGCAAAACACCACAAAACACCTACGGATATTCCGATACAGACGTATACCACACATTACTCGCCATTTTACGCCAATGCGGAAGTACACGACAACGGTTTGGGCTCGCGCACGCACAGTGTTACACTGCACACATTCAGCACGCTTACACAGCAGATCCACACCACTAATGCTGCAGCAACATCAAAACACATTCACAGCTCTTCCACACAATGCTTTAAAATAGGTAAAGTATATTCATTTATTAATCTATTATATATTTCATTATTACACACTAAACAGCATTAGCTACCTTACAATTTCATTGCCGTCATTTTTTGACGGGCAATTCGCTAGTCTTTTAATAGTATCGGGATCCTTGCCACTGCTAAACTTCTCTCTCTAACCTGTTTTACAGTGGACTACTTCGGCAAAACACTGTGATGGCCACTCCATTGACATAGTTTTTCCCATCTCCGTGAACATTACATTTTTCTATCTGACCACCATCTATTAAGTTTTACCATCATCCATACTCCTCCCACCAACTCCATGAACCTACAGAAATCTACACGACATAGACCCGCAGCAAACTGTCAACTCATTACAACCTGTCCTCCGTAACTTCACCACTATTTCAAGCCCAGACCTTGCTAAAAACTGATAAACCAATTCGTTTCTTCAAAACTTCATACGTATGCTATACTACTATTCACTATGCCCCTATGTTTATCCACAGCCATGCTCTCACACTTCTGAGCGTGCTCCCACACTTCTGAGCATGCTCTCACACTTCTGAGCCTGCTCCCACTCTTCTGAGCATGCTCCCACACTTCTGAGCGTGCTCCCACACTTCTGAGCATGCTCTCACACTTCTGAGCCTGCTCCCACTCTTCTGTGCATGTTCCCACACTTCTGAGCATGCTCTCACACTTCTGAGCATGCTCCCACACTTCTGAGCATGCTCCCACACTTCTGAGCATGCTCTCACACTTCTGAGCGTGCTCCCACACTTCTGAGCGTGCTCCCACACTTCTGAGCGTGCTCTCACACTTCTGAGCCTGCTCCCACTCTTCTGAGCCTGCTCCCACTCTTCTGAGCCTGCTCCCACTCTTCTGAGCGTGCTCCCACACTTCTGAGCGTGCTCTCACACTTCTGAGCGTGCTCCCACACTTCTGAGCGTGCTCCCACACTTCTGAGCGTGCTCCCACACTTCTGAGCGTGCTCTCACACTTCTGAGCGTGCTCCCACACTTCTGAGCGTGCTCCCACACTTCTGAGCGTGCTCCCACACTTCTGAGCGTGCTCTCACACTTCTGAGCGTGCTCCCACACTTCTGAGCGTGCTCTCACACTTCTGAGCGTGCTCCCACACTTCTGAGCGTGCTCCCACACTTCTGAGCGTGCTCCCACACTTCTGAGCGTGCTCCCACACTTCTGAGCATGCTCTCACACTTCTGAGCGTGCTCCCACACTTCTGAGCGTGCTCTCACACTTCTGAGCGTGCTCCCACACTTCTGAGCGTGCTCCCACACTTCTGAGCGTGCTCCCACACTTCTGAGCATGCTCTCACACTTCTGAGCGTGCTCCCACACTTCTGAGCATGCTCTCACACTTCTGAGCATGCTCTCAGAAGTGTGTGAGTACAGCATGAAAACATTATAAATTCATGATGTACTCTCATACCTCAGCCATTAACTTGTCCAAGCAAACCTACTTGTCCTCCCTCAATGTAACAAAAGCAGAGGGATCCTCAATCCCTTAATACTAACTCCTATCACCAGCTTTACAGCTCATGACCTCGCTAACCACTTCAAAAACAAAATGGACACTATCAAACAACAAAATCTCTATGCACCAAACTACAGACACATTATGACTGCTCCTTTCCACTGACATACACCAGTCACAGAGGACAAATTATTCAAACACCGGTGTCCCTCTCATCTCACTACCTGCCCACTCAACCTATGCCTTCACATCTTGTCCCTTAATCATATATTCTACCTTTCTCCACTAGACAAGCAGGATCTCTCTTAAGAACACCTCTCTTGAGCTGTAATGCCTCTGTAACTATCACTCTATCTCTATACAACCCTAGCCCCCAAACTGCTGGAATGGATAGTTTAAAAAAAAAACCTCTAAACTAAAAGATATAACCTTGTCAATAGAGTTTTAATGATTGTCTAGAAATATTTGTTTTGTGGATTTTAGTTTTATTAACATCTATTGATATTAATCAACATGTATTGATAATCACCACTATCTTTCGATTTGCTTATGCTCACAAGAGCATATGTTTGTACTTTTACCGATGATCATTTGCTTTGAACCATCATCATCATAATCACTATATCACTATTGGGGTGGGCCTAAAAGCAGGAATTAATAGCAGCCGGCAGCCATAATGCAGTTCAGAGACAGCACAGAGAAACACAGATAGACACAGACCAAAGTGAGTTAGTGAGTGAGAGATAGAGAGAGAGAGAGGGAGGGAGGGGGAGAGGTAAAGAGAGAGAGAGACACATCACAGAGAGACAGACAACAAAGTGAGTGACAGAGAGAGAGGGAGGTAGAGAGAGAGAGAGAGACACATCACAGAGAAAGAGGGATACAGAGCGAGAGCACACTCAGACAGAGAGAGCACAGACAGCGCACAAAGAGAGAGAGAGTACACAGACAGAGACCGTAGAGAGTGCACAGACAGAGGGAGAGAGTGCACAGACAGAGAGCACATAGTGAGAGCACACAGACAGAGCGAAGAGAGAAAGTGCACAGACAGAAATAGAGACAGAGAGGGCGGTGTACAGAGAGAAAGAGGTACAGAGCCGACAGCGCACACAGACAGAGGGTGTGCACACAAACAGCGCACACAGAGAGCGAGAGAGAGCACATAGAGAGAGTTCACAGAGAGAGCGCAGAGACAGAGAATATAAAGAGAGAGAGTGCAGAGACAGAGAGTGCACAGACAGAGCACACAGAGAGCGCAGAGACAGAGAGTGCACAGACACAGTGCACAGAGAGAGACAGAGAGCACACAGAGAGAGAGTGCACAGACAGAGTGCAGAGAGAATGTTCACAGACAGAGAGCACACAGAGAGAGAGAGAGAAGAGACAGAGAGCGCATAGAGAGAGAGTGCACAGACAGAGCGCAGAGAGAATGTTCACAGACAGAGAGCACACACAGAGAGAGAGAGACGCATACAGAGAATGCATAGAGAGAGAGACGGAGAGGGAGGGGTACACAGACAGTGCACACAGGCAGTGAGAGAGAGCGCACAGACAGAGTGCACAGCGAGAGAGAGTAGAGAGAGAGATTGAGTGCACAGAGAGAGTGCACAGACAGAGAGCGCAGAGAGAGAGAGCGAGCACAGACAATTCAAGATAACATTCTATAATACCGTCATTTATGACGGGCAAGTTACTAGTGTGATGATATAATAATCTGCATGTTAACATGCTCCAGCGGAAAATAAAATGATTGTCTTGACAAATTATTACGATTTTAGGAACATTTGGCAAACATAAAAAGATATTCACTCCATGAAGTGTTTGTCCATTAATCATGCTTTTTGTATTATTACAGAGCTTTCATGAGGTGAAGACTGTAGAAAGAGTACAAACTAAACCTCCTGTGCTTGTCAAATATCAGATTGCTACCAAAGATGCCAAGGACTTTCAAAGACGCCTTTATACTGCACTAGCTAAAGCATAACACAAACATGTGGGGACATTGTAGTGTCTCATGGGTATTAGAAAGGGCCACTGTAGTGCTCATAGTGGCCCTCATTCAATTGCGATTTGGCCAATTGAAAAGGGTCTAAATAAGCACACAGCATTTTTTTTTTTAAAGAAGTTTTTAGTTACTAAAAACCTTGATTTTGGATAGATGTTTCCTAACTAAAAACTTATTTGAAAAAAATATGTTATGTGCTTATTTAGAGCCCTATTCAATTGGCCAAATTGCAATTGAATGAGGACCAGTATATGGCAGTGACAGGCAACCTTTTTCACTTGAAGGACCTCATAAGCCACCCTGGGTCCTTTAAATGGCCTCACAGTATTTAAAAAATATTTTATTGTACCCAAAGTAAAATGGAAAAATTGTTTTAGAAAAAATATTAATTGGTTACACAGGTATAGATAATGAGGAGAATTACTTTATTAGGCGGGTGCATCCTTGTATACTCTAAAGCAGGGGTGTCCAAGTTTAGTCCTGGTGGACCGTATACAGGCCTGGATTTGAGGATTTGCTTACTGTGCACAGGTGAGTCAATCAGCATGACTGAAGAAGTGATAGTCTCGTCTGGGTGCAGCAGGGGTATCCTCATATCCAGGCCTGTGTGTAGCCCACCAGTGCTGAACTTGGACACCCCTGCTCTAAAGCTTTGTAGTAGACCAAATGAAAGCACTTGCAATTGTGGCTGCCACAATCCAATTGTGCAGATTGAAATTTCCATCTTGAAATAACATAATGAAAAACCCTTGAAGGGTTGTATCAGATTTCAGGACATCTTGTTTGAGTTCAGGTATATCAGGAAGTTTTGAAACTAAGATCTCTCTCTCTCTCTCTCTCACACCCGTATTTCACAGCCATGGAGTATGTTTTGTAAAATATTTCTAAAAAGAGATCCCCTGACCAAAAAAACAACTGAAATGAAACCGAAAAATAGTAAAGTAGAATTGTTTTAAATACAGTAAAAAATTCAGCTTGATCAAAAAATATTTTAAACCTTTGCTAAAATGTTGTCAACTTTCTCTTGTTACAAAACTTAAAGCATCCAAAGCAAAATATGTTGTGTAGTGTATTCCTTTACAATTAGATTTATTGAATAAATGATGTAATGTAAACTATACATAGTGGGTAAATGTGTCCAGTATTGCTGTCTTAAGTTTTTGGTAACATTTACAAATAAATGTCACTAGAACCTCTCAATGGCAATATTGGACAAAATTACTAAGGGCCTCATTCAAATGCGATTTGGCCAATTGAAAAGGGCCCTATATAAGCACACAGTATATATTTTTTCCAGAAGTTTTTAGATAGTGAACTTCTATCCAAAAGCAAGGTCTTCACTAACTAAAAACTTCTGTAAAAAAAATATGCTCTGTGCTTATATAGAGCCCTATTCAATTGGCCGAATTGCAATTTAATAGGGCTATATAGGCCTGTAGTTATCAACTCATTTTGGGTGTAGAGAAGGATTTTATTTTTTAGAAGAAATTAAACACTTCAGTATTGGAAAGATTCATCTTATAATGCATGCATTACGTTAGTTTGTTTAAAGGGACATTGTACTTTTCTATTATGCATTTAAAAGAGCATGTTTGAACATTATAGAGTATGCACAACTGGATTTCATTGGCAGACACTTATGCCTCATACAGCTATATTGCTGCACATTTGCTGCATATGCCAATATAAAAAGCCATGTTGCAACATGCATAAGGCAATTAAAGACACACTACCTGATTAAATAGCAACACAAAAACATGAAACTGATGCCATGTTAACCCTTTCTCACTCACAGAGGTCCTAATGTGGACACTGTAATAAATATATGATTGCATATACATCTTGCTCATCACATATACATTTAGGAAAACAAATAGTGGCCAAATTACACCGCCACATCAAATATATCAAGTACCAGGGGAACATTTTATAATTTGTTGTTCAGTCCTTAAGTCGTGTCCGACTCTCTATGATTCTATGGACTGCTGCTCATTTAGCTAGGTCACTGCTTGTGCTTTTCCACATGTTTGCATGCCAGTTCCTTCTCACAGTCCTTCTGGACTGTGATTTGTCTGACCTCTCTGCTATG
This sequence comes from Discoglossus pictus, assembly GCA_027410445.1. Classification (NCBI taxonomy): domain Eukaryota; kingdom Metazoa; phylum Chordata; class Amphibia; order Anura; family Alytidae; genus Discoglossus; species Discoglossus pictus. The sequence continues at coordinate 204,206,340 of CM050163.1, forward strand.
ACCTGCCCACCGACAGTGACCCTACATGGTATAGCTCACAGCTTCATTCAGGTACACAAGCCCCTTCACCACCACCACCACTTAACAATGCTGAAGGGGACCAGGGGAACATACACCACACCAATGTACATTGATGAATAGCAAAACATAATGGGAGGTAACCAAATGGGAATGGGTATAAATCTTGGCACATGGCCACCAGCAATGGCAAGGCACTCTCCAGGATGGGCGTAGCAGAGATGGAGGTAATTTGGCTGTTGATCCACGTGCCTCTGCACAGCCCCCATGTGTTTTTGCTGCCCCTCCTGATGGGTTAGAATAGATAAGTGTGGTGTATGTTCCCCTGGTCCCCTTCAGCATTGCTAAGTGGTAGTGATGAAGGGGCTTGTGTACTGCAATGAAGCTGTGACCTTTACCATGTAGGATCACTCTAGGTGGGCAGGTCATAGCAGAGAGGTCAGACAAATTACAGTGCACTAGAGAAGGAACTGGCAACCCACTCCAGTATCACCTGTCATATTCCTATCAGGCCCTCAGGGGAATGTTGATACTCCAGAGTATCACTCATTGGACTTTGCATGTGTATTAATCCTTTATTATTATTATTATTATTATTATTATTATTATTATTATATATGGTATATAGTATTATATGATATCTAATGCTATTATGGCTATTATTATTATACATATTATATATCTGGCTATGTGGTAGCTTTAAGATTGTGGGAGCTACATGTTAAGAGGGGTCTGTCATTGAAGGAATGTCTACCTGAGAGGCACTGTGAAAACCTTACACCTCATACATTTCCTTCACAATGCTTGCAGATGCCTTCACGGACCTGAATTGTACCTAAACAAAACAAAATAATAAAAAAATACCACCTACAAAATAAGGCCTTAAAAAAGATAGGGACTGCAGCATCTCTTCTCAACAGCATCCCTCAGTGACCATCAATTGGTGAGATGTTCAACAGAACCCTACGTGTCCACAGAGAAGAGGATCGTGGCCAAGATACAAGACTCTGTAGCCAGGCTAGATTAGGTTAACATTGTGACCAATAGATTGTCACTGAGGAGTGCTGTTGAGAAGGAACAAAATAACATATGCGCAGCCCTTAGGTCCTCTGCCGCCTAGGCACAGGGCCCAAATTCCCTGTGGTCGGCTGCGGTCTCCCTGCTGAAGGGGGCAACCCTCCGGGAGGAAGCAACACCTGCAATGGTGGAGGCATGGTGGGAAGAGAGGAGGGGCCAGGCTGCAGGTGGCTGGGGGATGCCTTCAGGGTGGCGGAGGTGGGACTGGGGACCAGAGAGTGTTGCATGGCTTCTGCTGTTACTCCCTGGAACGAGAGACAGAAAAGGAGAGAGAGAGAGAGGAATGGAGAGAGAAGGAAGGAGAGAGAGAGAGAAAGAGCAAGAAAGAGAAGGAGGGAGAGAGAAAGGAGAGGGGGAGAGATAGAGGGCGCACAGAGAGAGAGAGAAATTGAGCACAGAGAGAGAGACAGGGTACACATAGAGAGGGCACACAAAGAGACAGAACACACAATAATATACCATCACTTTTGATAGGCAATTGACTAATATATACAGTATATATATATATATATATATATATATATATATATATATATATTATTTTTTTTTACTAAACCAAGATAGTATTAATCTTTTTGTCAGTGCCTTTAAAATTTGGGATTTGTTTCTCAAATGTGGTGGCAAAAAGCACTTTTTCTCATGTGGCATCTACTGCCATCTAATGTTCTAAAATGAATACTAACTCTTTTGGGCTCTCTTCTTGCCCACATCAACAGGCCCTTTAGTTCCTCCTCACTTGCAGCCATTAGACTAGTATTATCTGCGTATCTGAAGTTGTTGCTATTTCTAACAGAAGTATTGATTCCGGCTTTGGATTAGTCCAGCCCGGTGTTACGCATGATGTACTCCACGTATAGGCTGAATAAATACCCTGACAATATGCAACCTTGTCACAGCCTTTCCCAATTTTGAACTATTTGTTGTTTTTATGTTTTCTGATTGTGTCATTTTGGTGTTATATCTAGGAGGAGTTGAATAGCCTCATAGAATTGGAAAACTTCAGCCTCTTCAGCATCCACGGTTGGATCATAGACTTGGATTATTGTGATGTTAAATGGCTTGCCTTCAATTGGAATTCAAATCATGCTATAATTTATAAGGTTGTTACCAAGTACTTTGGCCGCCCTTTAATCGATTATCAGGGCTTCTCCATTTCTTCTTCAGGATTCTTGACCACAATAGTATATCTGGTCCATGTAAATTCACTACTCCTCAAGATATCAATGTTTAATCTTGTCGTCTTAGGTTTGACCACGTCCAGTTTGACTTGGTTGCTTTGCTGAGTTGTTCTTTCCTTTCCCCTCCAGACACATCAGCAGCGGGGCATCTTCTCAATTTTAGTCCAACCCCTTCATTAGATCTGGTGCTACCTGTACTCGCCTTTTGCTATTCAGTAATGTGGTAAGCACCTTCCAGTGCCTTATCTTTATGTATCTGGTTGTGCTTATCCATTATGTTATCTTGGCAAAGATACTGGAGTGGGTTGCCAGTTCCTTCTCCAGTGGGTCACAATTAGTTTGACGTCTCTGCTATGACCTGCCAATCTTGATGATCCTACATGCTATATCTCACAGCTACGTTAAAGTACACAAGCCCATGAACTATGACAAGGCAGTGATTCAGAAGGTTTTTTTTAAGTGTAGATCTTCAAAAATAGTATATTTTAAATTTATGACCACAGTGACATTTTAATTAATCAAATGTGTATATTAACAAACTGATTTTCTAAGATTTGTAGACATTTATTATTTCACACCATGCATTGGTAGTAAGTAATTAATGCCATTTTACTTGTGTTAATTAATAAAAGTGATTGCTGCTAAATATATATCACATGATTAAAAAGATACTACAAACTAATATAATGAGTTAGCTAGTGCCACCATGTGGCAAAACTATAAACTTTAATATAATAATATTGAAATACACACTAAAGACACACTGTAATGGTCATACAGTGGATAGAAAAAAAATACACACCCCTGTTAAACTGTCAGGTTTCTGTGCTGTAAAAAAATGAGACAAAGATAAATCATTTCAGAACTTTTTCCACCTTTAATGTGACCTATAAACTGTACAACTCAATTGAAAAACAAACTGAAATCTTTTAGGTAGAGGGAAGAAAAAATATAAAAATAAAATAATATGGTTGCATAAGTATGCACACCCTTAAACTAATACTTTGTTGAAGCACCTTTTGATTTTATTACAGCACCCAGTCTTTTTGGGTATGAGTCTATCAGCATGGCACATTTTGGCATGGCAAGATTTGCCTACTCTTCTTTGCAAAAACACTCCAAATCTGTCAGATTGCGAGGGCATCTCCTGTGCACAGCCCTCTTCAGATCACCCCACAGATTTTCAATCGGATTCAGGTCTGGGCTCTTGCTGGGCCATTCCAAAACTTTAATCTTCTTCTGGTGAAGCCATTCCTTTGTTGATTTGGATGTATGCTTTGGGTCGTTGATGAAGTTCCTCTTCATGTTCAGCTTTCTAGCAGAAGCCTGAAGGTTTTGTGCCAATATTGACTGGTATGTGGAACTCTATCTTAACTAAGGCCCCAGTTCCAGCTGAAGAAAAACAGCCCCAAAGTATGATGCTGCCACCACCATGCTTCACTCTGGGTATGGTGCTCTTTTGGTGATGTGCAGTGTTGATTTTGGTCCAAACATATCTTTTGGAATTATGGCCAAAAAGTTCAACCTTGGTTTCATCAGACCATAACACCTTTTCCACATGCTTTTGGGAGACTTCAGATGTGTTTTTGCAAAATGTAGCCTGTCTTGGATGTTTTTCTTCGTAAGAAATGGCTTTCGTCTTGCCACTCTACCCCATAGCCCAGACATATGAAGAATACGGGAGATTGTTGTCACATGTACCACACAGCCAGTACTTGACAGATATTCCTGCAGCTCCTTTAATGTTGCTGTAGGCATCTTGGTAGCCTCCCAGACCAGTTTTTTTCTCATCTTTTCATCAATTTTGGAGGGAGCTCCAGTTCTTGGTAATGTCACTGTTGTGCCATATTTGCTCCACTTGATGATGACTGTCTTCAATGTGTTCCATGGTATATCTAATGCCTTGGAAATTATTTTAAACCCTTCTCCTGACTGATACCTTTTAACAATGAGAGCCCTCTGATGCTTTGGAAGCTCTCTTTGGACCATGGCTTTTGCTGTGGGATGCGACTAAGACAATTTCAGGAAAGACCAACTAGAGCAGCTGAACATTATTTGGGGATAATCAGAGGCACTTTAAATGATGGCAGGTGTATGCTGACTCCTATTTAACACGATTTGGAATGTGATTGCTTAATTCTGAATACAGTTACATCCCCAGTTATAAGAGGGCGTGCAGACTTATGCAACCACATTCTTTTTCTTTTTTTTTTTCTTCCCTCCACCTAAAATATTTCAGTTTGTTTTTCAATTGAGTTGTACAGTTTATAGGTCACCTTAAAGGTGGAAAAAGCCCTGAAATTATTTATCTTTGTCTCATTTTTTTACAGCACAGAAACCTGACATTTTAACAGGGGTGTGTAGACTTTTTATATCCACTGTATATTATTAATTAAAGTTGTTATTTAGTCATTCATTAGAAATAAAATCAGTATTTAAAGAACAATAAATTCAAGGTAACTTTTAAAACTTACATCTGAACATTAGAGCTTCACGATGTATCAAATCGGCTTCCCTCTCGAGACGACATACATGTTGTTTATACTGATATATCACATATAATAGTTGTCAAACTGCGAGACGTTGTCACACTTTGCCTGGTGTGTACGACTTAAGCGATGAGCGCCACAAGCACTCATCGCTTGCGAGCCTCGAGAAGCAAGACGTTAATGCTGAGGACTTAGAGGATGAGGTGCGAGCCTCGCGAAGCGAGACGAGCCATTAACGCGTAGGACTTAGCCGATGAGCACCGAAGGCGCTCATAGCTGCGAGGCGAGCCGTTAACATGTAGCACTTGGGCGATGAGCCACTACAACGCACTACAACTATCAGCACTAACACGAAGAGGCAATGAAACACCCGGAACTTAGTCGAAAAACATTTCCTAAATGCGGGATCGCCTTGGAATTATGGCCAAAAAGTTCAACCTTGGTTTCATCAGACCATAACACCTTTTCCACATGCTTTTGGGAGACTTCAGATGTGTTTTTGCAAAATGTAGCCTGTCTTGGATGTTTTTCTTCGTAAGAAATGGCTTTCGTCTTGCCACTCTACCCCATAGCCCAGACATATGAAGAATACGGGAGATTGTTGTCACATGTACCACACAGCCAGTACTTGACAGATATTCCTGCAGCTCCTTTAATGTTGCTGTAGGCATCTTGGTAGCCTCCCAGACCAGTTTTTTTCTCATCTTTTCATCAATTTTGGAGGGAGCTCCAGTTCTTGGTAATGTCACTGTTGTGCCATATTTCCTCCACTTGATGATGACTGTCTTCAATGTGTTCCATGGTATATCTAATGCCTTGGAAATTATTTTAAACCCTTCTCCTGACTGATACCTTTTAACAATGAGAGCCCTCTGATGCTTTGGAAGCTCTCTTTGGACCATGGCTTTTGCTGTGGGATGCGACTAAGACAATTTCAGGAAAGACCAACTAGAGCAGCTGAACATTATTTGGGGATAATCAGAGGCACTTTAAATGATGGCAGGTGTATGCTGACTCCTATTTAACACGATTTGGAATGTGATTGCTTAATTCTGAATACAGTTACATCCCCAGTTATAAGAGGGCGTGCAGACTTATGCAACCACATTCTTTTTCTTTTTTTTTTTCTTCCCTCCACCTAAAATATTTCAGTTTGTTTTTCAATTGAGTTGTACAGTTTATAGGTCACCTTAAAGGTGGAAAAAGCCCTGAAATTATTTATCTTTGTCTCATTTTTTTACAGCACAGAAACCTGACATTTTAACAGGGGTGTGTAGACTTTTTATATCCACTGTATATTATTAATTAAAGTTGTTATTTAGTCATTCATTAGAAATAAAATCAGTATTTAAAGAACAATAAATTCAAGGTAACTTTTAAAACTTACATCTGAACATTAGAGCTTCACGATGTATCAAATCGGCTTCCCTCTCGAGACGACATACATGTTGTTTATACTGATATATCACATATAATAGTTGTCAAACTGCGAGACGTTGTCACACTTTGCCTGGTGTGTACGACTTAAGCGATGAGCGCCACAAGCACTCATCGCTTGCGAGCCTCGAGAAGCAAGACGTTAATGCTGAGGACTTAGAGGATGAGGTGCGAGCCTCGCGAAGCGAGACGAGCCATTAACGCGTAGGACTTAGCCGATGAGCACCGAAGGCGCTCATAGCTGCGAGGCGAGCCGTTAACATGTAGCACTTGGGCGATGAGCCACTACAACGCACTACAACTATCAGCACTAACACGAAGAGGCAATGAAACACCCGGAACTTAGTCGAAAAACATTTCCTAAATGCGGGATCGCCTTGCCGTGCAAGCGGTTGACAAACGAGGGACTTAGAAAAAAAACATACAAGACTCTGGACTTAGAAAAAAAAAATACGAGACACAAAAAATTACAAGATTAACGGCCGAATGACGAAAATGAAAAAACTATAAAACACACTAAATACACCCCAAAAAATTACAAAAACATCACAAATAGCACGGGGCAACAGCTGTCAACAGCTGGCGCCAAAAAAAAAGAGGCTAAATGACCACGGACCACGCAAAACACTGCCAAACGCGTAGCACTTTACACATCACACTACAACCTATAAGATACACTATTACAAAAGCACTAAAATGCTCACGAGACGTGTACCACATTAATAACATTACGACTATACAATGCCACTTTACACAATAAACCAACGGCTTTACCTCGCGCACGCAGCCTATTTAGAATGCACACTTCAGACATTCATTACACTTTATAAGCAGGGCACTAACGCTCAAAATGTATATTCTATGCAGATGCAAAATACAAACAGATTGTTAGCTCTTCAGCCTATTGCTCGCTGCATATAAAAAAATTATAAATAATTAAAGTATATTAACTATTTAATAAATGATTCATTATTACTTATCTACATATACATAGAAATATACAGTATATCTCTCTCAGAGGACCAAAAGTACACAACAGGAGAGCCTCGCAATGAGCGCAGAAGGCCCTCACAGTACAAAACGGTTTACATTTTGTGTCAAACAGCATTCCCATGGCTTTAAATTTTATTGCCCCGTAATTTTTGTCGGGCAATTCGCTAGAATATATATAGATAAAGCCACATGCTCTGGGATTACATACCGCTGGAGTTATTTACTAATGCCTTCCATCTGCACAAGAAAAAGAACAACACCAGATTTATCCAAGAAAATGAATATCCTCAAAAGTAATTCATGATAGATATTTATGCTGGCTTGAGGTCCTGTGTCTGGGATACATAGTTCTTTTTTGTGTGTTTTAGTCCTCAAATGGAAGCAAAAGAAGAAATGTGATATGTTTGTAGTCTGAACAATGAGAATGCTTCTTATTGTTAGCAATGTTTAATTATTGATTATAGTATGATAATGTTTGAATAGACATATTGGTCCATCAGACACATGTAGGAATTGCAGTATATACCAATGCGGTATCAGTAAAAACTCTACTATCATATATGGTCTAAGGGCCTCATTCAAATGCGATTTGGCCAGTTGAATAGGGCTCTATTTAAGCACATAGCATATTATTTTACAGACGTTTTTAGTTAGTGAACTTCTATCCAAAAGCAAGGTCTTCATTAACTAAAAACTTCAGTAAAAAATATGCTCTGTGCTTATATAGAGCCCTATTCAATTGGCAGAATCACAATTGAATGAGGAACTCAGTAGTTAACAGTTTCAAGACATGAAGTGTTGCCATAACAGAGGAGCTAGTTGTTTTAATTATACATTGATCATTAATAAAATTCATATTCAGTGATTTATTAACGCAATATTCAATTTTATATTTACATTCTAAGAGTATCAGCTGTTGCTCTTGACCCTCATAAGGGCCCTCATTCAATTGCAATTTGGTCAATTGAATAGGGCTCTAAATAAGTACATAACATATTTTTTTTAAAGAAGTTTTTAGTTAGTGAAAGACTTGCTTTTGGATAGATGTTTACTAACTAAAAACTTCTTTCAAAAAAATATGTTATGTGCTTATTTAGAGGCCTATTCAATTGGCCAAATTGCAATTGAATGAGGGCCAAGGTCATTAGACTGGTCCAAGAGTAATCTGTATAATCTATAAATCCTTCATAGGGTGTCTTCCAAGGCTCATTGCCAAAGGAAACCACTTAAATATAATCAGTTTCCATCCAATGACCAACATTAGCTTGACACAATCTTGTGCCTGACAATTTAACACTGGCGGGCAGCAAGAGCCACCTCCCTTCATTGACCAATGACAGTGGATGGTAGCAGTTTAATCCCATCCTTGAAATTAAGTTTTGTAATCAGTATAGTTTTTCCTAAATCATTGAATATTAATTTTAATTATTATCTATAAATAATTAATATGTCTAGTTCCTGCTTTTATTATTACAGTGGTCCTTTAAGAATTATGCAGCTAAGGAATATCACACAATATGATGCTTTCCAGTGTTTTTATATATACTAGGAAATAGCCCGTCAAAAATGATGGGAGTAAAATTGTAAGGCTTGCAATGCTGTTTGCCACACAATGCGAGGCTAACGGCGCTCATCGCGAGCCTCTACCCCCATCATTCCAATAACCTCATGATTATTTCCCCCTTCATTCCATTAAAATTCTGATTCCATCCCCTTTATTCCAAAAACCTTCTGATTCATGTTACCCTAATTCCATCAATATCCTGATTGATTTTCCCTTTCATTCCATTAACTACCCCATAACACTCCCTTTCATTCCATTTACTACCCAATAACACTCCCTTTCATTTCATTAAACATGTGATTCTACCCCTTCATTCCTTTAGCCTCCTGATTCCACCCACTTCATTCACTTTAACCCTTAATTCATGCTCTTCTTTCATATCGTTTTTCTCTCTCTTTGTCATTTCCCATTCATTCCATTAACCCTTCGGCTCATATTCCCTAAATGTCTAAAACAGTTAATATTCTACCTGCTGCATTCCATTTTGCTTTTAGTTTTTTTTTCCTAAATTCACAAACTCCAATATTCTCTTATTTTAATTCAATCTATCCACTTGTTATATATATATATATATATATATATATATATATATATATATATATATATATATATATAAATATATGTTTATGTTTTTTTATTTCATACACACAAGCCGTGGAATGTAAGTTTAATGACTTATCACTAGGTGGCACTGCTGAACTATTAACCCTTAGGTGCCTTGGCACTGTATATACAGTACATGAGCAACACACAGCTCTATTACCCCCTTCAGTGTTAGTTAATAAGAGATGGAGATTCCCTGAAATCATTTTTTACTTTACATAATTAACTTTTATTAACCATTATTAATTTCTGTACGACTCATTTTCATTTTCTTTGGACTCCTGTATCCTCGAAAGGAGAGTCCTTGTAAACTATTCAGCTTTCCATTAGACCAAAGAAAAGCGCACACAGTTTTACATACCATATTCCTATTGTGTAGATAAAAGCTTCCTTGCCATGCAAGGTCTCTTCTCATCTCAATAAGTTTATGAGCTAAAACAAACGCTGATTGCGCAGCATTATCATTTCATATAAAAGATAATAAATCATAGTTGACATTTTATTTACATTCTAAATCATTTTCCTGTTTACAAGTGTAATATTTTTTTGAATAATTATGGTCAATAAACGTCCAAGGAAGAATGATTTTAGTAACTCAGAAGCCATTCTTCCTTCCTAGGAGGGACTTGTTTGGTTCCATGGGAAGCATATGGTATCCTGTGGTTAACATGTTTGGAACTCATTAGCAATTTCATGGCTAAATTCGTTTATGAAACATTGCTCTTAGCAACAGGGGCCAGGGAATAAGTGAATAGCATGTAGAATTAAAGTAGATCATTTACTTACTAGTAACTTGCCCATCATAAATGGCAGTGTCATAGAATATTATATTGAACTAGAATATTGCACGTCAAAAAATGACGGCAATGAAATTGTAAGTGAGCTAATTCTGTTTGGTGTATGGTAATCAAATAAATAATACATTAATAAATTAATATACTTTACCTATTTGGAAGTAATATATGCATGTAATGTGTAAGTGTGAGCAATTTGTGCAGTGTGTAGTGTAAATATTTTACGTGCGCGAGGAAAAGCCGTTAGGGTAGCTGTGTACTTCCGCATTGTGTAAGTTAGTGTTGTAAAATGGCGCCTAATGTGTGTGGTACGCGGCTGTGGCTCATTTTGCGTCTTTGTTGTTGGATCTCGTACGGCTTTTTGGAAAAATCCGTATGTGTTTCATGTTGTTTTGCGTGTTTAGTGTCCTGTAGCCTCGTTTTCGTTTTTTTTGGCGGCCATTTTTTCTCTCGCTTAGGGGATTTTTGGATGTCTAAACTCTTTAATTTCTACTTAAATTAAGTTGTAAGTTCACTTTTAGAGGTGCTGGGTGCCCACCCCCCCTTGCTGTGGGTAAGCTTTTTAGGTGTTTGTTGTGTGTATTTTTTGTGGTTTTAGTGTTTTCATGTGCGCGGGTTTCGGCCGCTAATGTTGTATTTTTGCGAGGTCGTAATATTTTTGTTTGTAAGTGGCGCGGCTCGTATTTGCGGATGCTAAGTCCGTAAATGTTGCGGTCGAGGTGGGAGCCTCCACCTCATCAAATGGGGCCCTTGCGTGCCTAAAGTCTGCAGTTGCTGGCAAGGAGCGCCGAAGGCTTCGCGAGGGCCGCAGCATTAGCAACAACTTTTGTCAACCCGCACTGTTGACAACTATATATGTGATTGTCTGTGCTGACTCTCTGTGCTGTATGTGTGTGTGTTTTATGTAGTGAGTATGCTGTCTCTCTCTGTGAGCTCTCTCTATCTGTGCACACTATCTTTGTCTGTGCACACTCTCTGTCTGTGTGCTCTTTTTCTCTGTCCTATGTTGCGCTCTTCCTCTCTCTCTCTCTGCACTCTCTTTCTCTGTGTGCTCTCTCTCAGTCCTGTGTGTGTGTCTCTCTGTCCAGTGTGTTTGTGTGTGCATCTCTCTCTGTTCTCTCTCTCTCTCCTGTCTCTAACTCTGTCCTGTGGGTGTCTCTCTCTATCTTTCCTGTCTCTCTCTCTGTCCTGTGTCTGTGCCTCTCTCTCTATCTTTCCTGTGTGTTTATGTGTGCGTCTCTCTCTGTTCTCTCTCTCTGTCCTGTGGGTGTCTCTCTCTATCTTTCCTGTCTCTCTCTCTCTGTGTCCTGTGTCTGTGCCTCTCTCTCTATCTTTCCTGTCTCTCTCTCTGTCCTGTGTCTCTCTCTATGCACTCTGTCTGTGTGTCTCTCTCTGTCCTGTGTCTCTATTCACTCTGCCTGTGACTGTCTCCCACTTAACTATCATGTTTTCATCACAATGTGTAAGGGACCATGTTTAACCTGGTAATATTTGCCAAGCAGACTTACGTTGTATGTGTCATTATGTCATGTCCAACTCTCCATGACCTCATGGACTGTAACACACCATGCTGATCCACTTCGTAATCATGGCAGAGACACAGGAATGGTTTGCCAGTTCCTTCTCCAGTGGGCCACAGCATCCAGCTATTGGTATTCCTAGGTGGTCTCCCATCCAAGTACTGACCAGGCCCAACCCTGCTTGACTTCAGGGTGATGTGACCTCTTAGTTCCCTGGCTGGAATCAAACCCAGGTCACAGCAGTGAGAGCACCAAATTGTATCCACTGGACCACCAGGAAACCTAGACTTACCTTAGCTTACAGTTTATATGACTAAGTCTGACTGAGAGCATAATAAAAGAGGAAGGAATCATACAGCTAGCTTTAAATAAGAAAAACAAGTGATGTCTCTTCTGGATACATTAATGGAAGGTGTGTGTGTGTGTGAAAGGGGTGTTTACATTTCTAGGAGACATATGGTTGCATTGAATGATGTAAGGTGTCTTATCCAGTTATCAAACAAATAATCTTGACTTGTACCGATTTTATCCCACCCATCCACCCACCCACCCCGCATCAACCAGCGCTCAGGGTGTGATGTGACAAACATAAAACATAATATTTGGGCATTGTTCAGTAATTTGCATTGATTAAGTTAACATAGACTAGAGTTGTAATATGTTTCTATGTTTATCATTTGTAAAATCCAACCCCTTCTTGGTTTGCTGCTGTAATTTAGTTCGGCTCTTTAAAGGACAACTGAAGTGTTATATGCACCGTCAGGGGATGAAAGGCATGTGATGAAATTTTTTTTTTATTTTCTATATTTCTACAAAATTGAGTTATAAGCATTTGCAGTTAGATGGTTTAGAGTGCTTGTATCCACCCCTGAATCTCCTGTATATATAACCTGCATCAGCTGGTGTCACTAATTAGAACCAGCTGTGCAAGCTGCATTTAGAATATTAGTTATATAGTTGTTTTTCTTTCATTATTATTTACTAGTCGTTTACCCGTCATAAATGACGGTATAATATTACATGTGTCTCTTCCACCCCCCCTCCCATGTGTCTCTTTCCCTTCTCTCCCTCCCCTGTGTCCCTTTCCCACCCTGTCTCTTCCCCCTTTTCTCCTGTGTCTCTTTCCCCCTCCTCCCTCCACGGTGTCCCTTTCCCTCTCTGTATCTTTCCCCTTTTCCCCTGTGTCTCTTTCTCCCTCCCCTGTGTCCCTTTCCCTCTCTGTCTCTTTCCCCAGTGTATCTTTCCCCCTCCTCCCGCCCCTGTGTCTCTTCCCCCCTCCTCCTTCCCTTGTCCCTCCCTTTCCCTATCTGTCTCTTTCCCCTTTTTCCCTGTGTCTCTTTCTCCCTCCTCCCTCCCCTGTGTCCATTTCCCTCTCTGTCTCTTTCCCGCTCCTCCCTCCCCTGTGTCTCTTTCCCGCTCCTCCCTCCCCTGTGTCTCTTGACCCCTCCTCCCTCCCCTGTGTCCCTTTCCCTCTCTGTCTCTTTCCATTTTTCCCCTGTGTCTCTTTCCCCCTCCTCCCTCCCCTATGTCTCTCCCCCCCTCCTCCCTCCCCTGTCCCTCCCTTTCCCTCTCTGTATCTTTCCCCTTTTTCTCCTGTGTCTCTTCCCCCCTCCCCCTCCCCTGTGTCTCTTTCCCCCCTCCTCCCTCCCTGTGTCCCTTTCTCTCTCTGTCTCTTTCCCCCCTTTATCCCTGTGTCTCTTTCTCCCTCCTCCCTCCCCTGTGTCCATGTCCCTCTCTGTCTCTTTCCCCTTTTCCCCTGTGTCTCCCCCCCCTCCCCTGTGTCTCTTCCCCTCCCTCTCCTGTGTCTCTTTTCAACCTCCTTCCTCCCCTGTGTCCCTTTCCCTCTCTGTCTCTTTCCCCTTTTCCCCTGTGTCTCTTTCTCCCTCCTCCCTTCCCTGTGTCCCTTTCCCTCTCTGTCTCTTTCCCCTTGTCTTTTTCCCCCTCCTCCCCCCCCTGTGTCTCTACCCCCTCCTCCCTCCCCTGTGTCTCCCTTTCCCTCTCTGCATCTTTCACCTTTTTCCCCTGTGTCTCTTTCTCCCTCCTCCCTCCCCTGTGTCTCTTTCCCCCTCCTCCCTCCCGTGTCTCTTTCTCCCTCCTACCTCCCCTGTGTCCCTTTCCCTCTCTGTATCTTTCCCCTTTTTCCCCTTGTCTCTTCCCCCCTCCTCCCTCCCCTGTGTCTCTTTCCCCGCTCCTCCCTCCGCTGTGTCCTTTTCCCTCTTTTTCTCTTTCCCCTTGTGTCTCTTTCCCCCTCCTCCCTCCCGTGTCCCTTTCCCTCTCTGTCTCTTTCCCATTTTCCCCTGTGTCTCTTCCCCCCTCCTCCCTCCCCTGTCCCTCCCCTGCCCCTCCCTTTCCCTCTCTGTATCTTTCCCCTTTTTCCCCTGTGTCTCTTTCCCCCTCCTCTCTCCCCTGTGTCTCTACCCCCTCCTCCCTCCCCTGTCCCTCCCTTTCCCTCTCTGTATCTTTCCCCTTTTTCCCTGTGTCTTTCTCCCTCCTCCCTCCCTGTGTCTCTTTCCCCTCCTCCTCCTTCCCTGTGTCCCTTTCCCTTTCTGTCTTTTTCCCCTTTATCTCTGTGTCTCTTTCTCCCTCCTCCCTCCCATGTGTCCATTTCCCTCTCTGTCTTTTTACCCTTTTCCCCTGTGTCTCTTTCCCCCTCCTCCCTCCCCTGTGTCTCTTTCTCCCTCCTCCCTCCCGTGTCTCTTTCTCCCTCGTCCCTCCCCTGTGTCCCTTTCCCTCTCTGTCTCTTTCCCCTTTTCCCCTGTGTCTCTTTCACTCTCTTCCTTCCCCTGTGTCCCTTTCGCCCTGTGTCTCTTTTACCCCTCCTCCCTCCCTGTGTCCCTTTCCCTCTCTGTCTCTTTCCCCTTTATCTCTGTGTCTCTTTCTCCCTCCTCCCTCCCCTGTGTCCATCTCCCTCTCTGTCTTTTTACCCTTTTCCCCTGTTTCTCTTTCCCCCTCCTCCCTCCCCTGTGTCTCTTTCTCCCTCGTCCCTCCCCTGTGTCCCTTTCCCTCTCTGTCTCTTTCCCCTTTCCCCCTGTGTCTCTTTCCCCCTCCTCCTTCCCCTGTGTCTCTTTTACCCCTCCTCCCTCCCCTGTTTCCCTTTCCCCCTCTGTCTCTTCCCCGCTTGCCCCTGTGTCTCCCCCCCCCCCCCCCCCCCCCCCGACTGGCTGTGCGCATTGCGGCTTGTACAGAAATCCATACAAACAGTTTCTAGAGCGTTGTACATTCTTTAGACACTATATTAGTGATTTAGAGATATACTTATTAAGCAATTGCATTTGAAATGGAAGGTTGTGAAAATCCTACCAGTTTATTTGTGAGCTATACCGTGTAGGGTCACCCATGATGGGCAGATCATAGCAGAGAGATTAGACAAATCACGGCCCACTGGAGAAGTAACTGGCAACCCACTACAGTATCTTTGCCAAGAAAACCATATGGAGAAGCACAACCACAGACAAAATGATAGATGTGCCTGGCGTGCTGCGTCTATAGGGTCATGGAGAGTTGAACATGACTGAACGACTAAACATCAACAACAATGAAGTGCCTTATTTGGAGATATGAATAAAAACATATTTATTAATTTCAAGTATTCCTTTTAAATTCCTCAGTGAAATCACCTTTTTTGCCTATGCCCAGCAAACAAACATATATTCCATATACTTGTAAATGCTCTACAGTGGTTCATTAAGTTGATCTTAAAGATCATCATAAAATGGACTATAGATTGTTCAAGCCATTTTTTTTCTTAAGTGGATCATTCCTGAAATGTTCAATATTATTTGAGCTTCATTAATATGCAAATGAGTTAATCCAAAATACTAAATGCTGCTAATTACTATCACTGTCTGTCTCTGTGAGGGCTAAAACAATAATTCCCAATATTATCATGAAGTTAGATACCCTCCCACACCCTTATCAAGATAAATTAGCATACTGACACACAGAACAGCCTACTGGAGCAGAATAAATAATGCTACTGTTGAGAAAATGGCTAATACAATGTACATGCATTTTTAATGCTCTTTAATATGAAAACAACTTGTTTTTTGTGATGACTGTGTCTTATTAATGTAAAAAGAGAGAAAATTAGCCATTTCAGCTATTTCTCTGCATGATGGTAAAGCTAAAATATAACCATGATGCATTACTCTAAGTTGCCACAAGAGGGTGGTGTTGCTATTCTGACGTTCAGATGCGTTTGTCTCTCCTTGACCCTATGGAGCCCGCACGTCAGGGACATCTGTCAGCCACTGCCACTCTGAGCTCTCTTAAGCTCATGTCCATTGCTTCAATGACCTCATCTATCCATCTCCGCATTTGCTGTCCTCTTCTTTGTATGTCTTCAATCTTCTCTGGGGATTGCCCTCTCATCCTCTGATCCTCTCATGATATTGCCAACATATTTGAGCTTCAGCCTCATGATCATACCTTCCAGTAAACAGTTTGTCTTGATTCCCTGTAGTGTGAATGTATTGGATCTTCTTGTAGTACAAGGGACTCTAAGCAGTTTCTCCAGCACCCCAATTCACAGGCGTCAGTTCTACGGTGCTCAGACTTCTTTATGGTCCAGCTCTCACATCCGTATGTTACTGCTGGGAATACCATAGTTCTAACTATGCAGACCTTTGTTGATAGTTGTGACAGAAACCTTGAGAATCCAGAAGTGAAGTGCTGTGGTGCTGCATGTTGCCATGGCGACAGTGAAAGATGCAATGAGCGCCAGGACATTATCCTGCCATTATGGATACCTAATAATTCTTTATTTATTGCTGCGTGCTTGAGACATAATGAGGAATCATGATATATACATAAAAATGATTTCCTGGTACATTTACTAAGTGCCATTTTGCCAGATCCTGAAGCAGGCCTCCTTCCAGAAACCCCTAGCACCAATACATAGATACCTGCAGAGGAGAGGACCTAACTGGTGGGATCCATTCATTGGCCAGGAGAGCTGGTCCCTCCTCTTGACAATAGTGTAATATATTTACTTTGTAATAGCTTGTCTAGACTTGCCATAGCTTTCCTTCCCAGAAGCAAATATCTTTTAATTTCATGGTTGTAATGACCATCTGTAAAGATATTGGAGCCTAGGAAAATAAAATCTGTCACTGCCTCCCCATCAATTTGCCAGGAACTAAGATTGACATTTGCCATGATCTATTTGCACTCTATTTCTAGAGTATCTTAAATAAAATATTAAATATGTAAATAGAGATAGTACATTAAATAGACAGCCTATTTAAAAGACCACTGTGCTTCAAGAAAAAAAACATGTTTGGCATGTATGTGACAAACCATATACACCAGCAATGTAATACATGGACACAAAACATTGGTTGAAAAAAATCTAATTAGGAAGTCTGTTTATGTGTAAAGGATCAATTCTGAGTTTGTTACATCACCTGAATAATGACAAATGTGTTTCACTGGAGAGAAGGTTAGGGGGGAGGAAAAAGAGATGTCAGAGTGCTTTGTTAGATAATTGTATCGACTGAAAGTAACACCCATCACACATACACAGCTTCTACCAATGTATCATGGATGGATGCCTCCAGGGCTCAGCAAAGGCCTTCATTTTTTTTCTAATTAAAAGCAGGCTTAAAGAACCACTGCAAAGTGAGTATGTATGTTTGAATACTTCCTCTAAGGACCTAATAGCTTAACTATGCTCATATGTCTCCTAGTATATATATATATATTTCCATTCAACAGTAGTTAATATTTACCTCCAAAAGTCTCTCCAGAAACTTCAACAACAGCTCCACAGCTCTCACTAATGTAAGCTTTAAATACCCATATACAGCCTTATTAAATTGCAATTTGGCCAATTGAATAGGGCTCTATATAAGCACACAGCATATTTTTTACAGACGTTTTTAGTTAGTGAAGATCTTGCTTTTGGATAGAAGTTCACTGACTAAAAACTTCTGTAAAAAAAAGATGCTATGTGCTTATATAGAGCCCTATTCAATTGACCGAATAACAATTTAATAAGGCTGATAGTCTACCTGCAAGACCTGCATGTCACCATGTTGACATCTACCAGTAGATCAAAATCTACCTTGTGTGCACCATTTTCTGAGATATGCGTAATTTTAGAAATGCTCTTTAGGACAAAGTTTTAAATGTTTTCTATCAAACATTTTTGACTGCATTCATTTTTATTTATGAGTAAAAGTATACAGGATTTAGTGTGCTGTTAAATCACAGCAATATTTCCGGAGTTCATAGATAATGATGCATTTTTATTGCAAAGTCATAAAGAAATGTGTTGACAGCTGGCAGGATGAGTTAGCAAAAATCAAGAAACGACTTGAGGAACAAACATACATTCTTGCTAAATATGCATAGAACTAGCTTATTTTGTTGAGTCCTGTTGTGTCATCACTAAGCGGAGTTTAAAATAATCATACTGTTAGCCAGACATATTTTGGCAAGAAAGCCATTTTTGGACAAAGCAAGAGACTATAAGTGTAAAGAAAAAGCATATGTTTGAATATAATGAGATATATTGAGAGAATATGTCCATAAGATTGTTCTGATAGGAGTCTTTATAAGTCTCAGCAGTGGCCACAATACATTTAGGATAGAATCCTGGGTAGATCTTTTCCAACCTCCGAGACATCTAGTAGGGGATGAAAAGGAGCAGTTCTGAAAATCTAACCTTCACATTCTAGTTTTAAAAATTCTATTGTTTTTTTTTTTTTAATACTAATTTTATTGCCAATCAGTAAATAAAAAAATTAAACCCTTTTGTGTGATTACTGCAGGGGTCATGTAGTGACACAAAATATAGACTTCTGTTGTGATCTGAAGTTGTGGGCTATCAAGTATATATAAAGAAGCTAATAATTAAATGCAGACAAAAACTAAAACATTTAGTACATCAAAATTGTGATAGTTCTCACTAGTAAGAGAAGTTAGTGGGCACAGAAAAAGTTGCATTTGTGTTTTTTATTTTGAACACTGGAACAGATAGCTGGTGACCCGAGGACTAGTAGAATTAATGTATTTACTTGTTCATCATGTATGAACCTTTCGAATATTTCATCATACAACCCATTCATGACCTACATACCAATAATACTTCTTCTTTCTAACATTTTACTTATCATAAATACTCGATTATAGCGCCACCGTATACAGCGAGGGTTACCAACTTGGTAGGTGAATGGGTAAAAAGTGCAAGGGGTGAATAGAACGTGAGGGTTAAAATTTACGGAATTGTAGAAAAATATTTGCTGAATCCTATTCCAAAAGCACCCTGAATGGTGCATAAATGCTTTAATATTCAATATAACAAGTATATACAACAGAATCTTATGGTTAATGTCATGTTCATATACATATTTATTATGTACCGTATGCTGAAAACCTCCACTCCCATTCCCACCATCTCCCGCCCCAGCAGGACTCACAACACAATGGCCGCCGCCTGTGGTAAATGCAGCATTCAGTGCACTGGCTGCAGCAGCAGGATGCACTCTAATAAAGACATGACAGTGAGGAGCCATTTGTTCCTGCATTGGTGGGAACACTATAAACTTCCTTCAACAATAAGAACTGCATGGAACTAGTTTAACACAATTTAGAACAGCTGTATTGGTTAAAATGGAAGCATAAAAAAATAGCAATATACTCAAGTATCTACAGTACCATTTTTTTACTATTGTTAGCTTTTTATTTGATTAAACCATGTTTTTTGTCAAGATAATAAACTCTACAGTGCTGTTCCGCAAAACAATTCACTCTTCACCTGGTACAGTGGCACAACTAATGATTTTGTAGTACTTCCAGGAACTCACTAGAGATTAATTTTTAGGAAGTATTTAATGAGGTCACTTAATATATTTCAAATAGTACAGCCAGCAAAAAGCACGGGATACAGAAGAATTTATAAGATTGACGTGATTTCAAAATCTTCTAAATGATCATGCAGAGAACAGAACTCTTGAACTGAACACCAAAGTTGGCAGTGTTTGCAAATTACAGAATCTTTGACAACTACTCAATAAAATGTTAGTCTAAAGGCAATGAAAATTTGATTCAGCCATACAAAATGCAACCCCAAATAACAGGGTAATTGTGAAACCTAATCAAGAGCAGATGTTATGGACCTTACTCATTAGGAGGTGTTATGGACCCTACCCATGAGCAGGTATTATGCACCTTACTCATTACAGGGTGTTATGCAGCCTACCCATGAGCAGATGTTATGGACCTTACTCATTAGGAGGTGTTATGGACCCTACTCATGAGCAGGTATTGTGCACCTTACTCATTACGGGGTGTTATGGAGCCTACCCATGAGCAGGTATATCACACATACATCAGACACTCACATACATAAATGCATCACTTACTTACATACACATCACATACATACATACACACACAGGGCCAGATTTACATTTAGGTGCCCCTAGACACAAAAGTGAAAACCGCCTACAAAAGCACATGCTCCACTACCACCAACGTCAATCATACATTGGTGGAAAAACTCCCAAATTAACAAAGAGATAGCTGAGAAAGTGAAAAATTAAAAAAGAAATTTCATTTTAGGAGCAGGCGATTTGCTTAGAAATAGAAATGCGTGCATGTAAAAATAGTATTACTTATGTAGACCGCATATGAATATATATATACAGTGCCTTGCAAAAGTATTCACCCCCCTTGGCATTTTTCGTGTTTTGTTGCCTCACAACCTGGAATTAACAAAGATTGTTTGAGGATTTGCAACATTTAATTTACAGAACATGCCCACAACTTTGAAGATGTTTTTTTTTTTTATTGTGATGCTTATATGCTTTGGATAAGTCTCTATGAGCTTGCCACATCTTGCCACTGGGATTTGTGCCCATTCCTCCTTGCAAAACTGCTCCAGCTCCTTCAAGTTGGATGGTTTGTGCTTGTGAACAGCAATCTTTAAGTCTGACTACATATTTTCCATTGGCTTGAGGTATGGACTTTGACTAGGCCATTCCAACACATTTACATGTTTCCCCTTAAACCACTCAAGTGTTGCTTTAGCGGTGTGTTTGGGGTCATTGTCCTGCTGGAAGGTGAACCTCCGTCCTAGCCTCAAATCATGCACAGAGTGGTACAGGTTTTGCTCAAGAATATCCCTGTATTTAGCACCATCCATCTTTCCCTCAACTCTGACCAGTTTCCCAGTCCCGGCTGCTGAAAAACATCTCCACAGCATGATGCTGCCACCACCATGTTTCACTGTGGGGATGGTGTTTTTTGGGTGATGTGATATGTTGGGTTTGCGCCAGATATAGCGTTTTCTTTGATGGCCAAAAAGTAAAATTTTAGACTCATCAGACCAGAGCACCTTCCTCCATACATTTTGGGAGTCTCCCACATACCTTTTCGCAAACTCAAAACGTGCCATTTTGTTTTTTGCTGAAAGTAATGGCTTTCTTCTGGCCACTCTGCCATAAAGCCCAACTCTATGGAGCGTATGGCTTATTGTCGTCCTATGTACAGATACTCCAGTCTCTGCTGTGGAACTCTGCAGCTCCTCCAGGTTTACCTTAGGTCTCTGTGCTGCCTCTCTGATTAATGCCCTCCTTGCCCGGTCCGTGAGTTTTGGTGGGTGGCCGTCTCTTGGCAGGTTTGCTATTGTGCCATGTTCTTTCCATTTGGTTATGATAGATTTGATGGTGCTCCTGGGGATCATCAAAGATTTGGATATTTTTTTATAACCTAACCCTGACTTGTACTTCTCAACAACATTGTCCCTTACTTGTTTGGAGAGTTCCATGGTTTTCGTGGCAGTGTTTGGTTAGTGGTGCCTCTTGTTAAGGTGTTGCAGCCTCTGGGGCCTTTCAAAAAAGGTGTGTAATGACAGCTCATGTGACACTTAGATTGCACACAGGTGGCCATCATTTCACTAATTATGTGACTTCTGAAGGTAATTGGCTGCACCAGAGATTTTTATGGGCTTTATAACAAAGGGGGTGAATACATACGCACATGACAATTTTCTGTTTTCTTTTTCTAAAAAATCGTTTTATGTACCGTATATACTCGAGTATAAGCCAAGTTTTTCAGACCTTTTTTTAAGGCAAAAAAGGGCCCTCTCGGCTTATACTCGAGTCACTCTCCCCCCCGTGTCTCTCTAACCCCCGCCCCCCGTGTCTCTCTAACCCCCCCGTGTGTCTCTAACCCCCCGTGTGTCTCTCTACCCTCCCAGTGTCTCTTTCCCTCCCCCGTCCTCCACCTAAACCCCCCCCCCCCCCACTTACTTGCTTGTGCTCTGGCCTCCGCTCCTTGACCCGGAGCCGGCGAACATGTGACGTCACATGCGCGCCGCGTCATTAGCATATACCGGGTGCCGGCACCCGGTATACGCTAATGACGCAGCGCGCATGTGACGTCACATGCGCGCCGGGTCAAGGAGAGGAGGCCGGAGCACACGCAGGTAAGTGAGGGGAGTGGGGGGAGGTATTTAGGGGGGTTTAGGTGGAGGAGGGGGGTTGAGGGGGGTTTAGGTTGAGGAGGGGGGATGAGGTGGGTTGGGGTTGAGGGGGTTGAGGTTGAGGAGGGGGGTTGAGGAGGAAGGTTGAGGAGGGGGTTTGAGGATGGGGGGTTGAGGAGGAAGGTTGAGGAGGGATGTTGAGGAGGGAGGATGAGGAGGGAGGATGAGGGGTTGAGGATGGGGGGTTGAGGAGGGGGTTGAGGATGGGGGGTTGAGGAGGGGGTTGAGGATGAGTATGGGGGGGTTGAGGAGGGAGGATGAGGATGAGGGGCTTGAGAAGGGGGTTGAGGATGGGGGGGTTGAGGAGGGAGGTTGAGGAAGGGATGGAGGTTGAGGATGAGGAGGAGGGGTTGAGGAGGGGGGTTGAGGTTGAGGAGGGGGTTTGAGGATGGGGGGATGAGGAGAGAGGATGAGGATGGGGGGGTTGAGGATGGGGGTTGAGGAGAGAGGATGAGGATGGGGGGGTTGAGGAGGGGGGGTTGAGGAGGGAGGATGAGGAGGGAGGTTGAGGAGGGAGTTTAGGATGAGGAGGTAGGTTGAGGATGAGGAGGGAGGTTGAGGAGGGAGGTTGAGGATGAGGAGGGAGGTTGAGGATGAGGAGGGAGGTTGAGGAGGGAGGTTGAGGATGAGGAGGGAGGTTGAGGAGTGGGGTTGAGGAGGGTGATAAGGGAGGGGGGAAGAGACACAGGGAAGGGAGAGGTTGGAAGAGACACAGGGAAGGGAGAGGGGAGAAGAGACACGGAGAGAGAGGGGGACACAGAGGGCACAAGAGGGACACAGGGGGCAGCACATTTCCCACCCTCGGCTTATACTCAAGTCACTCATTTTACCCAGTATTTTGTGGTACAATAGGTGCCTCGGCTTATACTCGGGTCAGCTTATACTCGAGTATATACAGTATATATTTTTCTAATTTCACTTCACCAACTTAGATTATTGTGTTCTGATGCATCACATTCAATTTAGATTAACAAAACATTGAATTTAAGGCTGTAATGTAACAAAATAGGTGACATGTTAAGGGGGTGAATACTTTTGCATATATATATGTATGTTTGAATCTATTTATTATATGTATATATTATTATATATGTGTGAGTGTATGTATGTATTTTCAACGTCATTCTTTTTTAGCTCTCTGTGTGTACAAGACATGCAGTGGTGTGTTTAGGCCTAGGCCAGCATATTTTCATGGGTCAGCTGGCTGCCTGAAGATGCTGGTGCATTCCCATAGAAAAATTATTGTATAGGCACAGAAATGCCTGTTTATAGATATATTTCTGTCTGTAAGTGTAACTAACACTTTCTGATATACATAAATAAATATTCATAAACCTATGATTTGGGATATAGCAAGAGCATTGGAGGAGTACCAGGAGTTAGAAGTGGGTGGGCTCAAGTATTGAGGGATGGGGGCATATAAATGTGACTGGGCATGGGATATCCGCCTATCCACACAAATAGAACAAATGATTTCATAAAGGCCAGGATCATCTTATAGCAAGCAGGGATGCAAGTTGGATAGTGAAAGATACAACATAAATGTACAGAAAACGTGGTAGATACATTGAATAGCCGTCTAATGTAAGTGATAGCGACAAGCAGTTAAGGAATTCATGCATTCCTGGAATAAGGACTAATTAGGCAAAACTTTTTTGGTAGATAGATCAGAAGCCAGGTGGTCTACTCCTGGTGAAATTAACCCATTCCCTGCCACAAACACAAATCAAACAATGCAATTGACCTATTTCTTCCCATTCTATTCACCCCAATACTTTTATTACCCTTCCACTGTTTGTTCATCTCCATTTTACATTTCAATCTCTCATTTTTCTTTTCCCTTCCATTTACACACAATCTCACTCTAAATTACATTTACACCCACCCCATCCTCAAATCCTTAGCTCTCATGACCACAAATGTGTGGTGACATGATGATGACCTCACTGGTCATATCCATATATATTGCAGACGAGTGCGGGAAGTACTAGTAGAGTGTCTGATTGATTATTTCACAAATGATCCCCTGCCCACACAACTGCCCCCTTAGGAAAAACAACTATTAAAAAACATATACTGTCTAGTCACAAATGAGCAGGGGAAATAATACAGACATTGAAAAAAGCATTTATTGTTCCAATGAGCAGGTGTTATGGATCTTACTCATTAGGAAGTGTTATGGACCCTACTTATTACAAGGTGTTATGGACCCTACTCATTACAAGGTGTTATGGACCCTACTCATTACAAGGTGTTATGGACCCTACTCATTACAAGGTGTTATGGACCCTACTCATTACAAGTTGTTATGGACCCTACTCATTAGGTGGTGTTATGGACCCTACTCATTAGGTGGTGTTATGGACCCTACTCATTAGGAGGTGTTATGGACCCTACTCATTAAAAGATGTTATGGACTCTACTCATTAGGAGGTGTTATGGACCCTACTCATTAGGAGGTGTTATGGACCCTACTCATTAGGAGGTGTTATGGACCCTACTCATTAGGAGGTGTTATGGACCCTACTCATTAGGAGGTGTTATGGACCCTACTCATTAGGAGGTGTTATGGACCCTACTCATTAGGAGGTGTTATGGACCCTACTCATTAAAAGGTGTTATGGACCCTACTCATTAAAAGGTGTTATGGACCCTACTCATTAAAAGGTGTTATGGACCCTACTCATTAAAAGGTGTTATGGACCCTACTTATTACGAGGTGTTATGGACCCTACTCTTTAGAAGGTGTTATGGACCCTACTCGTTAGGAGGTGTTATGGACCCTACTCGTTAGGAGGTGTTATGGACCCTACTCGTTAGGAGGTGTTATGGACCCTACTCGTTAGGAGGTGTTATGGACCCTACTCGTTAGGAGGTGTTATGGACCCTACTCGTTAGGAGGTGTTATGGACCCTACTCGTTAGGAGGTGTTATGGACCCTACTCGTTGGGAGGTGTTATGGACCCTACTCGATAGGAGATGTTATGGACCCTACTCGTTAGGAGGTGTTATGGACCCTACTCGTTAGGAGGTGTTATGGACCCTACTCGTTAGGAGGTGTTATGGACCCTACTCGTTAGGAGGTGTTATGGACCCTACTCGTTAGGAGGTGTTATGGACCCTACTCGTTAGGAGGTGTTATGGACCCTACTCATTAGGAGGTGTTATGGACCCTACTCATTAGGAGGTGTTATATACCTTACTCATTAGGAGGTGTTATAGACCTTACTCATTATGGGGTGTTATAGACCGTACTCATTAGGGGTGTGTTGAAACATCCTCATGAACAGATGTTATGGACCTTACTCATGAGTAGGTGTTATGGATCTTACTCACTAGGGGGAGTTAGAGACCCTACTTACGAGCAGGTGTTATGCACCTGATGTTATGAATAGGGCCACACAGTTGGGCTATATGCCCAGTGCAAGCAGACACTTTTAATTGTCAAGCAGCTTTTATGACCCACTACCATGCATAAGCCATTTTCTCTTTTTGCTTAATTCACTCTTGGGGGTATCTCTGTACTGCATGTTTAGATACAGGGAGTAATTAGCCTAATCAGCCTAGTAACTCCATGAGGTCTACAATTTCACATGGTCTAGACTGAAAACAATACAAACAGACCTCAGTGATTAGCATTTATTGGTAATAATCACCCATATGAATGAGATAACTATGATTTGTGGGTAAAAGACATATTTGGAACCTCTGCTGTGAACCTTTAAACTCTAAAGGGAAGCAAGCTTTCTCTATTTGCTGATGCCACAGGGTATGTAACTGATTATGGCCCTATGAGTCATGCACGCTAAGGTCATATTAGATAATGTATTATCACTTTCTATACCAGATCCTAAATTCTATTTCCCTTTCTCTCCCGCCCTTCCGATTTTTAGGTAGTTTTCTTTATAAATAACTGTTCAGGGATTAATATAAAATCACTACTTTCAACATACACTACCATTCTGAAATAAACACCAGTTAGAAGCTAACGAAAAGCACATTATACTCATTCTTCATATATTTCCAAGGTTCTTTCAGTAAAAATAAACCCTACTCTATCTAGCCTAATCTATAAATATGACTTATCTGGCTCTAAGGAGACTTCTGACTCTGTAGTTACTGTACAATAAAGGTGTCTCTAGCTAACGATTTTCAGTTCAGTACTGTGATTATCAGCATTTTCTGTGAAGATACCAAACAGTAGTATATTTAGAGGAAGTACACAAATATTTTATCCATGTAGATTAGGTACTGTGTGAAAGGGAGTTGGTTAAGACACTTTTACACAGACACAGTAATTATTGTCTGTCACAATTTACTATACAAATAAGTACACAGGATACAAAATTGCTTAGTCGCTGTGCTGTGTCCATGTGGCATTTCAAGACCTTTCCACTTAAACTTCAAATATAGCATGAAAAAGATCATTTCAAATGTATTTGTATCCAGATCCAAATACAATATACATAGAGCCTTATTCAATTAGGAGCCGGTAACTTCTGGGATGTAGGCCATATGTTTGTGGGCCAAGGGGGCCCGAGTTACGGTGCTATTCAATTCAGGAAGGTCGCAAGTTACGGGCCGATAGTGACATTGGGAAACCATGCCATTGTATGTAGCATTTGTGAGCTTGAACAGATCAATTAACCAAGGCCGTAACCCCCGGGATAGAAACAGCCAATGGAAGCACAGATCGTCATGATTACATCAATGAAAAATGGAGTTTGGATTTCAAAATCCTACGGGCTTCAATTACGAGTTACGATCGGACCCACATTCCTGAAATATTGCAATATTGATAAAACCTTAAATATGATAATTATTTTCTGTTGAAAGCAGTGCTTGTCACATTATGCTAAGAACTAAAACAGAGTGAGCCGCTAAAGGCTTTTTAGGGATCTCATTGTAATAATGCATTGTTAGTGAACATGATGAAAAGTGTTGCTGTAACTGGGTTCGCACCCATTCACTTAGTGAATATAGCCCTTTGAATCTTTTAAAAAATCCATATATAAAAAAATATTCCATTTAAACAGTCATTATGTTGCTGACTCAATGTCCCTTAATGAATATCTAGACCTAGCTAACCAGTTTGACAACTCTGTTATTAGACAGTCCCTGTGTTTCTAACAAGTAATTGTCAGGGAGCTGTCTGACCTTCCTAAATAGAGAGAACTAGCAACTAATTAGTCCCTAGTTGATGCAAACATTTAGAGGCCATGCAAGTTTACTGGGTGATAGGTACTTTGATTAAAATATATATATATATATATGTTTCACTTTCTCTCTAAGATATTATTTTAGTTTTGTACTTACATTTGTATAAGGGTTCTGTGCGTTGTTGTAAAATGGTATATTACGGTTTTGGGATATAGATAGAGGATTACATTTTTCTTCATCAAACATAATAGATAAAGCATAAAGTGAAATTTGGATTTGTTGCAATGGTGCAGCAGGACATTGTAATCCATGTTCCTATTTTTACTGCTGATTAAAAAGACCCAATCAAACTATCGACTTTTTTTAAGGACACTAAAAACTATATATTTGTTGTTGTTGTTTAGTTGTATCTGATTCTCCTTGACCTTATGGATCGTAGCACGCGAGGCACATCTGTAAGTCCCTGCCCCCTTCATTGCTTAATTGATCTCAAATATCCATCTTCTCCTCTGTCGTCCCCTTCTTCGTGTGCCTTCAATCTTAACCAGCATCAGAGTTTTCTCTAGGGAATTCTGTCTTCTCGTGATATGGCCACAATATTTGAGTTTCAGCCTGATGATCATACCTTCCACTGAACAGTTTGTCTTGATTTCCTGATTTATTGGATCTTCTTGCAGTCCAATGGACTCTAAGCAGTTTCAACAAGACCACAATTCAAAGGCGTCAATTCTATGGCGCTTATACTTCTTTATGGTCCAGCTCTCACATCCGTATGGTACTACTGGGAATATCATAGTTCTAACTATGTAGACCTTTGTTGATTGTGATATATCTTTACTTTTTACTAGATTGTCCAAGCTTGCCATAGCTTTTCTTCCTAAAAGTAAACTCCTTTTAATTTCAAGGCCAAAGTCACCATCTGAAGAGATCTTGGATCCCAGGAAAATAAAATCCATCACTGCCTCCAATTCTTCCTCGTCTATTTGCCAGGAACTGAAATTGCCATTTATTTATTATAATATTCCTATTATTGTAAACTAAAAAAATCATGATATAAAAAGCTTTTTTATGACTAGCATATTATGCTAATTAGTGATACAATATGTTAATTAGTGATATAATTTACTAATTAGTTATGCAATGACCAAAAATTATTTACCATGTGTTATCTTACTGACAGATCCCTCTCTTATACTTAAGATAATGTTAATAATGTTTATATATCAATACTACACTTTTTAAGAAGAAAAAACAGCACACAAAACATATGACAGTTTTTAATGCTTTTTAAAAAAAGAGCCAAATATTTCAGACTCCACTGAAAATGACCTAGTTATTCATTTTTTCAATAAGAAAAATTCACTAAATTGTAACTTTTTTTTACTAGTTGGCATGATAGGTAGAAAAATGCTAACACAAGTGATTATACTTTCTTAGCCTACAGTATGTCCAAAATATATTTATAATTTATATTTATAATTCTGCAACAATATATTTATACTAGTAACTTGCCCATCATAAATGACAATGCCATATGTTATGTTCAACTGTCTGTGCTATCTCTGTGTGCCCTCTCCCTCTCTCTGTGCCCCCTCTCCCTATTTCTGAGCGCCCTCTCCCTATTTCTGAGCGCCCTCTCCCTTGCGCCCTCTTTCTCTCTATGCGCTATTTCTCTCTCTGTGTGCTATCTCTCTATGAGCCCCCTCCCTTTCTCTCTCCGGCCCTCCCTGCCTCCCTCCCTCTTCATCTACCTCCCTCTCTCTCTCTCTGCCTTCCTCAAACACCATCTACCCACCTCTCTCCCCCCGTGACGCTTGCGCACAAACGACACAACTGCGCATGCCCGATTCTTTGCAGTGCCCTTCAATCAGCACATTCGCAACGCCTGCGCAGAATGCATCTCGCAGGCGTTTCTCACATCTGATAACTATTATAGGCGATATGTATCACTTAGAAGATTGTCATGTAGATTCTAATCTCTAAACAAACCGATATAGCATTACATAATAACTACTGAAGAAAATCTATATGTTATACAGTTTAAAAAGTTCACTAAATTCATCTGAAAATAAACGTGTTTAGCTTGCCTGACCTGAAGGAGTGTTACAAAATAATGATATCTGATGCTACAAGGGATTATAGCGTGTGGTAGCACATATGTAACTAATATCTAAGAATTCTATGCTCAGCCACCAGCTCCAAGTCAAGTCAGCAGCCTAGGTCGCCACTCCCACTCATTCATGTATTTATATACACACACGTGTGAGTTTCATAACTGTGAGTCGGAAGTGTGCCAGCAACTTGTTACATATCATGGTCAGTTCAGTCACCTTTCTTTGTTCTCCTGCACGCAAAAAGGCGTTTCACTTGGGTTAATGAATGTAGAATATCCAGGTTTAGGGTTACCTAAGGTTTGCTCTGCTGTAAAAAAAAAACTAGTCCTATCTTTAATGCTTATACAACAAAGAAATCAGAGGTGCTAAATCTGAGAACGAACAATACCTAAGTAGGTTTGTCCTCTAGGGGCCTCATTCAATTCAGGGCTGTGTGCAAGTAAATTCTCGATTTGCTACTTTTGAGCTGCATGCTTGCGTAGTGCTTTACTTTTACATTCCTTTTCAATTAACCGGCGCCGCAAGTTAGTCCACCTTCCCGATAATTGCAAAACCCTGCCGGCGGAAGTAGCATCTACGGGCCTGAACATGAAGCCTGTAACGCCTGCTATCGAAACAGCCAATGGAAACCGAGATCTTCATCATGATATCAATGTTTCCAACCTCTAAGACTCCAATGCAGCCTGCAACCCTGCCGCAGTGTCCACACATTACCCCCATAAAAAATGTAAATTCCCAGCCGCGGATCCTTAAAGGGCCCTCGGACACAAATGGTTACCCCCATGCCGTGGGGGTACTGTAAGTACCCCCTCGGCTACTAACATTAAGCCCAGATCAACCCCTTGCTGCAGGGGTCCCGATTGGGAAATTAACCTCCCACGCAGTGTCCCTACATTGACCCTTGCAGCGGGGGTCCCATTCAGAACCCCTGCAGCATTTAAGATTCAATTTTAAGCCACAGAGGTCCTTAAAGGACCCTAAAGGTCCCTAAATGTCCTTAAAGGACCTGCACTATAATTAAAATTAACCATATCACTCATGGGGGTCTGTACAGACCCCATAAGCCTCTATTTAACCCTCCAGGATCCTCATGAAACTAAGTACAAACACTACCCTACACTACACTATTAGACACCCCAATAAACCAATACATCTAAACCAAGCCCTTTCTAACTAATCAACCTTCCCTT
The DNA here is from genome assembly GCA_027410445.1 of Discoglossus pictus. NCBI lineage: Eukaryota > Metazoa > Chordata > Amphibia > Anura > Alytidae > Discoglossus > Discoglossus pictus. The sequence goes on from CM050163.1 coordinate 204,236,966, forward strand.
CAAATAATGAACCCCCATATAACTAGTAAACCCCCTCAACTAATTAACCCCCTCCCTATTCTATTAACCCCTACACTACCTACCACCTACCATAACCTATTATCCCATAAACTACTTACCTAACTCCCTATTAAACCCCCAACACCCCACTAATGACAACAAATAATAAACCCCCACTAATTACAAAAAGAAAAGAAACCTAGATTACAGAAAAGAAAAAATAGAACATCACAAAAAATAAAAAAGAACATTACATAAAATAAAAAAGCACCCTTAAAGAAAATAAAAACACCCCACTACTTACAGAAACGTTTAAAAAAAAATACTCACATAAAATACAAAACCTAAAACCAAAAATAAACACATCCCTATCACATTAAAACCAAAACCCACATCTTGCAATAAAATACAGTTTAAATTATACCACTTACCTTGCCAAAATGCCCCTCCAGTGACAATGGTCTTCTGAGCTTCGTCGCCTAGACAAGGGCACTCCATATATGTCTCCAGTTCTGGCTCCCCTACAAAAAAAAGTAACGTTACAATTAAGAAATAAATACATACAACATATAACACAATACATTCTAAATAGTACACTTACCTGTCCCAAATGCCCATCCAGTGATGCCCCCGTCTTTGGATGGCAGGGCCCCTCCAAAAAAACATGACGGGCTCCCTTGAGCGTAGTTCCCCGGCCCAATCGGGGGTTCTTGCGCATTTAGAAATGGCGCCGTCTGATTGGGTGAAAACGCTGTCAATCATATTTCAGCCAATCAGAAGGCGCAGAAGTGGATTGTAAACACTTTTGGACACCATACCAAGGACCATAAGTATTTCACCTGTTGGAGTTTCTCACATTATTGTAGTGTTACATCCGTGAATTTAGGGGGGAAAAATGCCACATTTATTGAAGATATGAAAAGTATGCATAGAAGTAAAAATAATTATTGTGTACCTCCAACCTAATTAAACTATCACTCCCTTCCTGCCCCTTGTTATTCATTATCTTTATTCTTCCCCTGCTTTCTACCTCTCCCATTCCCTTTAGATTGCAAGTATAGAGTTTCCAATCTTGTAGGGTGCTTTGGAAAAAAAAGCACCTTCTTCAAAGATTCTAAATCAAAACAGGTCCCTCCATTTTCTGCAGTTCGTTAACATTATATTCTTCCTTGTTCTAATCCCACAGCGCTACCGAATATGTTGGTGCGTTACAAATACAAGTTAATAAATAATAATAATAATAATAATAATAACTGCAATTTGTTGTAATTAAAAAGTGCCTTTGATATGGATGTTTGAAATTCAAATATTAAACATCTTTCACTGTTAAAATTTTTCCTCCAGGGTATGCTCTTCTACTTTATCACCCTCTCTGCTAATTTTGTATAATTGCTGATGATAAAGTCATTATTTTTAAGATCATTTATAAATAAAATAAATCTGAACTTCTATACCAATTTCAATGCAATTCTATTTAGAACTGTTATATATAACACAATTGCAATTGTGTTTATTGTTATGAGTACTTACTAATTATTTTGCAATAACTGGGACCTTTTCTGTGTCACTTTAAAACTGATTTATTTGGGATTGTATTTCATTTATAGTCCATATTTTTGAAATGGGGGGAAAAAAAATCTACATATTTTTTCAAAATAACTGACTTTTACAAAATAAAAACACATAAGTATTCACACCTTTCACTGTGTATCCACTAAATAAGCTCTGGTGCAACCAACTGACTTCAGACATTATATAAAAGAGTGACACATCTCTTTAAACCTAATAGGGGTCAATAAACAAGCCAAAACATATATTTAATTGGTCAGATCACCCATAAAGTGATGAGATCACTTTCCTATAAAAATAATTATATGCCCCTCTCCACAAATAATTTAAGAGGAGGGTAGATAGCAGAGAGCCCCTACACTGCTGTGGGCCCTGGTGCTTTGCACATGCTGCACCGGCAGTAACTCTGCCACTGACTTGAAACCATTTTCTTTTTTATGCTGCCATGTTGACTTTTACAAACGGTTTATTTAACATGAATCTTACTAGTAGTCCACTGCACTGCTCAGTTTATCGAGTTTAGGGAAATATTTCTACAGGTTTAAAAGGACCATAAATTACAAGCTTCTCTAAATGCTTCTATTCCAGACCTGGGCATTGTGCGGCCCGCGGGCCACCTACAGCCCTTTGGCTGTCCCTGTCCGGCCCGCTACAGTGACCTACAGGGGGATACAAATTTGTGCCCTGGAAAAAAAAAACACTGTTAATTGTAAAAGGGGGCAATTTGTGAGCAGCAATGTTGTGACTAACAGGGATGGAGAGCATTCTGTAGATACTGCTCCTGGCACTGAATAAAATAAAGCTATAGAATAAATATTGAGCAGAATTATGTTCAGCCTATGGTTCGGCCCTCCAGAACCGCTCCAGTTTCTCATGTGGCCCCTTTGGTAAATTAATTGCTCAGCCCTGCTCTATCCTGTCTTCACAGCTGTACTAAATGTCCCATTTTTCCCTTTGCATGTCTAAAGAGCCCAAATAAATAACCTGACACTTTTGATTGGAACAGAGAGGAGAGTATACGGTCATTTGAGTGTGCTTGTGATTTTTGGTTCTTACAGAACCTGCCAATTGTAGGAAGTTCCACACAACCATCAGCTAAAAAATGTTTGAAGATTAACTGGGTTATATAAAAAATGTACAAAACAATAATATACGTATTCGGTTAAAAAAAAAAAAAAAAAAATTGCACTTGGTATTCAATGTTCTGCTTGATGATGAAGAACAGTTGCTTTAATGTGCTCTGCTTCTGGAAGGCCCAAGAGTTTTATTAAAGAGCATATCTACACAAATATCATAATATAATAATAAAATAAAGCAAAACAAGCCTGTGATAAAATTCTGGAGTAGCACCAAAGTTCGAACCTCTCCCAGAACACCAACAAATCCTTAAGTAAGAAATGGAAAGAATATGGTACAACAACTTTGCCTAGAGACCAATAAGGAGGGCCTTAGTCATAGTGGCAACCAAAAGGCGGTATGGTTAACTGTCTATGGGACAACTATTTCCCAGATGCTGCACAAAGCTGAGCTTTAGCGAAGCATTCTGGGAATAAAACTATTATTGATACAAATATCCAAAATCCCATCTGGAGTTTGCCAAGTTTGCAAGAGACCTGAGACTGGGACAGAGATTTTCCATTTCAGTAGTGCAATGACCATAAACACACAGCGAACACAACACTGGAATGGTTTAAAAGACTAAGGGCCTTATGTAAATGCTTGGAAAAACAATAGCGAGTGCCATAGTGCAAAAAAAATAATCTACCTAGCTATCTTAATCACCCATTCCTAAAACATTGCGAGAGAACTTCTACGGGTCACTGCTACCAGTGAACTTCACGACACAGATGAAAAGCAAGGCATAAATCTCCATTGACAGCATAGCACAAAAAGCACTACAAAATTATGACATTTCACTTAGCAATCCGATATCTACATACAGTATGTGCTATTAAAAAATATGATATGTTAGTATTAAGCCCGTTTTATAATAAAATGTCCAGGGTAACAAACAGCCCAGTAACATACATGTCAGAAAACCATGTTGTTCTGATACATTGTCTATAAATTTATCATATTTTACTGATTGAAGTTTTAAATACAATTGTCACATCTTTTTATTATCAAAATATATTTTTAATTACAAAACAATTTCTTTAAATATTTCTCTGTTTCCTTGCCACAGCCTAATTACCGGCACTTGTTCCTGCACTTCCTACTCATTCTAAGATTTATGACATTTGCATTTCCTATTGGCTCCCAGGGCCGTGTCTCATCCGTAAAGTTTGGTTTGGCTGCTCCCTGCACAGAATCTGTTGCATCTACAGAGCAGGATTTACGTCTGTCCACCGAGTGCTCTAACCTGGGGGAGTAAAAGATTTACATTAGTGTAGAAGATAAGGAAAACAAAGTCACCACAGCCAATTTATGGCAATGGCCTAACTTAGAGCACCTGATTTACATAGGGCTTGTAATGTTTGTAATGTTTAAACTCTTACTTATAAGTCTTATTCTTAAGTACTTATTTATGCCTATTTATTACAACTCATTAATTAAGTTTAGTCATTTATTTGATTATTAGTTGTTCTGTGGATTCAGTAAAGCATACAGACCAGTGCTGGTCCGTAAAAAAATCATTTTGGAACCCTTGCAATAAAGAGATGATTCCAAAACGTCTTTAGCATGTGTCCCATTATATTACTTGGTTATATTCACATTAGAAACAAAAGGTCCAGTTTCTAGGTTATTATATAATTGACAGAAGTGTGTAGACATCTCCGCACTTTGGAAATATAATACCATCTAGAATGATCTCACCTAATTGACACAGTCATTTTCATTTCATTTTACAGTTGGATATTTGAATATGTTTGGAAAACTACAATATTAACTGTGTTTATATTTGTTTCTCCAGTACAGTATTTATTGCAACTAGATGAAGATACCTTTTGACTAAGAAGAAAAGAAGAAAAATATTAATCATGTTTGAACCAGATGTGAAATATCAAGCATGCAGTACGACAGACACAATGGTAAGCCTAATCAGCTAATAAGCATTAATTCGTATAATATATTCATTCATATATATATATATATTATTTGTGTATTACTTGCTCTGTGACTAGAACAAAATAAAGAACAAAAATAAACACATGTTATCTTTTATTCCAAACAGAAATGACATATTTCCCCTTCAGTATAGCTTCCTTGAGGAAACGCCCCAGATGGATGAAACGTGTTGAATCGTATTAGGATTTTTATGTACTATAGACTTTAAAAAAACACAGATAATTTTCACAGACAGCTTGCTAATCTTATTTCCAATTATTCACCCAATTTGTAGTCCAATATAGCCTTAAACACCCCACAAATAATTTTCATTGCATATGAGAAGGATCTGGTAGTGAAATATTTTACAGTTTTTATAATGCTGAAATATTATTTTATATTTGCTTGCTATATTTTTTTTTAAAACTTCCTGCACAAGGTCTGTGCTCTTTTTTGATTTTTTGTTAAAATACCCCATATTTTGTACTTTTGTTGCGTCCCTATGAATCATGTGCTGCTGTATTGAGCACACTATTTAGAATACCCTAAAGTATACAGTATATCAAAACTGTGCACACTATAAAATATGACTTTCTATTAATTTTTGTAACATGTTGCTCTACGGAAATGTCACATTTTTAATCCTTGTCTATTATAATGAATACATACCCCAAACATATATAAAGATATTACAAGTCCCCTCATAAAGCCTCATTAAATTGGGGCTACGTTTTAAAACGTAGAGCGTAACGTTGCTTGCACGACTTATGGCTATCAAATTAGCCCCGTAAATGTCCCCGCAGACAACTTGCGAGGCTAGCCACAGGATGGGCGAAAAATGCCTATGGGATGGGGTACGTTGAACGTCGCAGCCACAAATACTTAGTTTTGTCAAGCCCGTAACTGCTACAATTCCAATCATGCTATTAAATTGCATCAAAGTCACACGCGAGCTAGCCCGTAACACGCAAATGGAGCCCAAAGGCCTATGAGTGATCAAGAGGACTCACAAGGGGGCTAAAGTCCAATATGTACCACTTCAAATGCAAATATGAAATCAATACTGTACATTTATTAATAGGGAAAGTGATGTTAGGTCTTAGAATTAATAGCACAACATTCTCAAGCCCGCAAATCAGCCCAGAAAATATGTTATTTCATGTCTATATTCCGTGTTATATCGATCACGGCAATCAATGTGTTAATACATTTACTGTAACTCGTATGTAAAAGAATATCATATTTGCCGCTTTATTAATATTGCATTATTGTGGAATGAGGGTCCGATCACAACTTGTACTTGAAGCCCGTAGGACTTCGAAATCTAACCTCCCCTTTTTCAGTGATGTAACGCTAACAATCTCTTTTTCCATTGGCTCCATCTAAGCCCGTAACTACGGTCTACACTAATTGATCGTCCGCAAGGTCACAAATCCAACATTGTACGAACAAGCTACGATTTGTCTCCAGCTCGTAGCCCATTCTAGTTTAATAGCAACGTAACTCGAACAAATTTCAAGTCTGCAGCCGTTGCGACCTCCACGTTGGACTTATGGTCCTCAAATTTAATAGGGTTGATAGTTTTGTAACTAAAAGAATGTACGAAGTTGGTGATTTTATGATATACTTATTATGGACAGTTCATGTTACATTATAACCGTTATTATAATCACATATGTATCACATTCTCAGCAGCGCAGGCTTGCCCAAATCCGTTGCTAACGCAATGGGGCAACTGCGGCCCTCGCAACACGACTGCCGTTGTGGCCAGGCAGGGCTCCTTGCGCTGGTGGACATGAGCGCCGTAGGCGCTCATCCCTACAACTCCCTACAACTTAGGCAGACCCCGTACGACTTAGGCAGTGATTGCCGAAGGCACTCACTGCGCTGGTGCTCATTGCAGGCCTTGCAATGACTCATTGCAGGCCTTGCGATTAATCTCCCTAATGTTAATAAAGTGGTGGGAAAAAGACCCCCGGATGCATTAGATTTATTGTATTTAATAATAATAATAAAATAAAAAATAACAAGATAATAATAGTAATAATACATTACTAAATTGTTACATGGCCATCTATTGGTGCTAATGACTCATAGCAATAACTTATTAGCGCGCCATCATTTGGATGTGGAAATATAAGTTGCATTTTTACAGCGCCATCTGTTGGATGTAAGGGTAAAAGGCGCTCATCACGCGCCACATAAAGTAGAGGGAAGGAGAGGCTCACAATGAACGCCGAAGGTGCTCAGTGCGAAGCATGAAAGTGGCGGGTTTGGCCAAGGCCTGCAATGACGGAGTAGATGCTCGCAATGAGCGCCGAGGACAACAATGAGTGAGGCCTGCAAGTCAGAGAGCCTCGCATTGTGTGGCAAACAGCATTACAATTACCAAATTTTTTTTCCATCATTTTTGTCGCTAGTTTTAATATAATAGTAATCAAAAGGACAAAGTAAGAATGCTTAAATAGTGAAGAGGACCAATAGTAATAATACTATTTAATTAATAGCTTATTAAAGATTTTGGTAGATCCAAGAAGTGATTGTAAATACAATAATTTATTGAAGGCCTGGAAGAATGGAATCAATACCAGAGGTTCTGATTCATTACCAGGTCTGTCTGTTGGCTACCCCTCTGTGCTCTGTTTATTAATAAAAGGCAATATAGGAGACTTTAATAACATTTCAAGATTGGACACATTTTTTGTATGAGTAAATACGTTATATATACAAGATCTTTTTGATCCTTTGATGTGAAGCTTGACGTAGCTGGCTCTTTACTTATAAAAAGTTGAAGACCTGTGATCTAGACCTTTTTGTCCACGTCAAAGAAGGAACTTGGCAACCTCTGTTCAGATGGTTGTTCTTTGATGATGTCTCTTTTTTTCATAAAAAGAGCACCATCATCATACTTTAACTAGACAGGTCAAAATTATTGTCTTATAACTATGCTTTGAGTTGAATGCTAGGTAAATATATTCATATGCGAACAGACATCAAAAGTTATCTAAGGTCCGAAATCTGCCTGTATTGGGTAGAGGAAATGGGATAAAACTTATATAACCACCTACCTTTGTCAAGAAGAAAGTGCTGTTTTCTAGGAGGAACAGGATGTGTGTTTGAATAATATCTTGATAATCTAAGCCTAACTTTAGTGAATACAGAGCACGGAAGTATCCAGCAAGGCTGATTTCCTGAAAATTCCTGAAGATTAGGTGGAAGCCAACTCAAACATTTCTAAAACAATTAAATGGTTGTCCCACCTGTAAAAAATAATAAATAACCCTAAAATAGACTATATTATAAAGGCAAACTTGTATAATAGTGCAACATGTTATGTCTCTTAATCTTGCCTTTTACCTTTACTATTTACACAATGATGTGCAAAAAACGCTCAGTATGTGCGATACACACGATTTATCTGAATTTAAGTCATCTCTATAGAACATCCATTTAAAAACAAAAATGTCTCATAAATAATTTATCATTAATAATTTTCTGATATTTAAGAGCATACCGTATGTTTAAAATAAGTAGCTCATTTGGCCTTAGGTAGGGTAATAAAACTAAAAAGTACACTTGCATGGATAAAATAGATAAGATAATACATTTAAAACTACAGGGACAACACCCTCTGCTATCTTCTATGCCAAAAGCAAAGTATCACCAGAGTACATTGTTTAATCACCAACTTGTAATAGTTTGTATGTTCTAGTAACTATGTACAGCCAACTTAATTTTCTTTGAAAACCAGTATTTACTCTTTGATACAAGTTTCACATGATGTTTTTTTTTTTTTTATATTTAGATTTATTGATAACCATATGTTTAAACCAAGCAAGCAAAGAGCGTTACATGGCTTGAATCTACATTATGACTCCAATGTAAGACCACTAGAATTCCATATTGTTGGTCAACACATCTAAGTAATGAAGAAATATAGGCCCTAAACTTAATGTCTGTTTGATGCTGGCACGGCAAAATGGGTCTGCATCCTCTTGTGCATCAATGGATGTATTCCAGTACAGAGATCATCTTGTTCAAGGGCTAAAATACAATGGCCTGGATAAGCCAAATAAACTCATATAACAAATTAAGTAATATTTTCTGTTTACTGCAGTTGATAAAATTACACTTACTACATAAGTTTCCCTTATAATAAAAAACACAATAAAAATAACTGAGGTCTTTTGACTAATACATATATACTAGCGAATTGACCGTCAAAAAATGAGGGGCATGAAATCGTAAAGCAGGGAATGTTGTTTTATCCATTTTTTACCGTGAGGACCTTCGTCGCTCATTGCGAGGCTTGCACTGAGCGCCTTCGGTGCTCATTGCATGCCTCGCAATGAGCGCCTTCGCGAAGGCGCTCCTTGCCAGCAACTGCGACCCTCGCAAACTTTACGTCGTAACGCAAACAACATACGAGACACGTTAACACCCATTACGGATTTGCGGACATGAAAAAATGAAAAACACAATAAATACACACAGCACATACATAAAAATCTTACCTACAGCAAGAGGAAGCATCCAGGACCTCAAAAAAATGAAGGTACACCTTAATTTAACTCAAAATAAAAGAGTTTACACACTAAAACATTATCTAAGTGAGCGAAAAAATGGCCACCGAACAAAACGAAAACGAGGCTACAGCACTCTAAACATGCAAAACACCACCAGAAACTCGCAAAACACCACAAGAAACTCTCAAAACATCACAAAACACTTACGGATATTCCGCTACAGACGTATACCACACATAAGCCGCCATTTTACAACAATGCGGAAGTACACAACTACGCTAACGGTTTGGTCTCGCGCACGCACAGTATTACCCTGCACACATTCAACACGCTTACACAGCAGCTCCACACCACTAATGCTCCAGCAACATCAAAACAGATTGCCAGCTCTTCAACACAATGATTCCTCCATATATTACTTCAAAATAGGTAAAGTATATTACTTTATTAATCTATTAGTTATTTTATTATTATACACTAAATAGCATTAGCTCACTTACAATTTCATTGCCGTAATTTTTTGACGGGCAATTCGCTAGTATATAATATATATATATATATATATATATCATACATTTTTACATTAACAATATGATAATTATGAAACTACAAATATTTAAGTTTTGAATCAAACTTATAAACGGTACATTACAGGGATATATTCGATTACCCTGTCCCATTTATGTGGCACATAACTATTTAAAATATTAGCATTGCATTTTCCTATATTTCTGTTACATAAAATGTTTTTTTTCAGCACTTAATATTCTTTTTTAATCTGTCAGATTTTTGACCAAGTGAATGAATGGCTGATAAATCTCAACAAGAATTTAAGCTGTTTTCGGATGAATTCTCCCATTAACATATTTTACTGTTGATGAGTTATACCAATGAATTTCACAAATGGAATTCCTTCAAGTATTAACAAAGCACATAGCAGTTAGGTACATATGGATTGCGAGGGGATATATCACAAGAGACTTCATTTCACACACTGATTTTAGACTTCATCACATGATATCACTTAATTGATTACTATAAATGGCTATAACAAGGATCCAAAAACTGAGATGACTTATACAGTCGCTCTCACCTCATCTCAGGAGAGAAAGTGCTTAGTAAATCCCCCCATAAATGGTTTCCTGTTCTTACAATATTGATCTAAATGATAATGCAGTGGGTTTGGGGAGGCAATAGTCATCATTTTGCATAATAAATCGTTTTTTTTTATATTTTGTACTGTTATTTTAACTATAATAATCCAACTACTTAATACAGTATATCTGATTTAATATATATATATATATATATATATATATATATATATATATATACATACACACATTCTGCAGCTAAGCTTAATGGAACCAGATCCATGTCTTAGTTTATATTTATCAATGTACCTACTGTGCAAGAAACAATGTAGTAAATTAGTCATTGGATTTTGAAATTTTACTAAATTACTTTACTGTGAAAGAGCACGTTTTGATATATTTACATTTTTAAGAAAAGGCGTTAAAAATTACATCTGTTGCAACTAATGTATATTACAACAACAGAGTCAGAGGCGTTCAATCTGAGAACGAACAACACCTAAATAGGTTTGTTCTATAGGCCTATAGTACAAGGTACTGTTCTTGTAGCATATGTATACTCCATTAGAGCTATGAGTGTATCCTATTATGCAAATACACACTTCCTGTGTATCCAAAGTCTCCTCTTGCCTCAGGAAATAGTAGTACTGGAAACTAAAATGATAAAATGGTAACAGCAGCATAGTTGCTCATAAAAGTAATAAACTAGAGGCAGTATTATTTTTTACACTATAAAAAGTTGTTGATTATGTGCTACTTTAGTTCTTAAAAGGGTACCATTTTGTCCCTTCCAGTCACCCTTACAAAGATCCTCCTCCATCTTTTTTAAGCTGCAGCTTGCAATAGAATATGCAAAGATGATGTTACTGTTGGGTGGAGCCAACCACACAGCCAAACAGGATCCACAAAACTGTTCAATTAATAAAAACAACATAATTATAAATAATAATTATATTATTATATAATTCAAATGAATATAGATAAATTGGATTTAAAGCTGTATATAATACAGGGAGTGCAGAATTATTAGGCAAATGAGTATTTTGACCACATCATCCTCTTTATGCATGTTGTCTTACTCCAAGCTGTATAGGCTCGAAAGCCTACTACCAATTAAGCATATTAGTTGATGTGCATCTCTGTAATGAGAAGGGGTGTGGTCTAATGACATCAACACCCTATATCAGGTGTGCATAATTATTAGGCAACTTCCTTTCCTTTGGCAAAATGGGTCAAAAGAAGGACTTGACAGGCTCAGAAAGGTCAAAAATAGTGAGGTATCTTGCAGAGGGATGCAGCACTCTTAAAATTGCAAAGCTTCTGAAGCGTGATCATCGTACAATCAAGCGTTTCATTCAAAATAGTCAACAGGGTCGCAAGAAGCGTGTGGAAAAACCAAGGCGCAAAATAACTGCCCATGAACTGAGAAAAGTCAAGCGTGCAGCTGCCACGATGCCACCAGTTTGGCCATATTTCAGAGCTGCAACATCACTGGAGTGCCCAAAAGCACAAGGTGTGCAATACTCAGAGAAATGGCCAAGGTAAGAAAGGCTGAAAGACGACCACCACTGAACAAGACACACAAGCTGAAACGTCAAGACTGGGCCAAGAAATATCTCAAGACTCATTTCATCAGTCCATAAAACCTTAGAAAAATCAGAGTGAGTCTTGATGGGCCAGATGGATGGGCCCGTGGCTGGATTGGTAAAGGGCAGAGAGCTCCAGTCCGACTCAGACGCCAGCAAGGTAGAGGTGGAGTACTGGTTTGGGCTGGTATCATCAAAGATGAGCTTGTGGGGCCTTTTCGGGTTGAGGATGGAGTCAAGCTCAACTCCCAGTCCTACTGCCAGTTCCTGGAAGACACCTTCTTCAAGCAGTGGTACAGGAAGAAGTCTGCATCCTTCAAGAAAAACATGATTTTCATGCAGGACAATGCTCCATCACACGCGTCCAAATACTCCACAGCGTGGCTGGCAAGAAAGGGTATAAAAGAAGAAAATCTAATGACATGGCCTCCTTGTTCACCTGATCTGAACCCCATTGAGAACCTGTGGTCCATCATCAAATGTGAGATTTACAAGGAGGGAAAACAGTACACCTCTCTGAACAGTGTCTGGAAGGCTGTGGTTGCTGCTGGTGAACAGATCAAAACACTGACAGAATCCATGGATGGCAGGCTTTTGAGTGTCCTTGCAAAGAAAGGTGGCTATATTGGTCACTGATTTGTTTTTGTTTTGTTTTTGAATGTCAGAAATGTATATTTGTGAATGTTGAGATGTTATATTGGTTTCACTGGTAAAAATAAATAATTGAAATGGGTATATATTTCTTTTTTGTTAAGTTGCCTAATAATTATGCACAGTAATAGTCACCTGCACACACAGATATCCCCCTAAAATAGCTAAAACTAAAAACAAACTAAAAACTACTTCCAAAAATATTCAGCTTTGATATTAATGAGTTTTTTGGGTTCATTGAGAACATGGTTGTTGTTCAATAATAAAATTAATCCTCAAAAATACAACTTGCCTAATAATTCTGCACTCCCTGTATTTATACATTATATGTACCCATTATTTATATGTATACATACACATTGTGTAAGTGTACAGTACAATAAAATGCTCCTTTCCTGCTAGGCAGATGAACAAGCGGCTGTAGTGCTTGGTACTGTCATGTTGTAAGTGGAACCTGCCCAGCTGTGTGGATGGCTCCACCCTCAATAGTGACATCATTTTTGCAGTTAAAAAAAAAGATGAAGATACCAGTGAGGGAGAATATGAGAGGCAAAATGGCTCCCGAGTGGCAATATAAAGCAAGTAAGCGCAACATATTGCATATATTTCACTAAAATGTTTCTAAACAAGGTATAGAAGAGATTACTTTTGATACAATATAAAAAAATGTCCAGTGTTCAGTGGTTATATACAAACTATCATATCTGGGAGTGGATCAAATGATTATATCTATAAATTGTATGAGCATCACGTCTTCCGCAAACCTTCTGATATGTTCCAAAATAATTATAAATACCTATTACGTGTCTTATTGAAGGGATACAAATTCTGTTTCCTGCATGCAGTAGATTTTGTTTCCTTGAGAGACAATTAGAATGATTCACTCACCTGTGTAACTGTAGGGAAATCATGAAACTCTGGACTGTATATATCTGTTTTGTATCGGCCATGTCTGTCTTGCTTTCATTTGGGATACTGTATATCTGTTGTGCTCCTATATTCTTTCGGCCTTTATGCATTACTTAAGTATCCTTAAACTTATTACAAGCCGTTCCAATTAGTCTATTTGTTACCATTTCCTTCTGAAGGTCTAATTTGTTAGCCTCCTTTGACAATTGCCTCAGTTTTAACCTTTTTAACTCTGTTTTAACAAGCAAATCTAGTCCATTAGTCCATAATACTCTGCAATTCAATTATAATACATATAAATTCATTCTTCACCAAGTAGACTTTATGATACTTTAATATTTATATTATACTAATCTCTCTTATACCAATTACAGAAGACATAAAAATGCAATTTTGAAACTACATGCGGATCTATAATCATAATGACATAGGAAACCACCATATAATGAATATTGATAGTTAATGTGGCGCAGTTTGGTCCTAATGCGCCAGTTGTAAGGAATGGTTCAGAGACTTTGTGTTTCTCATCGCAACAATCTTTTTTTGTTGGAAATAATAATATTAATGATAGAATACTAGGCGATAAATGTAACAACTACAAATACATATTCGATACTAATTCCAAACTTCTTTAGCAGAAGACATAAAGCAAATCTTTCCAGGACAATGGGAGAATTGACTAAGCATCTCAAGCGCATCTCACGTTATCGCCTTATTAAATTGCGATTTTCCTAATTGAATAAGGCTCTATATAAGCACAGAGCATATTTTTTACAGAAGTTTTTAGTTAGTGAATACCTTGCTTTTGGATAGAAGTTCACTAACTAAAAACTTCTGTAGAAAGAATATGCTGCGTGCTTATATTGAGCCCTATTCAATTGCCTAAATTGCAATTTAATAAGGCTGATAGTATGTACTGTTTCCTATGGAAGAAAACAGCTTTTCTCACATAATCTCAGTTCTTCGCACCTCATCTCCGATGAGAAAGTAAATTACCCCCCAAAGTCTGAAGCAAATTCCTGCATGGTCATAATATAGGCAAATTTAAACTTGGATTTTAACACTAGGAAGATCTTCATGCGTATGTGAATTGATGAGGAAATCAGTACTTTTTTCTCTTGGACCACATAAAAGTTGACCAGGGTCCTGGTGCACCACTTGAATACTGCAGAGAGCTCTCACAACCACCTAATGACTGATCCACCTGCTTCTTTACTGGTATAATGCACTATTGTACTATACCCTGTGCACTTAAGTGTCTTCTGTAGAGCTTCATTTTATTCATTTTTTATATTTTTGTTCTATAATTTCTTCGCAATCCGAGCTGTGTCATGGATCACCTGGCGGTCAGCAGATCAGAGTTTGAGAATAATTGATGTACACTTATGAACAGAGTAAATGTAAATGGTTCGCTCAGTCGTGTCCGACTCTCCGTAACCTCATGGACAACACACCAGGCTGATCCACTTGGTTTTCATGGCAAAGATACTGGAGTGGGTTGCCAGTTCCTTCTCCAGTGGGCCACAGCAGACAGCTCCTTGTATTCTCAGGTGGTCTCCCATCTAAGTACTGACCAGTGTGACCTGCCTGGATTCAAACCCAGAAACCATTCTAGTAATGTTATGTTTCACTGTCTCTGTGCTACTTCTTGGTGTGCTCTATGCTTATGTATTGTAACCCACTCTGACTCTTTCATAACACAGATTCTTGATCTGTGACCCCATTATTACTGCTAATGGGGTCTAAAAGCCATTACATTTATACAAGGTCCTTGATAACAAACCTATGCTGCCTGGCATGGATCTTGAAAGCATCACAATAACAATGAGAACCACAGGCCTCAATCTACAATGTCCTACCTCATCTCTTTTGTTTCTTTTCTGGTTCTGAAACAGTGGCTGAGCTACTGCTGGTGCAGGAGGTGCAATGTACCGAGCTCACAACAAGGGACAGGCCCTCTGCTATTGACAGTAAATGAGAATTCTTACTTTATTAGATGTGGATAGCACATACTTACTTTATACAAATCTGATTATCATAGAAGTCATAGCACAGTTGAAGAAAGAACTAGATTATATAAAATATCTTGGTCCTTTCCCTCTTCACCATCGCAAAATCTGTCATCTGCAATCACGCCACCAACAGACAGATGGCGCTGCCGATTTTAATATAAGGCGCTCCGACAGAAGAGGCCTTGAGCTATGAGAGGTGCACCCGAGGCCCTGAGTTGCGCCACGTCGGAGGGGAGAAAAGTTATTTGTCTTACACCAAACATGATGGCGCCCGGAAATTTACAGCACCCTCTGCCGGATGGCTCCTGTAACTGCAGCTGTCAGTGCTGCCGAAGACATGTGAAGGTGAAGAGGGATAGATCCAATATCTTATAAAACAATGAAATATGCATCAGTTGCAAAAATTGTGAACATTTTTCATGATTTTCAGTGCTCTGTTTGATGATGTAGATCAGTTTTGATTAATACCATGCCCTTTTAAGCCATGTGCTTTTACAAGCCAAAAATGTTAATTTGGCTACTTAATCTTTTCCATATCATTTGACATTAAGTCAGACAGACTTAAGAAATAATGGATCTTTTGAATTCTATGTGTGAGTTCTGTGGTTTAAGTGAAAAAACGGAAAGTTGTCATGTGAACTCGTTATTGCAGGTAATTGACCTTGGTTAATAAATTCACCCAGCTGACAGTGCTTCTTAAGTAAAAGCATATGTGTTACACATACAGGAATACAAATGTATAGAAATGAATATATTTTTACCTTTGGAACCTGTTTTTCGAAGAAGATTGTATTAAAAACCAGAAGAAACTTTCCACAAGCAAATGTATAATAATCAAAATGATTGTTGGCGCTAACATTACTGCTGAAGGACCACCGTAGTTTAAGAAAAAAAGTCACGCTTGTGAATTATGTAACAAACTACGAGCATTAACAGCTACACATAAAATGTTTGTTATCGAAAATTGTAATTCTGGCTGACCCAGCCAGTGTCTAGAGGCTGAGATGCTTGCTATGCTTTATAATCCGTGTCTGGCTGTTAGGTGTTAATACAGGAAGATTACTTTTTTTAAGACTACACACATCTGAGCATGTGCAAAAGAGGTATCAAATGCTGACATCTAAATAATTTTCTAATGACCCCATAGATCCCCTCATCCTACCTCCATTGCTAAATGGCGATAAATAGCACAACCCCACTAGCCTCCAAGTGGCCTCCGTTACTGCCCATGCTTATAAAATAAGATCGTATTATTCAGAAAGTTGCTAACAATAATTGACAACAATATACCATTTTTTTATGTTGCATAAACAGTCAATTCCTTTAGAAAAAATGATCTGATTAAAAAAAAAAAAATCTTATATTTTGTTGCCAATTTATGTAATTAACCGCCCACTTACAAATAAAAAATGCTTATCTCTGGGTGTATAAAACAGAGGTGATCAGTCTACAGCACATGCAATCACTCCTCACCTTTGACTCACTGCTGTCACTACATTGAATAACAACTTACACAACCATTTTGCGTGACAAACCTTAGAGGTTTATCTAACCTGGGGTGGTGGCTGTCCTAAGGCGACAGTCCCTTCACATACAGTCAAAGCTTGTGTAATGCAACTTAACAGGATACATTTAAAGGTATAGGCAAGAGAGCTGGGTTATTAATGCATCGGTATGAAAAAATACCAAATATACATTTAAACTGTTACCCTAAAGTTTGCTGAATTTCTTGCATTTGCAAACTGTTTTCTATCAATGTTGACATCCCCTGAAAATCCCAGTGAAAATTAGCATATATAATACAGTGTATCTTTTTGGTCTGTGAATTGAGCTGCAGCTTTCCTTTTGATTTCTGTAATACCCAGAACAAGGTCTGTGTCCCGTCATTCACTGATTGTTTTATCTACATCCCAGGTGATACTTCCCCCAGCCCCAGTGACTTGCCCCTGTAACCCCCCTCAGCCCCAGTGAATTTCCCTGTGACCTCCCCCAGCTCCAGTGAATTGCCCCATCACCATCCAGCTCCAGTGAATTGCCCCATGACCTCCCCCAGTGAATTGCCCTCCAGCCCCAGTGAATTGCCCTGTGACCTTCCCCAGCCGCAGTAAATTGCCTCCACCACCTTTCCCAGCCACAGTGATTTGCTCTGTGACCTCCCCCAGCCCCAATGATTTGCTCTGTGACCTCCCCCAGCCCCAGTGATTTGCTCTGTGACCTCCCCCAGCCCCAGTGAATTGCCCCATCACCTCCCCCAGCCCCAGTGAATTGCCCCATCACCTCCCCAGTGAATTGCCCTCCAGCCCCAGTGAATTGCTCTGTGACCTTCCCCAGCCCCAGTGAATTGGCCGTTGACCTCCCCCAGCCCAGTGAATTGCCCCATCACCCCCCAGCACCAGTGAATTGCTCTGTGACCTCCCCCAGCCCCAGTGAATTGCCCCATCTCCTCCTCCAGCCCCAGTGAATTGCCCTTCAGCACCAGTGATTTGCCCCATGACACACTCTCACACAGACGCTCTCACAGACACACTCACAGACTCACTCACATACACAGACATACACACTCACTCGCACAGACACACACTCACTCGCACAGACAGACACATGCTCACTCACACAGACATACACACACTTTTACCAACACAGACACAGACAGCCACAGTCTCACTCTCACAGACACAGACTCACTCATACAGGCAGACACAGACTCACTCACACAGACACAGACTCACACAGACTGGCAGACACAGACTCACTCACAGAGACAGACTCACTCACTCACACACACAGACTCACTCACACTGGCAGACACAGACTCACTCACACAGACACACACAGTCTCACTCACACAGAAACACACAGCCACAGACTCACTCACACAGACACAGGCAAACACAGACTCACTCACACAGATGCAGACTCACTCACACAGGCTCACTCACACAGACTCACTGACACAGGCAATGATTAAGTTACCAGTTAACTCATCCCTCTGCAGTACCTCGATGTCCAACCTGAGCAGTGTGGAACTTACTCCCATCACAGGGTGAGCTGGTATTTACATCACAAACTTAAACACACTCAAAGTTCCCTTCTAAACTAGTTAACTCACTTAACATATTTGAGTTTCTTGTCCACAGCTTGATAATGCTATCAGACAACGGTCAATCAGCTCTCTACACATTTCTCCATGAGCAGGCTGCATCAGTTTAGGTTGAATTTTTGTCAAAATGGGGCTCCCCAGGGATAAAGTTTCAAGTCCTAAACAAGTCAGTTTTCTTGTACATTAGACTCAAACCTCTTGAAGATTGAAATTACATTGTGCTGAAAGAATAATATGCCTGTGGAGGTGAGGTGTGGGACTGCAAATGTCAAACATATCTCAATGTAACCATGGGAGACAATGATGGGGGATCTTGTTAGTATGACAACTACGAAAGTATATTAAATGCCATTAAATTCTGGGCAACCCTGCTCTAAATCATACTTATTCTGGATAACTGAGAAGATTACTTCTGTATTCTTTAATTACATTTTGCTTCTATCGCTGAGTAGTATTCACTGGATGCACAACAACAAAATTAGAGGTGCTCAACCTGAGAATGGACAATACCTGAAGTAGGTTTGTCCTATAGGTCTGGTTACCTACCCGGACAGCAAACTCTTTTAGCTCACTTGTGTCCTTCACAGGGAGAAATATCCTGTAGTATAACAGAAGAAGACAATGAAGACATATATGGCTGAGATATATTATTACAACAGGAGCCTTTGTTATGATCGTAGTGCTCCAGTTGGGCTCAGAAAGACCTTGGATCAATCTCACCCAGTAGGTCATGAGGTTCTTTGGAAAATATCTTTTTAGCACCAATAAACCCAGCACAACATGTAACCTCCACTTCTAATGTCTTTCCATGCCTTCCCATGCTTTCGAAGTATAGTACGGTATTGTGTGTTTAATAGCTGTTACAGCTACAATAAGTGTTTGAAAAAAGCCTGTGATTAAACTTCATTAGTGCAGAAAAAAAAAAAGAAATCAATAGACATAATAATAGACACAGTAAGATACATGGTAAGGAGTATCAAAAGTAAAATGATAACAAAAGAGAAACAATGTGATGAATCTTGAGCGAATGCACAAAGCCAGAGAAGAGATAAAACAGTACTACTTTTTAAAAATATTTTTCAACTATGTTACTGGAAATTCATGGCCACTCCAGTATTCAGTAACAAATTTGCAAAACTGGCTAAAGTGTACTTACTATTGATAGTTTCCAAAGAAAATAAAGGAAGTGAAAATATTAAAATAACTGTTTAACCTTAAACAAAAAGAGAAACTCCTAAGTAGGTTTGTCCTATAGGCCTGGTTACCTACTCTGAGAGCAGCCTCTTTTAGCTCACTTGTGCCCTTCGCAAGGAGAAATATCCTGTACTATATCAGTCTGGTTCCACTCACCAGAGTGCTCCAGCCCCGAAATACCAGGCAATTCTACCCTGAACAGGAGAAACAGCAAACCCCAGACGTACGTTTCGGCCTCTTGGGACTCATCAGTGAGGTGAAGCAGCACTCCTTAAGGCACAGTAATCAAGGAGTCCACATTTTTTACTTGTTTTTTCTTACACTAAGGGTGGTAGGGGGTCCAGACGTGGACCTCTTGCTCACTGTGCTGTAGGGAGTTCAGCAGCACCCCACTGATGAGATCCACAGAGGAGGAAAAGTACTTCTGGGGTTTGCTGTTTATTCTGTTCGCGGTAGAATTGCCTAGTATTTCAGGTCTTGATCACTCTTTACTTTTTAACCTTACTTAATATACCTAAAGTCCAAATCGCTTTATGACAGAGAAAGGAAGGTACGGAATCAATTTTTATTTTGATACACATATAATTATTTTGATATCACTGTATTTGTAACAGAAACCCATCACTGTTATTATACCAAGGACATTGCATCCTTGCCCAGGGACATTATACCAGGCCAGGGAAGGGTTAACTGGACTATACGAGGCCCAAGGGTTAATCTTGGCTTTCCATCATCTTTGTTTAGAAATGGAAGTCTGCAAGGGACAGGAAGAGCTAACCCAATTATCCATCTGCTTTATTTGTAAAAGCTCTATTGTGTAGGGAACCAGTTGGCTCCAGTGATGATGTGTTAAGATTATAATCCAGTTGCTAATTAAGTCTTTGTATGGCCAAAGGTGGGAGTATTCCATTGTCCTTGTGGAGACTCTAACCCCCCGTTCTGACTGTATATATATATGTGTGTAAAAGAATTAAAAAATGATGCCTGATCTGAAAATCCACGGTGTGTATCTTTCATTGTGGAAAGAGGGACTTGTGGGACCGGGCTGCGCTATACTTGGCTATCTTTGTTATTTATTAGCGGAGATATTGACCTCTGATGTCACAGCTCCGTTACAGTATTCATTGAAGAAAGTTTATATAATAAAGGCAATTTAGGAAGATAGCAAAATATAATGTATAGCTTATTTAACTGGGAAAGTTCAGGTGCTATAGATTTAATAATGCAATGGAGGTGTGAAGGAGGGGGACTGGAAGTCCTGATTTGAACCCAGATCCACCTATTGACTACCGCTGACTTTTTAGGAACCTATGTACTTAAATCTCTCCTTCTAGACTGCTACTTTGTCATGGTGAAGGAGCTTGTGTGAAATCTACTCAATGCATTTTATGAAACTTCTGTATATATACTCAAGCATATTTATTAAAGTTGTGTTTCTGTATATGAATCTCCAGAGCATTTGTTGCCTCTATAATTTACTGGAAATGCTACAGGTTCAAGGTTCCTCTTTTATTAGTAGGGATAAACAGACATATTTACAAAACTCACCCTCCACTTTAGCTCACAAGATATATTCTGTACTGCACCTTTCTCTGAACTCCTTGCATCCACCAGCCTTCGGTATTACAAGGATAGGTTGTACAAGCACAACATATTCTCTCAGAACACAATGTTAGTGGATTTTTCTGTAAGTCTTCCCAGGATGCACTTCTGCTCACTGTCATTTTGAAAACTGAGAGTCAGAAATTCACATAATTTGTTAAAGCGTCATGGATCACAATTCCTTTTTTTCATGCATTAAATATTGCCAAAGCTGTGTTTTACATGAAAAATATTAAGTAGAACCTTAGTGGCGGAGCTAGCTAGCTATATATATATATATATATATATATATATATATATACACTAGCGAATTGCCCGTCAAAAAATGACTAATAATAAAATTGTAAGGCAGGTACTTTTGGTCGTCTAAGCAACTTTGGTGCTCATTGCGAGCCCCGTGCTGAGGGCCTTTTGCTCCTCTGAGCACCCTCTGCACTCATTGTGAGCCCTGTACGACTTAAGCAGTGAGCGCGGAAGAGATAGGCGCTCATCCCTACAACCCGCAGGACTAAAGGTCAACAGAACTCTCAGTTACACAATTCCCAATGCGAGACCTGTAGCAGTTTGAAAAAATCAAGTGTAAAAATTCTGGCCATATGACATGTTGCATTGTCCTGCTGGAAGATCCCATCCGCTCCAGGGAAGATCTGCAAGGATGAATAGATAACCCTATCAGTTGAGAATGTCTTCTTGAGGGATGAGTGGACCCAGACAATGCCAAGAAAATATTTCCCAGACCATAACGCTGCCGCCACAAGCTTGTGTTCTTGCAGAGTGCTTGTTCTTGGAGATTTCGAGCCTGACACACCAACGACCGTACAGTTGATGGAGCAGAAAACATGACTCATCAGAGAAGACAACCCTTTGACAATCAGAAGAGGTCCAATGAAGGTACTAAACCCTCGTCAGCATGGGGGGAGTGACCAGCTGTTTGCTTCAGAGCCCCATACGCTGTACTGTCATTTTAGACCCCTGGATCGTTTGGACGGCAAGTTGCTCAACTATAGCGTGTCGGTTGGCCCTCACACAGCTTTGCAGCTCCACAGTTTATTCCCAATGGTCCTCATTGTCCAGTCACAGTACACTTTAACCACAACAGCACACGAACAGTTCAAAAACTGTGCCATTTCAGAAATACTGCCACTCTTGGCCTGAAAGCCAATGATCATCCAATGTTCAAAGCCAAAAAAAATTGCATGGTTTACCCATGACAGCGATAGTTAATATGTTTGCAAAATGCCTACATCACCTTATATACCCACCAAGGCGCTGCTGATTTCAAAAGTAGGCGGTGATCATTACAATGTGACTCGACCCTGTAGTTTACAAAGTGTGTGTATATATATATATATATATATATATATATATATATATATACACACACATACATATATATGTTTGTGTGTGTGTGTGTGTGTATATATATATATATATATATATATATATCAGATATAATAGTTGTCAAACTACAAGACATCGTCACGCTTTGCTTGGTGCGTACGACTTTGGCGATGAGAGCCAAAGGCGCTCATTACTTGCGAAAAAAATACAATACAACAAAAACATCACACACAGCACGGGGGAACAGCCAGGACGTCCGGGAGTGAGGTAGAATGCAAATTTAAGTCGATTTGGCCGAGTTTCGGCACTTGAAAATCCCCTAAGTGAGAAAAAAAATGAAAACTAGGCTACACGACCCTGGAACGTACGAGGTACAAAATACACTATTACAAAGGGGGGGGGGGGGGGGGGGGGAAATATGAACCACGCAAACCAAAAAACACTGGGCCCTCAAGTCCTTTCAGTACAGTTAGTGAAGTTATATTCTATTTTTTTTAATCTAATTATTGTTTTCTTATTTATGTCTATTTAGTTAAGGTTTTGTATCAAAAAAACAAGACCATCAGTTCAAAGTAAAATGTGAAATCTCTGGGGTTTGAAATGGATTAATACAATTTATATGGATCCCTAGGGGAAATCCTTGTTTGGTACTCAACCTACCTTCTGGAACGGAGAGAAGAGAGAGAGAAGATAGAAGGAAGAGGAAGAGAGAGAGAGAGAGAGAGAGCGCTCTGGCGCACTGCACCACTGGTAGCTCCGCCCCTGCAGGTTACATAGCTAGACAAGTATGCTGTACAAATTCCTATTACTGTTCACTGGCTGACTGGGGCAAGCCCCAGAAAAAGTTTTGTATAATTGTTTTCTGATTTGGGAATATCATTTGGAAAAAGAAAACGCACAATTTCTACAACATGTATTACTATTTTTCAAGCATGCCCACAGGATATATAAACTCCAGAACTCTCCACTCTGAATAAATCATTGTGTCTGGAGTGGAGCCACCCAGGAGGGAGTGCTATCAAGATTGATATACCACAAATGCAATTTGACAGTGGGTGGGTGATGAATATGTTTTGTATATGGATAGCAGCTCAGGTTACACTACTTCCTGCTATTTGGCACTGCTCCCTGGGTGGGTCCACTCCATACACAATATTTCACTCAGGAGTTCAAAAGATCCAGGTTTATATAGCCTTAGGGGTAGCTGAAAATAGTAATTGTTCAAATGCACCGTAAAAGTCTAAAGAATGTTTTATCTTATTAAGCCTTTCCTAACTATTCATTGTGTGTGTTGGTGTTCAGTCGTATCTGACTCTCGGTGACCATGTGGACAGCAGCACAAAGTGACATCTGTCTGTGTTTATGGTTGCGCTTATCCATATGGTTTTCTTGGCAAGGATACTGCCCAGCATCACCATGTACATTAAAATAAATGGGCAAAAAGCAACAAAGAAAAGTAGATCTTCAAAATATAAACGACAAATGGTTTTGTCAGTCATGGCCCCTCCATTTTGTCAGTCATGCCCCTCCATTTCTCTTGTTGTCTGTTATTACCCAGATCCCATCCACCATGCTGTAATCATGCTCCAGGTAATCTGGTACACATACATAATGCATACTTGTTTTTTTATCAGGGTGAAATAGGGTGGCCATTGTGTAACAACAATTGCCCTACACCCAGGCCTCTCGTCATCCAAACACCAGCACCACGAGGTTAGATAAAATAGTGTATCATGAAAGAGGCAAACAGTACACAGCGTGGTAATAGTGACAGGTGTGGTGTGCCTTCTCTGATAATCACTGATAACTGTGCTTGCTGCACCCTTTTATTGTAGTATATCCAAAAACGTTATACAAGCAGCCAGTAACTGAGCCTGCCCTGCCAGTCACTCCCACTCTCTGAGGCACTACCCGCCTGATTTACTACTACTCCTGCTAAGTCACGCCCACCAGGCAGGCACACTGACGTCACACGGGCGGTACCGCCCCCTCATATCTTGGTGTCCCGCTATCTGCACTGTACCTAATCCCTGCACACTGTGGAGGAGCAGCAGCAGTGACAGGAGGTGCAGCCAATACTGTTAGTGCCATCCTGAATCAGTGTCTGCACTGGAAATAAAGGTAGGGGCACATAATGTTACACAACATACAGGAATATTCTGCTGATTCATAATGTTATAAAGGAACTGCACTTATATGCATATATAAATATACATATCCTATATATATATATATATATATATATATATATATATATATACATACATACATATATGTGTGTATATATATATATATATATATATTATACTTTTGTATCCTTTATTTCTAATGCTAGATTGTAAGTAGAGAGTTTCCAATCTTGTAGGGTGCTTTGGGGAAAAAAGCACTTTCTACAAAGATTCTAAGCTCAAAACAGTGCCTCTATTTTCTGCAGTTTGTTAAAATTATATTTTCCCTGTTCTTTTCCCCTGTATAGCGCTCCAGAATATGTTGGCACGTTACAAATAAAAGTAATAATAACAATAATGCTCCAACATATTCCTTAGCACTATACAGCAGTTAAGCGCAAGACAAAAAAGCTAACTTTAACACATTGCAAAAGAATGGTGAGCCCTGTCATATATATATATATATATATATATATATATATATATATATATATATATATATTCTGACTTGATCAAGAGGTGTATCTCAAAGCAAGCTTGTAACTGGAATGTTTGTCCAATAAAAAAGGTATCACTTTAAACTCCAATACCATGATTACTCATATATATATATATATAATATATATATATATATATATATATATATATATATCAAATGTATAACTTTCCTAAACATTAAAAATGAGAAGAAATAACAATAGAGCAATGTTTTTTTATTTTTTTTAAATCACATAATTATTTAATGATTATGTATATTTACCGTATATACTGGTTGTTTTAGATTTCTATTTTGTGCAAGATGTAATTATGTTTTTTGTAGCTTGCACCACCTTTGTAAGGGAAACTTGTAATAGGACAGTTTTTTGTTGTGTTTCTTATTGCATATATGGCTATATGCACTATATTCCTCATTAGTATGACCTGTCACACGTCTTATGTTATACTATGGAGCCTTTCTAACGCTGTATAGATCACTGTAGAATATGATAGGAATTGCATAGATCTCTCCTCTCATTAGTGAGACTTGTTACACAGCAATGTCTATAGCATTTTTTCAGGAAAGTGCATAACAATTGAGTAAAATCGGGCAAACCAGCTAGTTGTTTTTCCATTGTTGACCTTTGCACATCCTGGAAGTATATCTACAGCAAGGGTTATAGATGGAAATGGTTCTATATTCTTTGTAATCATTAAATTACTTTAACTTGTTTCCTACACCATAATACTGAGAAAAAGATTATATATGGTGAGTATTGTGTTCGCTGACTTCTCAGACATACAAGATGGCGACTATTGTGTTTTTTTTCAAACTAGCTGAGATCATAGTGTGTGTGTGTATGTATATATATATATATATATATATATATATATATATATATATATATATATATATATATATATATATATAAAATCACATATATAGTTGTCAGTGTTGGTGGCGTTTGCGATGTTGGTAACACAGTTGCAACCTTGCGAAGCGAGCCAGCAGAGCCGTCACACATGCAAGCCTCGTAAGTCGAAAAATTCTAAAAACAAAAAAATTAATTTGACAAATATAATAACACACTCACAGACCGCACAGGGGGAGAAAGCCAGGAAGCCTGGGAGTGAGGTTGCAAGCAAATGTAAGCCATATTTGGGGGTTTTCGTCAATCCAAAATCAGCTAAGCGCGGAAAAAAATGGCGGACAAAAAACGTAAATATTTCTGAAGCTGGATGAAAACGAGGCTGAGCAAAGCCAGGCACGCAGGACTTAGAGAATACACAACGGCAAAGACAGTAACACTTACACCAACAACACCAGCCACGCAGTACTTTGAAAACAAAACAAACGGCCTTCAGCACGTAACACGTTATAGCAGTTATTTCTTTATTCATCAGACACACATGCCATTCCCAAGCACTAAACTTTCAGGTTAATGAAACCTGCAATGAGCGGCCCGTATAGTAGGCAGGAGGAAAGGCTCTGCTCATTGCGAGCCACGAGATGAGCGCCAAAGGCACTCATCACGGGGCTCACAATGAGCACCACGAGCGAGAGAGCCATGCGATGAGCACCAAAGGTGCCCAGAGGAGCAAAAGCCTCACATTGTGTGGCAAACAGCATTGACAACCTTACTATTTTAATCCCATTATTGACGGGCAAGTAGCTAGTGTGTATATATATATATATATATATATATGTATATGTATGTAACTCATATACACTTCTAGCATCCTGAATGCTCCCCGGAAATGACTTCTTATTTAGTGCAAGCCGTGTCGGTCACTTACATGTTATTACAGAAGTCTCTGACACTACCATTACTTTCTTGCCATTGTCGCTACAACTTGTTTCTGCCCTTTAGCCCTCCTAAACAAATTATTCAGAGTTTGTGCTACAATTTTATGCAAACGACCAACTCCTGGATACTAATTGGCTGCTTTGACGTGCTTATTAATATCACAGCCTGCTTCTATGTCTCTGTGGTGGCAAAAGGAATGCCCTCCAATGTAATCATGGATTTAAACTACATCCTTCACCCTTATCAAGTATTTTGAGCTGCACATTAGCGTAAAGGAGTCACAAAAACAAAAATACTAAGTATCTCAGGAATTATTTATTGTATAGAAAAAAAAGGTGTTGTGAGGTGTATTGTTGTTCTGTCCTTCAGTCATGTCTGACTCTCAGTGACCATATGGACGGAGCACGCTAGGCACATCTGTCTGTGTTTTTGGTTGTTCTTATCCATATGGTTTTCATGGCAAAGATACTGGAGTGGGTTGCCTGTTCCTTCTTTAATGGACCGCAATGTGTCTGACCTCTCTGCTATGACCTGCCCTTCTTGGGTGACCCTACATAGTATAGCTCAAAGCTTCATTGAGGCACACCAGCCCCTTCACCACGACAAGGTAGCGATCCAGAAGGGGTGTGAGCTGTATAGACAGTTGTTAAAGATTTTTAAGATTAAATTAATTTTCCTGTTGGGATGACAGTACTTTAAAGTGATCAAGAATTGGCATTTAAGTTATTTCTTTAAAAGCCACTGAAGTCTTCCATAAAGAAACTGCATAGATAATATAAATATATCATACAGGTGATGTCGGGAAAAGTATTTTAG
Organism: Discoglossus pictus; assembly: GCA_027410445.1. Taxonomy (NCBI): domain Eukaryota; kingdom Metazoa; phylum Chordata; class Amphibia; order Anura; family Alytidae; genus Discoglossus; species Discoglossus pictus. The sequence goes on from CM050163.1 coordinate 204,264,867, forward strand.
AAAAGTGTTTAGAACTGGTTTTAATAGGTTGAATCCTCTTTCATTGCTTCTCTTTTTTATACATTAATATTTTTTATGTAGTTTAAATCAGGGGTTGGCAAATTTATCTGAAACTTAGGAGCTAGCCAGTTAGTTAGCAGTCAGGCAAACAATTTCTATGAGCCGAGTTGTGCATTATATGTATATTAACTAAAAATGTAGGCGCCAGTCCCAGGTATTTGTCAAGCCCTGGTTTAAATATAACAACCTTTTATAGTTAGCATACATTTTTTCAGGTTTATTGTGTAACCAAAATAAAAAATGTAAAAAAAGAGGTATATGATGGGACACAAACCCACATGTGCCATTTCACAGTCTACTCACTTAAGCGCTAGGCTAAGAGCCTACATGCTTTGTAATGAGTGAAAAAGAACAATATAACTAAAATAGATATGGGAGATCTAGAGTTTAGAAATTATAAGGAAAGTCTTCATGACCTGAATATGTATAGTTTAGAGGAGAGGGGTGATACAAAACCTTCAAATACAGTAGACCCTCGGTACTCGACATCCTTAAAACTCGTCGATTTCGGTATTCTACGCATGTTGATGAGCAAAAAAAAATACATTGGCACTTGGCAATTCCTTTATACTCCATGTGCTTACTAAAACTAATTTACATGACTTCTTATGTGAGTTTGGTACTTGATGTGTTTGCCACTCGTTGTGCCTTCTGGAACCAAGTATCTTCCAAAAAAGGAGGGATGCAAGAATAGGAAGAGTAGAGGTAGAGTAGTGGATACATGGAACAGACTTCAGTGGAAGTGGTTGAGTTAAACAATTTAAGCATACCCTGGATAAATGCAAGGCTATTGCTAGGCTTAATTAAGCCAAACTTTTTGGTAGATAGAATGGGCAAGCTTGATGGTTCTTATCTGCTGACAAATGTGTGTTTCTAGTTGAGCCAGAAACAAAACAGAGAGACCAAACCAAGGAGGTAGATTCAAATGCTATTTCTTGCTATCTTTTTGTGGGTTATTTATTTAACAGATTCCTTACTTTATAGTAATTCAAAAAACGTATTCAATAATTATCACTAATTTCATCCAAAAAATATTTATGTAATCAGTAGGGGTTTTTGGTTAGAAAAATTATGATAAACTAATCAAATTAATGTTGTACCTTAAACTCTTACTTTCTCATTGTTTTAATGAAAAATAATATCATTATATAAATGAATTGAGATTCTCAGTAGGAAATAAGTGTGGCTGTTGCCATAGTAGTAATTGCCCGGGGAGTTTTTTCAGGTTTATAAATACCTGGTAGCTGTCAAACTATATATGGATACATATGTATTTGTGCCTTTACTGCTTTCCAGGAATGCACCTGTCGCATCATCTGGGTAAACACCCTATCGTCTACCTGTGTAATCTTGCAGCAAGCGCACCAAACAATGGAAGACAATTACCCTCAAATGCTCATGTCTTTGGGATGCAGAACACTAGGCTGATACCACATATAATACACTACATTTTTATTTAGTTTTGCACTCATTTGAACGGAGGACAGCTGCAGATATGTTCATCAATAATCTGTATGTAACTGTGATTAATGGTGGTGGTTTATTTAATGCCAAGCGCTCCTTATCCCTTTTTGTTTCTGATGACCAGCAGATAAGTTTTCAGGGACCAGCCCTGATCGTAGGACCAGATTTTGAGAACTACTTATCTAAACTGCAACCTACCTTACTGCTTTTAAAATAAAGCTGTTGAGAGCGAGTGTTTCTAATCCGCTCCGTGGTCAAATAGTTTCCCACTTTTTATATTGTGCCATGATTATAGTTGGGTAACAAGTCACACACATATTCTGTTCAGTTCAATTTGAGACCACACAAGATAAGAGTGGCATTAAAGTCAAAGTGGATGTTAGAAAGTGGACAATGAGGTGAGTGTTTTTGTAGGATAAGGATGAGTGATGTGTTTTTGTGGGAAACATCATGAGGATCTTCCGAGGGCAGCAAGTAACTCCTGGATCCTCAGATACCCACCAGTGGTTGCCATACCTGTCCTCTGGGCACCATGTTTATTTTTGTCCAGGACATACTTGCACTTGAGATCCATCTGCGCTAAGTGTTTATACAATGCAAAACATTACCAGGAAAAGTGTTTCTTTAAAGAACAGTGTGAAAATTGCATTTAAAGGGCTACTGTAGTGCTCATACATTTCTTATTTCTGTTTTTAACGGATTAGCATTTCAACATTTTTTCAAACTTGCATCAGGCATGCTTCTCTCCACCCCTATCAGCTGTCCATGTGTGTAGGGAAGCACAGAAGGCTGTCCTGATAGGAGTCACCTGCCTCCTTCCCTGCAGTAAGCACTGCAGGCAAACTTTGATGAATCTGAAAAAAAACTAGGACTTCCTAATGAGCAGATCCTTTCCAACCCGCCTAGTAGGTGTGGTGAGAATTAACTCTACTGAAGGTCAATAAAAGTTTTAAAAGCTATACTGATTTATTTATTTTATTTCTTTTTCAAATACGGATTGTAATAATAAATAATTAAAACTCTGATATATGAGCACTACAGTGGTCCTTTTATTTTTTAAAGGAAACCGGGGTAGTTTAGCCTACTACATGATATCCTTGATTTTTTTTGTAACTGTTATGGAATGGATCACATGCCCCATATTTTAGGAAGTCTTTTTTTGCCCATGCAGTAACTTTAAATGAATAAAACAAACTGAAAGGAAATCCTTTTTTCTACACTGCAGCATTTTATGTATGTTTAGTACTAGCTAAGACTTAACATAACAATCATTATCTTTCTGTCGTTTCTTGGGCCAATATAACAATGTCAGGCTATTCCTTTTTTATTTTTATATATTTTTTATTGAAGTAGTATTGAATATACATTTGCAGATCACACAATGACATACGTGTTTGAGATAGGATATCAAGTTTCATTGTTTTTGTATTCACCTATGAGTTCAATTTTAAATAAAGTAAGGTAAACATATACAGCCTTATTAAATTGTGATTCGGCCAATTGAATAGGGCTCTATATAAGCACATATCATATTTTTTTTACAGAAGTTTTTAGTTAGTGAATACTTTGCTTTTGGATAAAAGTTCACTAACTAAAAACGTCTGTAAAAAAATATGCTCTGTGTTTATATAGAGCCCTATTCAATTGGCCAAATCGCAACTGAATGAGGCCCCATGTGAGGAGATGGGAATTATATGTGTGTGTGAGAAGTTGATTAGAGTGTCAGTTCTACAACGACCATGCGTGATCAGAGGGAGGTTGCACAGACAGTTTTTACATAGTGGATCTATACCCAGTCCTGGGAAGCGTAGCATGGTGGGTTTGTTGCAACATATAGTTTAGGTTAGGCTACCCTTTACCCCATTACTTTCCTGAAGAAGAGTTGGTTAGGTTTGGTTTCTGTGCTTTGCTCTCGTATGACTGCTCCATGGGGAGGCACAATATTCTTCCTCAAATGTAAAATATGCTGGTCAGCAATTAGTGATGAGGTCAAGCACAGATTGGGATCACATATCTTGTGATCAGAGCTTCCACACTGCAGAAGGTTGTGATAAACATTGGTACTCGTATTTGAAGCCATGTTGTGCAAGAAAAAGAAAGTTGTAGTTTGTACAGACGCAAGAGACTTCATGGCATCCAATTTAATAAAGTAAATGCAAGCAAACTATGACTAGAATTGCTGAACAATGTTTTGGTAGAAGTAGGTTGTGGTACACACACACGGTTTAAAGCTGTAGGCTGTTAGTTGCTATGTGAATATCGAGGTCTATTACAATATATTAGACAACTATGAATGATTTCTTGATTTGTTTTCCCTTATTTAGTTTAATAAGGCTATCAAACTGCTGCTTTTTTCAGGGATAAAGTAGTCTCTTAATGAAATAAATGAGAGCAATTGTTGCTTAATCTGTGAGAATTGATGGCACAGCAGTCCTTTGTAATGAGCAGATTAGCAACATGTACAGTTATAGGATAGGTTCCAGCACAATGGAAGCAAACCAGTAATATCAGTCTCTGTTAGGAACTTTAGGGGCTAGGAGGGGTATTTTGCAGAGGTTTAGAAACACATACAAAATAATCTGAGATGTAGTACAGTTTTCCTCTTAGCAATATACACTGTTTGCTTAAACTACATGAACAATTACTGATTTTATGGAAAGGCCGTTTTCAAGATGAAATCAGTATAGGGATCTCCCTTGCCTGGTCTCACGTGGTCCTGGCATTTATTAATGAAAGCTACTTGAAGTCTGCTTAGGTTACAAAGCCCTGTGGGTAAAGAATATGGCTGCTGCAGAGATATTCAGAATGGTGGCTGCATGCTTCAGCGCAGATATGGGCAGCCATTGATGCCAATAGGCGCATGTGCTCCTCTCTGATTAGGGTGTGCCCATTTTGGCAGATCCTGCTGTCCTTTAGAAAGCGGATTGTGGAATTAAACAAGGTGCAGATTCTGACCCCAGTGCCCCTAATGTTCTGGGCAATGGAAGAAGCTCTTGCAACAATATTGATCGATATTTTTAATTGTTTAGGATTGCATTGAGCTGAGCTGGAGGAGTGTTAAAAATGTGGCCATCTTGAAAGCCCGCCTCTCTAGATCCAGCCTTTTATTTTTAACTTTTTATATTAAATTTTGCTTTAATGGTGGTAAACATTTGCTCTCTTTTCTAACCAGATTAAACACCTCAGAAAAATGAGAGGAAATTTGGATATGTTTTAGATCTATATTCAGTTCTATGGAAATACTGTTACTGTGAACAGCCACTTAGTAAAAGAGCAAGTTCCAGTAACCCATCTCCTCATGCTACAGGCTGATTAATCACTCATGCATGTGTGCTAAATATAGGATTTCTCCAAAATGCCCATGACTTGTATATCTACTACTGTTGTTTGCATGCTGTTACAAAGATGTGAAGTTTTTCCCAAACAGCAACAGTCCTTTTAAAAGTGTGTGTGTTTTTTATTTTATTCAAAGAAAAGCTAAAAGCTGACTCTCCACTTTCCTTGCAGGAGGGTCATTCCAACAACATGGCTCTCAAGCAGCCTCAAACCGCTGTCCAAATGACAGAACATCCTATTAATGGACTCCATGTCGGAGAGGTTCTTTCCAAAGTACGTGGAGGATCTACCCTCACCTTCCATAACATCAACTACAGAGTGAAAGTGAAGACTGGCTTTTTGTGTTGTAAGAAGATTGTGAAGAGAGACATCTTGAAAGATATCAAGTAAGTGCTTATTTTTCACCCTAATCTGAATCATACAGGCAGTATTGAAGCAAGATATTCATCTTTTTTATATACAGTATTTGTTTTCCTCCCCTTTTTTTAAATATTTTTTTCGGCTTCCAGCTTTGGATTTGAGATAAAGAAACCCATTAGTGTATGTGGGGCACACCTCAAGTGGGCTCTATGCCCAGAAACTACTAAATGTATAGCATGTCTCTTTAAAGGGCCACTGTAGTTATCATACAGTAGGGTTTAATTTGTTCATTTTAATCACTAATTAACTATAAAATCAGTATTAGTGTTACAGCCTTTAGCATACACTTCTTTCCACCCTAGCTGGCGATGATCTGTCCAGGAGGCTTTCCTCATCGCAATCTTTTATCTGCCTTGGTCCCTACAGGGAAATTTGGAGTGATAGGAACCCATTCTAAAAAACTCCTTTCCCACCTTCTAATCAGCTTTTAAGAGTTGCATTAAATACTGATTTTACTGCTAATCACTTTCAAAGGACATGGAAATATATATAATTGTTGCATCTGATAGAGGAGATTTGATAATGTTTTTTTTTTTTTAATAAAGGTTTCAGAGTACAACAACTTATTCAGAAGTTTAAATTGCCCTCAGAACATGAGAAAATCCAGAGATTGCCAAATCTTTATAGGGTTCATGCAACCTTTTTTATGGTACTCTTGGTGAGATAAGTGATTGTAAAAACATAATTTACAGTGCACATTTGCGGAAATTGTGAAGGTGTGATATATGAACATAATACACAGAGATGTGGGTATTTTAAACACACTGACAGATCAAGTCATTCCTTGACTAAAGATAAAGAAAGAAAGTTATGAAATGCACTATTGTGCAATTATTCCTAAATCCATAATTTTTAGTGGATATAATTCACTTGGGCATGGAAGGTTTCTGGATTTCTGGAATATAATATACTTATGTATCCATTTTACGTTTATATACTTTATTTTATTAAGAATTGTGTAAAAGCTCTGTATTTTCTGCCTAAAATCTTACAAATATTTGCTAACTGGTTTCTCCCCTCAACAGCTCATAGTAACCAATCACTGGCACCCTTCTGCAACATGCTACTTGAATGAGGTTACTAACAGGCTAATTTGAAACACTGCACTTCATTCTGTATATTAATGAGCTGCATGCACTACAGAGGGCAAACAGGTACAAATGTAATGATTTTAGGCAGAAAGTACATAAAAGTAAATAGATATATTGGTATATGATATTCCTAGTGAAATCCAGAAACCGTCCATGTCCCGTTACCTGCGTGCTGCTCGTGAGAATTCTCAGGAACTCTGCTTTCAGAAGCTAAAACTGGATATTTTCCTTTGTCTTATTGTTTGGGTGGGTTTTATTTTCCTTAGTGCATGAAATAGTGGGTCTGCTGTGTACCTTCAATCCAGCATGGTGCTTCCTAAACCGGAAAGTCCCGTTTCTTTGGTTTGGGGAACAAGCATTGGATGCCTCTGTGTTTTTATTGTTTAATCATAGTCATGTATGAGTATTTGTTGTAAGAATACACTTGCCCAGCATGTTCTTTGACCAATAGTTTTTGAGAAAAGCTGCTACACAACATCATTTCTTATGTTTATTCAACTAGATTGAGCTGCTAGCAAGATGAGTAATGGAGTTCAGGTAGTGATTGTCACACTAGTGTTTTGTTTTGCTTTTTTTTTTTTTTTTTATCTCATTGCATATCATACAGAGATGTGGTGTAGTGGGTAGAAGCCTATCATTTTAGAATTGTAGGTCCTCCGTTCACATGTTCTTTCCTTTTTTTTTCTTTTTACATTACCATTGTTTATTTAGTCTTTAATTTAGTTAAATAAATTATTTTAAAAGCAGCTCATGAAGACAGTGTAGCTCATTGTGGAATGTAATATTCCTCAAATACAGTTGTGCAGTACTAAAGAATGCTAGACTCAACTGATTCAGTTGTGGATCATGGCCAGGGTGTCATGTCCTTGTTTTTCAAATATTAGTTGTTCTCTCGGTTATATCCAGTGAGCAAGCATGAAAAGCATGCCTCCCAACTGTCCCTATTTTCCTAAGTAATTCCCTATGACTTCCCAAATGTTCCTAATTTGAAGACAAGAACCACATTTGGGGACAAATTCTTCTTTCAGTCCTGAACATACCCCTATTTGGCCTGTTGGTTTCTCTCAAAGTCCAAGTGGTCAGAAGTATGCCTGTTCTGTAGTATATTTGTGATGTCTAGATTAGTGTATGCCATTAGATTGCTCATTGTGGTTAAGGACTGTACTTGGTAGTGTATCCTTTCTCGACATATATAAGTCCTTAATGGGCAACCTTCAGCCCCTGAGGGCCCCACAGTGCTTTAAATCTTTTTTTTATTTTGACCAAAGCAAAATGATAAAATTGCTTAGGAAAGGAATTAAATGGTAGTATTATGTTTAGATAATGAGAAGTAGTATTTAGGAGTACACCTGGGTATTTATTTGTTTTTAGAGAAAGATAATGGACTGTGTATTTCTGAAGATGGGCATGCTGTCCAACTTCTGAAAGCATGTTGGGGGCCACATGTGAAGTGCCGCAGTCCCCAGTCCACCATTGATGTAAGCGTTCCATTTTAGCAACTTGAAATGTTTGTACATTATTTTTAAATATAAACCATACAAAGAGTAGAGATCAATGTATGGTTACACCATATTGTAACCTATAATTTTGTTTTCTGCTATTTTGTGGCTTTTAGACAAGAAATGAGGGAGATGATCATAATAATTTTACAATGTGTCTAATAACAAGCAATAGCACAACACTGTATACTACTTGTATTTATCTGGGAAACCAGGGTGTACCTGTAAGTTCTCATAATAATCTTATATGTTTTACTCGCACATCAGACACAGAAATGTAAGGTTATGACATATATATATATATATATATATATATATATATATATATATATATATATATATATATATATATATATATATATATATGTGCAAGCACTATACCATAGTAGCTAGAGACCTGAAAATTTGAGAAACAAAGATGATTTATTTGAAGCCGCTCCATCAATTCAACTTTGAAATGAAAATACATAAAAATAAATGTAATTTAAAATGGGTATTGAACATTTTTTGTGGAAGTGGTAAGATGTAATCCGATTAAACAAAATATCTCTTTTAGATATCAAAAAATACTGCTTTGCTGAAATGGTTCACTGTTTAATTATTACTTAGCATAATTGGTATGGCCCGACTGCTAAGTATATCCCTGCTAATCTGGAAAGTACTATTTTGACTTTTTCTGGGATAAAGGCTAAATTCATAATATGTAAATAAAAAGTGTAGAGACCTGATTATCTGGTTTCAGGTGCTAATCACATTCCAAGCTTGAACCCTATGGTTTTGTACCATCTATTGTTCATACAATAGATATGACTAAGAGGTAAAGAAGGGGAATAAAAGGGAAGCACAAGAAGAAATCACATAATATCCAAATACATAGCTTTTGTTAGTCAAAGTATCATTAATAAATATTCTTTAAAAAAAAAAAAAGAAAAGAAAATGCAACACATGTTCTGTCACTGTATCCAACATTATAGCACATCAAACTAGATTCCATTACAATATACCTTCATTGCCCAATAGTTTTATATCCTTAGATATTTCTTGCAAGTTATCTTGCATGAGATCACAGACCTAAAAAGGTATACCATCTCTTTGAGAATTAACCCTAATTACTCTTAAATATTTCCGCTAATTTTTCCATTTCAGCATTTTCATTCAGTCTTTTGTAAAACTTTGATTTGCGGTAGGACTGTTTGTTGGTTGCAGACCACGGCAACTTTTCCAAAAGCTTTGAACATTTTTTTATTTGCTGGTGAATATCACAACAAATATGATTTTGATTGTAGCTAGGATTGATAATGGTTTAAGATGCAGGACTTGAAAATAGGGAACTCACAAAAAATATTACAGATAATTGACCAGATGTACTGAATAATTTAGTTTATTTCAGTAATTAACATGTAGAATTAACATTTACCTACAGTTATTTCAGACTGTGCTAGATTTACTATATTGTTATGGGAACCTCTCCATTGCTATGTCTTCTAAGCTGTGACTTCTCCAAGAGTTCACTTCACCCATTTGTCGCTATGACCCTATTGATATCTGATTACTGTTTGTATGTGTTTAGTGTCAAAACTTACCCCTTGGTATGTGACTTTCTGTTTCCTGTACTTGTTACAGCTTCAGGTATGTTAATGATTACATACTTCAGGTTGGATCAGTGGACACTGTCACGAAGAGGCTTGTTGTATAACCTCTCACACACAGATACCTGTACAACCTCTAGATTTAACTCTAACTGTATGCACATTACATCATCCCAGGACAATCTGCACAGTGATTGCAGTGGTTTAGATATAAAAGAATATTAAATGTTTGGGCATGTTATATTTTTAAGGAGCTAAGCGCATTTTTTACAAGAGCGATGATCACGTTTAATACAATACTGAATAATCAGTATCACATATAATAGTTGTCAAACTGCGAGTTGTCGTCACGTTTGCGAGGGCCGCAACTGCCGGACGACAACTCGCTGTTTGACAGCTCCCACTGCCAAAACTCACATTGACTCTGCTCAGGACCGAACAGCTGACAAACAATGCTTCCCAAAGACACCCCAAATATACAAACCCCCACACACGGGCATTCCCCTTTAAGGCACAAACCCCTCCATACACACAGAGACCACAAAAACACCTTCACCCCCCATAAAATCTCACGCTCACCTAATCATCATCATCATCACATATAATAGTTTTCACTGCCATAACTCACATTGACTCTACTCGCGACCGGAAGTGCTTCAGGCCACGTGGGGTTACTGTAGCGATCCCTATGAGAGATTGATAGTAGGAAGCATCAGTGTGTGACATGCCAGGCTGGGGGCGGGAGTGGACTCCAGGTTCTGACAGGAGCAGGACCTGTAATGCTGTGCATTATGTACAGGAGAGCTAGGAAAGTCCTGACAGGACATAAAGCAGGGTCTGCAATACTGTGTATTATGTAGAGGAGCGCTAGGAAGGTCCTGACATGACATAAAGCAGCGCCTGTAATGCTGTGTGTTATGTACAGGAGAGCCTGGAAGGTCCTGACATGACATAAAGCAGGGCCTGTAATAAAAGTGTCGGTTGGCCAAGGCCTGCAATGAGCGGCAAAGCCTTCGGCGCTCATTGCGAGGCCCGTAAAGTAGACGGTGGGAGAGGCTCGCAATGAGCTCCAAAGGCGCTCAACGTGTGGCCCGCAAGCTAGAGGGGGGAGAGCCTTGCATTGTGTGGCAAACAGCATTGCCAGCCTTCACATTTTATTGCTGTCATTTTTGACGGGCAAGTCCCTAGTATAAAATAATTCATGTATAATTTACATTTAATTGACAAAAATGCTCAACCAATGGTTCCCAGACTATTTTTTAGAGGACATCTTAAAATTGCTGATGGTTTCCACAAACCACTTGAATATTTCTGGTATGTTTTTTTTTGTCAGATTGTTGTTACACAGTTACATGTACACTCATATAGCACAGGGCAATAGACTTTCCCATCAATTTAGGGATTTTTTAGATTATTTTTTTTTTTGTCATCCCAGTTGTTTTGTTGATCTCCTGCGTTACGTTCATGGACCACTGGTGGTTCATGGACAACAGTTTGGGAACTTTTGCTCTTTAGTAGGGTTAAAGTGAAGTGTATATGTTCTTTATATTTGTGGCCAATCTGGTGGCCCTGGACTCCTTAAATGTTGCTTCTGATCACTGATTCCCTGGCTTATGATTTCTTTTGTTAAAATGAATTGCGTTTATGTTCCTTTTTTTTTCCTCCTTTTTTTTAAATATAGTAACATGTCCCTTTTTTTTAATAAGTGTAAGGGACTTGGAGACCATTTGGAGGATATTGTTAATTTTGAATACCAACTAAATAAAGGGAATCTTTCACTGTAGACTTCTATTTTGTCTTGGTGAGTGTTTGAGGTGACAGATAGTTGGCTTAGTATGCATATATTCCTCGGGTCAGTCTTCTTCTACGATATGCTACTGTGATCCCCATAATTAAAGGGACACTATAGTATCCAATCTCAAACTAAAGTAGAGCAATTATAGGAAACAAATAAAGCTGTGTCCCACGTTATTGTTCATTTGATCATCTGTAGGGTTATTCCATTTTCAGTGACTTTGTCTGTTTCATTCTCCTCCCTCTTTGTGTGTCGTAATCGATTGCACAGGTTACCTGTGGGAGAGCGCAGCACTGCTTTATTTCAGAACAGAAATTGTGGTGTATAATGAGAATTAGGAGAGAGGTTCTAGTGGTTACTTTGCACTGTTCTGAAACAAAGCAGTGCTGCTCACTCCCCACACATAAACAGGCAGGACAATAAAACAGACAGACACACTGAAAATTAAATTCTCTTAAAGGTAAGAAAATTACCAATAAAAAAGTGAGTAAAAATGCTTTTATTTATTTATTTTTGTTTTAGGGAAAATATGACTTTAATAAAAGCCCATTTTAATCAGAATGTAAAAAATAGTCAAAGATTAAAGTGTCCTTTTTAAAAGAAGTATAGACACAAGAGGTAACCAGACATTTGCTTTAAGGACTAATAATTAGAAAAAGAACACTTCATGTATTTTTCATAACCCCCTTCTTAAAAGGGAGGCCTGACAACACCAGTGACTGATAGACAGATGTTAGGGAAACACTAATGTTTGTTGATTACCTTTTTTTTTGGCAGAAATAGCACAATCTAAAAAGTACTATTGATTTGTTTTCTGGGATAAAGGTTGAACTGATACTATATAAATGAACTTGGAGTCCTGGTAATGTGTTTAAAAGATCATCACTTCAGGTTTAACCAGTTATTCACATAGCAGAGATGAACCCAACTGAACCTTTACATGGATATTCTGGAGATCCCTCCTACATGTGTTCACATGACATAAATTAGGAGGTAAATTAGGCTCACTCTAAAGTGTGTATATATCTAATGTGTGTGTGTGTGTATGTGTGTGTATATATATATATATATATATATATATATATATATATATATATATATATATAATTATATCACTAATTTGGTTGTCAGTGTTGGGATTGCTTACGATGTTGGTCAAGCCTCGCAGGATAGGCTGACCCTCCCGCCCCACTGATGCCATGGCTGCAATTAGCACCATAGGCCCTCATCGCTAGGCCCCTAGGCTCTTCCCTGCTTCACTGATCCCCCCCACCCCCGCCCCACTGATGCCCCGGCTGCGGATCCCCCCCCTGCCCCACTGATCAGCCCGTACCTGCTTCCAGGGCACGTGGCCCTGCCTGCTCCATCCTTCGGCAACTCCGGATGTGACGGGACCTCGCACTCACCTCTACCTGGTTCCAAACCCTGCCAGTAGCCTGCTGCTCGTACTCACGGTCTTCTCCTCTGCGGCTCCCGTCCTCTGGGTCCTCCGGACGCAACTACTTTCGTATTTTTGCACAATGCGCGGCTTCATCTACAAAGTTGAGGACCCAGAGGAGAGACGGTTTGTGGCGCTACTGGCAGGGTTACATCCAGGCATGAGACACAGGGAAGGGGTAGGAGAGGGAAAAGGAGACAAGGGAGGGAGAGGAGGGCGGGAAATGAGAGGAGGGGGAAATGGAGACAAGGGAGGGAGAGAAAGGGGAACAGAGACACAAGGGGGGGAGGAGACACGGGAGGGAGAGAGATGAAAGGAGACACGGGGGGAAGGGAGAGGGGCAAAGCAGACATGGGGGAGAGAGAGGGGGAAAGGAGGAACAGGAGAGGGACAGATGGGGAAAAGGAGACACGGGAGGGAGAGTGGGGGAAGGAGACACAGGGGAGGGAGAGGGGGAAAGGAGGTACAGGAGAGGTGGTGAAGGAGACACAGGGAAGGGGGGAAGAGACACAGGGGAGGGAGAGGTGGGGAAAAGACAAATGGTGGGTTGGCCAATACAAGTGGCAGGTTGGCCAAGGACAGCAATGACCGGCAAAGCCGCTCATTGTGCGGCTCGCAATGATCGCCCTGGGACCCGTAACGTAGATGCTGTTTACAGGGGGGAGAGCCAAGCATTGTGTGGCAAACAGCATTGCCAGCTTTCAAATTGTATTCCCATCATTGTTGACGGGCAATTTACTAGTATCTTAATAATTCGGTGTTAGAAGACCAGTTGTCGGAGCCTTTGGCTTGGTTTGTCAAGCCCTGATTATTCTATATTTATCAGCCTAGCTATTAAAATACTCTCTATGGGCCTCATTCATTTGCGATTTGGCCAATTGAATAGGGCTCTAAATAAGCACATAGCATATTTTTTTTGAATAAGTTTTTAGTTGGTGAAAACCTTGCTTTTGGATGGATGTTTACTAAGTAAAAACTTCTTTAAAAACATATGTTATGTGCTTATTTAGAGCCCTATTCAATTGGCCAAATTGCAATTGAATGAGGGCCTTTGTATATAGTGCATTAATGATTGATGTATATACACCCCATTTTTTGTTTAAAATTGTAAATCCTACCTCCCCTTTCTCGTAAAGCATTGTAACAATTTTTGGAGTTATGCATCTTCTTTTTAAATATTTTATACTTGAAGTAGGGTGTAATTTATTTTTTTATTTTTTTGCAAATTCATTCTCAGTTTGGGGATCTTTTGACAATACCCAGTTTTGCTTAGTCATGTGTAATTGTGCAATGTGTGTTTCTAAAATCTGGTGTGCTAGTACATTTCTTTTATGCGCAAGTTTCTCCTTGCATTAATTTCATATTCTGTGTGTGTGTGTGTGTGTATATATATATATATATATATATATATATATATATATATATATATATATATATATATATATATATATATATGTATGTATGTATGTATGTATGTATGTATGTATGTATGTATGTATGTATGTATGTATGTATGTATGTGTGTGTATATATACATGCACACTAGATTTACTTTATTTGGGATCTAATTTCAATTATTTTAGAATCACTGACCCAAGTTTTTTTGATTTCATCAAGCTGACATTATTCTGCAGCTTTTGTTTTTATTTGGATTCAGATCTTTATTTAAATATTACAAAATACATAAGGCCAATGGCTTTACAGACATTTATACAAAACAAAATGGCATTCTTCTATAAAGTATCACCTACACATTTTGCTGGCAGAGAAAAAATAAGCATTTTTCTTGCGTCAATATTCCCGTAATATCCCACCGGCTTTCCCCACTGCATTTTTTCATTGCATGTCTAGGTATAATTAGTCTATAATAATTCACTAGTCCATATTACATATTTGTTGCTCTTATCCAATGCGATTAGTTGAATATACTGTTTTTAGTTGCACTATGTTTTTGTTTTTAGTATATTTCATATACTATAGCCCACTGATCCAGTATTTAGCAGCATTTGCTGATGAGATGATTGACCTATATGTCTAAGCTTTTATGACTGAACATTGTTTGCTGATTAGTTCTTTATGATCGCCACAAAACTGGTGGTTAATTTACTGATTCATGTCTAGTGAGGACTGTCATTTATCTCTGTTGCACCACATTGCCTCGTGTACTTTCTCTACACGCCTGAACTGTTATACAAGTAAAGCAGTGGGTGTAATAAAATACATATTTTGTTGACCTGTGCAAACTGAGGAGTTAATATTTAGCGAATATTACTCAGTAGGTAAGAGGTCTGTAATCTGTTATGTGATCGAGTTTAGTGCCCTGACCTCAGAATATGGTGTCATATTGTAGCTACAGAACACTCCTTAGTGTTGTATAACATGGAGGAAACGCCTAATCACATAGCGCTACGTGGTCTGATGTACTAGCTACCCCCTACTGTTCTTTCAGGATATTGATTTGATATTATAAATTGATTCATTGTTCACTTATGCAGGCTTTCCTTTTTATATTCAACTAGCGAATTGCCTGTCAAAAAATGACGGCAATGAAATTGTAAGGGAGCTAAGGGTGCTTGGTGTATATAATGTGGCTGATGTAGCGTCGTTCGTTTTCGATGTCGTGCAAGTATTTCGTAATATTATTTTTCTATGTCGTGTGAGTTTTTGGAAATATTCATAGCTGTTTGGTGCGCTTTTGCGGAATATCCGTAGGTGTTTGGTGGTGTTTTGCGTGTTTATGGTAGTGTTTTGCGTGTTTAGGGACCTTTAGCCTCATTTTCGTTTTGTTCGGCGGCCATTTTTTCTCTTGCTTAGGTGATTTTCGGGTCTCTAAACTCCGAAATTTGTGCTTAAATAGAGGTGTAACTTCCATTGCAGAGGTCCTGGGTGCCCCCTTGCTGTGATTAACCTTTTTATGTGTTTGTTGTTTGTATTTGTTGTGTTTGTAATGTTTTTGGGGTTGCGCGGGTTGCGTCCTTGTTTTCTAATCTCGTAGGTAGTTTTCGGCAAATACGTAGGTGTTTGGTGGTGTTTTGCGTCTTTAGAATGCTGTAGCCTCGTTTTCGTTTTTTTCGGTGGCCATTTTTTCTCTCGCTTAGAGAATTTTTTTTAGTGTCTAAACTCTTTTAATTTGAGTTAAATTGAGGTGTAACTTTAGTTTTCGAGGTCCTGGATGCTCCCTCTTCCTGTAAGCTTTTTATGTATTTGTTGTATTTTTCAAGTTTTGATGTGCGCGTGTTGCGGCCGTTTTTTGCGAGGTCGTACCGTAACGTGTCTTGTATTTTGTTTGCGTTACGACGTAAATTTTGCGAGGGTCGAAGTTGCTGGCAAGGAGCACCTTTGGCGCTCTTTGCCAGCAACTGCGACCCTCGCTTCGCGAGCCCGCAAGCGTTAGCAACAACTCGCATGCTCACAACTATATATGTGATTTAATTATGTAAATCGTTAACATTTGTTTACTTTTGTGAGCCTCATCGCGAGGCGGCAATGGGCGCCGAAGGATCTCAGACCAACATAAAAATTTATGTCTGTGGCAAACCGCATTACCTGCCTTACAATTTTATTGCTGCATCATTTTTGACGAGCAAGTCGCTAGTATAATATATAAGATAAAACATCACAAATTGTATGTGCAATAAGATACCACGTGTAGTAATCCATTTATGAGGACCTGATCTTTCACCTGCAAATGTACAGCAACACGATTCAATATAATTTGCTTCTTGCATGCAATGACTAAAGTGGATTTTCAAGAATATTGGGCGTGTTTCTATATTTATCTTTACATTTACACGCACAGCATATAATTAACTGTAAACTAGGTTGCGATATAGCAAGCACATTTCTTTTGCTATGAACCATGCAAATCATAGACCTTCCACTATATCTCCAGAACCTAAATTATATGGCATAATTTATGTGTGAAATGTTGAATATAGAATATTATTTGCATGTTTTGTGGTTTGTTAAAAGAATGAATGGCACCACTTTGAATTGTGTCTCCGTTATGTTTATAGCCAATGTTTTTGTAGACTTGTCAGTAAAAATGGTGTCAATCATAGGACAACCATTCTGCAATTTTGCAGCTATCAATGAAGGGTAAGGTGTTAGGGTAGTGGGCATTAAATGAAGGATTAGATGTTAGGTTATGAGCATTAAATGATGGGTAAGATTTCAGGGTAGTGGGCATTAAATGAAGGGTAAGATGTTAGGTTATGGGCATTAAATGATGGGTAAGATGAAAGGATTGTGGGCATTAAATGAAGGGTAAGATGTCAGGGTAGTGGGCATTAAATGAAACCAGATAGAACTTCTTTTGTCTTGTTTTTGTAGAAAACATGTTCACATAGGGGTAGTTGAACACAGGCGTTATTAATGAGTGAGATGTTTAAGAAGTTAAGTTTCATTGTTAAAACAGATAATATACAAACAAACTTATGTACTTTTTTTTTTACAGTGGAATAATGAGACCTGGCCTCAATGCTATTTTGGGACCCACCGGCAGTGGCAAATCATCGTAAGTAATATTTTCTGTAGCAAAACATTTGCACAGATTAACATTTATGACCAGTGCATCTTATGCTGTGAGCTAGGCTTTTACATTAAAATATACAGTAGAATCCCGTAGTTATCCGGCCCTCAACTAACCGGGAGCAATCGGCACCGGCATCAATTCCCCATTTTCAAACAACTCCCGCTCAACAGGCACGATCTGGCAGTTCGAGACTGCAAAAAAAAAAAAAAAAAAAAAAAAAGCTAACTTTTTTTCTAATAGTTTTTTTGGGTTCTAAATGGCCCAGTTTCAGTACTAATGCCTTTTTAAATGCATTTTGGGGGGTTTGGGGGCATTTAGACCCTTAAATCCGGGGACTCCTGATTAACCGGGAACTACAGTTATCCAGCAGTAGGGAGTCCTCGTGGGTGCCGGATAACAGGGGTTTTACTGTATTAATTTATATGTAATTACACATGACAATGGTGATGAACTGTATGCAGCATAATTTTATATAATTGTCAAAACAATCCTAATTAGCTGTGAGAAAGGAATCTTTTGTATATTGTGCAGAGAAAAGAATGGGTAAGATGTTGTTGTTTTTCCAGTTTATATGAAAGTATTTAGGACTTTCATTAAGGGTATCTAAAAAATCTATTAAATACAGAAGATTTAAAGAAATAAAAAAAAACTCTGAAGCAAAAAATATAAGGATTTAATATTTTGCTTAGAAGCAAAGGAGATATATTTGAAAGAAGGTTGATGAATCCATTTTCTGTGCTACCTATTTATCAAACATGGCAAAGCTTTTGATTACTTTAAGAAATGACATCAAGTCTTTGATGTCAGACAGAAAAAAGTTGAGATCATAACCGTGTCATGTAGACCTCATATTTTGACATTGTAAACGAAAATGCTTCAGATAATTAAAAAGGACACTGTATTCCCATATTTTCTATCATGCACTTAAGAGCATGTTTTATATATCACAATAATTGTTGTTTTTGCATGAAAATAAGAAATTTTAAGGAACTATACAGTAAAGCACAGAAACTTACAGAGCAAAGTGTTTTCATTAATCAATCAGGGGGGCGCGCTGGGGAGGAGGAGGGGAGAAAGACTGAGGGGGGCTAGACAAAGGGGAGGGAGAGAGGAGGGGAAAGAGACAAAGGGGAGGGAGAGGAGGGGAAAGAGACAAAGGGGAGTGAGAGGAGGGGAAAGAGACAAAGGGGAGTGAGAGGGGGAAAGAGACAAAGGGGAGTGAGAGGGGGAAAGAGACAAAGGGGAGTGAGAGGGGGAAAGAGACAAAGGGGAGTGAGAGGGGGAAAGAGACAAAGGGGAGGGAGAGGGGGAAAGAGACAAAGGGGAGGGAGAGGGGGAAAGAGACAAAGGGGAGGGAGAGGGTGAAAGAGACACAGGAGAAGGAGGAGAGACAGGGGTGGGGGGAAACAGACACAGGGGAGAGGGGAAGAGATACAGGGAAGGGTAGAGACACAGGAGAGGGAGAAGGGGAAAGAGACACAGGGGAGGGAGGGGAAAGAGACGCATCAAATATTATGCCGTCATTTTTGACGGGCATGTTACTTGTAACCTTGTAGATTCCCAAGGTACCTTGTCATTCTATATCATTTTAGAGATCACAAAAAGGGGAGAACTATTCCACTGCTGTCTCACCTTTTAATATATGTTTTCTGCAATATGGCTCACTCATTTTGCTTTTATATGTTAAACGTATTTGATTTGGGACTGCAGTGCCTCCTTTATTCATATGGTAAGTTACATTCTAACCATAGCTTACAGAAAATGCTGAGTGTTTCACAGTACAAACTTCATGTCAAATTGAATCTAACATGACCCCACACTGGACAATGGTTTCTAATTTGCTGTTTGGTGGACACTTGAAAACTGGTTGAATAAATAACCATCTACTTTTTATCTGCAGGCTTCTGGATATTCTTGCTGCGAGGAAGGACCCTTGCGGTCTATCTGGAGAAGTTCTTATTGATGGAAACCCTCAGCCGCCTAATTTTAAGTGCATATCTGGTTATGTTGTACAAGTGAGTTGCATTTGGGCTGCTTTTTTATATTTTGCTAATGTAACTTTTTATTTGTGCTGTAAACTGCAGTATTTACAGTATTCAATCTCAGATATTTCTACTTTGCTATAATTTACACCATAGATCTGTAAATCCACTTTTCGGGGAACTTTTCAAGTTAATTTACTGAGTGTTTCGTACAGTAACACTTATCTTGTGTTCTTTAAAGGATGATGTAGTTATGGGGACACTCACGGTGAGAGAAAATTTACAGTTCTCGGCAGCTCTTAGATTACCCAGGTCGCTGAGGCAAAAGGAGAAGGACGAGCGAATCAATCAGATCATCAAGGAACTAGGATTGACCAAAGTGGCAGACTCCAAGGTAATGTGTTCAGTACTTTGTTTATCTCCAAGATTGATGTAGCTTAAAAATAATAATTGCTAATGCATTGTATATTGAGTTTGTAAAGCTCTGATACTGTTTAGTGCTGTTCTATGAGTTTAAGTAACTGATTATTGTGGTTTTTGCTTTAGGTTGGCACACAAATGATCCGTGGAGTATCTGGGGGCGAGAGAAAAAGGACAAATATTGGGATGGAGTTGATCACTGACCCGGGTGTGTTATTCTTAGATGAGCCGACCACTGGTTTAGATGCCAGTACTGCCAATGCTGTCCTGCTGCTGCTCAAAAGGTATTAAAGGAATACAGAACATTAATATATCTGTACATTTTTGGTGCATATTGCCTTGTCTTTGACTTGTCTGGGTCACTTCAATTGACACTTGTCAACTACCCCATGTGTTATCTAAAATGGTCTCTATAAAAGCAAATTAAAATGCTTGCTGCCTGTCTAGTTAGTCATCCTGCAAGGTCATGTTACAGGGAGCAGGGGACACATTTGCTTTACTACTCGAAGGTGAAATCCTGAAGATTTTTAAGAAGAGTGAAATGGTTTCATATCAATATGTCATACATTCTTTTACTTGCTTACACATTTTTTTCTTTACCCTGTAGGATGTCTAGACAAGGCAAGACTATCATCTTCTCTATTCACCAGCCACGTTACTCCATCTTCAGACTGTTTGATAGTTTGACTTTGCTGGCCGGAGGTAGAATGTTGTACCACGGCCCCGCTCAATCTGCTTTGGATTATTTCACACAGCTGGGTAAGCTTTTATTAAATATAATGGGAAATGGATTAAATGGTGGTGTGTTGTAATCCTTTTATCCAGACAAATCTTTCCATATTATTTTCCTGTTGTGAAGTACGGCACAGGGTTTGACTCCATAATTATTATTTTGTTACTCTATCAGGTTATGAGTGTGAAGCACACAACAACCCAGCTGACTTCTTTCTGGATGTCATCAATGGAGACTCCACAGCTGTAGCTCTGAACAAGATGGAGGAAGTGGACTTAGGTATGGAAATTGCGGGTAATAATGGGCAGAGTTCTAGGACTGCTATTCTGGGCTGTAAATAATGTCTGTAAACTGCAGCATTATGTCAGGCAAGATATTATATTTATATAGGTATGTGTATTTTCAGAGTTTGTTTTTTTTGTAAATTATACATTATTGTAAAAATAGCCCTTGTGAGATGTTGGGGTGAGGCATTAATTAAATGGGATGAGGACATGAGCTAAGACAATAATTAATAATTAGAGCTTACTGTGCAGGCTGAGTGGGGAATTTAATATTTATTTTCCAATAACATATTATATATATATATAAATATATCATGCATACCTGGAAATTATAGGTTCACATGATAAAGCACAGACCAAATTTAAACCGTAAAGTGGTGGGTATGAAACTATTATGAAGTTTGTAGTAACTTCACATGCTGTCTTTGTAGTGGAAAGAGTGAAATTATGAATGTGTGTTTGTGACTGCCAAAGCACTACAGAACCCATAATTGCCTTAGTTTAGAACTAATCTGTTTTTTTTTTACCCTATGAACTAAAAAAAAATCATAATTATGCTATTATATACATTATTATTTGCAAATGTGCAGATAAACTGGCATTTGAACTGATGATGGCATATCGGAAAATTATCTTATTTCTGAACCATTTCTCAGCATGAGTCAGGAGAGAAGCTAAAATAATCACAGTTCAACAAACAAACTTTTGTAGGTGCTAGAGCTGACAGATTGATGTGCCATTTTTCCCCCCTTTTTGATAGATATAACCGAGGTGAATGATAATGGTTCTCAGACAGTGGTTGAAAGGTTAGCAGAGCAGTTCTGCAGCACAAACTACTATCAGGAAACGAAAGCAGAGCTGGAGAAGCTCTCAAATGGAGAGAAAGTGAAGACCAACTTCTTTTCCAGGCAAATCACCTACAACACCTCTTTCTTCCACCAACTCAAATGGGTTTCTAAGAGGACCTTCAAAAACCTCTTGGGCAATCCTCAAGCATCTATTGCACAGGTAAATGATATGATGCACATTGACGTAGGTGGTTCCAGATTATACATATTACTTTATAACAATAGGGCTGACAAATATGTGTTGTATGCATATTGATAGGTAATACAATATATCCCCTACACATCTTTGATATTTTTTACTCTATTTTTCCTACCACTGCTGCTTGGAAGCTATGTTTAACAAATGACATGTTATCTAAACATTTCATATTCAAGCAGTGTTCCAGTTGTTGTCCTTTTCCTTGCTGAGCTAATAAATGCTGTAATCTAATTGAATACATGATTTGTTCTCTGCTCCAAACCATACCTATTAAAGGGCAACTGTGGTCATATTTTATTTTGAATTGGAGCAGACTGTCCCTTTTTTAAACAAGGTCCATCTAGTCTGCATTTTCCGTAGATGCTTAAGATGCTTTGGCTATTTTAAGCTAATCCTTTAGCTACCATAGTGCCAGTCCACATAGTACCACACACAACTTCCACTGGTCTCAGTTGAATAACCCCCTACTTTATTCATTAGAATTTATCTATAGATCCAAGCTAGCAAAATCTGTCCTCTTTGATGTTTTGAAAGGTTAAGTGTATGTCTTCTGATATTATAGATATCCCCCGAAATACTGCTCTGTAACCGCTTGACCTTGTGACAGGAGTTGGCTCCCACAGCTTTGCCACACTACAGTGCTAATTCTCCAGACTATTTTTTGTGTGCGCTCTCTGAAGCTTTCATGTTTCCGACACCTCATTAGTGCTGGATTTCCAACGCTTTCTATGAGTGGTACACAGTTCATTAAACCATTTCTGCTTATCCTACTTAAATTGGCTCTGATATGATCCCTGTTTTCCACCACAACTAGCTTAATGGTTGTGTAATCTCTGCCCCTTGATCTTTTCGGCAGATTTTTGGTAATACAGTACCACTTATCCCAGGCATTAGGAGCTAATACACTTTTTAGATTACGCTTAAGAGATCGGCCTGATGCCAATTACTTTAAGCGTTCTACCCACCTTTGTACAATAAAAGGGTCTGAAAAGGTCAAACCAATCAAATTAATCTTCTAATCTACTTCATAACAGAGTTCCTCTATAATGTTACCACTTGATCATAGACGGACAATGCGTTGTTGTTAAAGAAATTTCTTAATAAAGTGTTTAAAAGATTTTTAAGTTTTGGCAGACCATTGTTTCCAAATATTGGATATTTTTTTCTTTAGTAGAACATGCTAGAATAAGACAAAATAAGAAACTGACCTAGTTTCACAAAGGAGTGAGCCTCTCCAGGGGCTGGAGAAAGATTAATTGTATTCCCTAAATAAAATGTATGTGAATGTTCATTTTCCAAAGGCACTAACGGATTCTCCCCTCTCACAGCTAATGGTTAGCCTTATTCTATCCCTAATTGTGGGCGCCATTTTCTTTGGGGTAAAAGACGATGCCAGTGGAATCCAGAACAGGTTGGTACAATTGAATAATAACACCTGGCAATAGCTTAAACTGTTGTCTTGAAGAAGATGAATTGCATTTTGAGTACTTCAATAATTTTACAGGACCCCACTGCAAAACTAAATTATATATATATATATATATTTATATATATATATTTTTTTTTTTAATTAGTAAAACAATAATAAAGCTATCTTTTAAGAAGAAAAAAATACATTTTGATGCATGATAGATAGGAGTAAGTTCTGTCAGTAAGAGAGGGGGGCGTTTACATATCTGGAGAGCTATAGTTGCATCCTTTGATGCAAAGTTCTGCTTCTGGACCAGTGAGGGTGTGTGGTGTCAATTTCAATCTTACCCAGATAGCAATAAAAGTTCTGGACGTTTGCCTGGTCCCTTTTCCCCAACACTCCCTCCATTGATAACTACAAACACAAAGCACCATCACCCAGCTCTCAGGAAGTGATGTAACAAACCCAAAATAGATTCCTGTACAGAGTCTTCAAAATTCCAGATATTCTCAAATAATGTCCATGTCTTGTATAGCTGCTAATGATCTTATTTTGATAGATACTTGAGAAACAAATGTCTTCTTTTCTTGAACTGCAGTCGTCCTTTAAAATACAGAACCATATTACACCACCAGTATGCAAATTACTTCGCTAATAAATTGTTATATTTGCTTAATTAATCGTTTTAGAGATTAATATTTTTAGACAATTATGTTTCTAATTATATGAGAATTCCTGTGTCAATCTCTTTATAAAATGAACACTTTGAGATAGATATTCACTCTCATTAGTACTACATTTAGCATTGCTAGTTTTTTAGCTTTACTTGTTACGGTATAATTTGTGTTTTTACCTTTTTTGTTTGTTTACAACATTTTAAGTTATAACAATTATTTTCTTTTCATTGATACTATTTTATGCCTTTTTTCTCCCAGAGTGGGATCTCTGTTTTTCATGACAACGAACCAGTGTTTCAGCAGCGTCTCTTCCATTGAACTATTCATTGTAGAGAAAAAGATATTTATGTGAGTATACACCTTCTATACTGTAACTCACATGTACTGCTTGCACTTATTACATAAAAAAAAAAAAATATATGTTGGTGCTGAAGCCAAATTATTTTAGCAATTAAAAAGTTAAATGTTAAAGGGAAAGGAGTATATTGGAGCATTTGTTGTTTGCTTCATTCAGTTGTGTCCGACTCTCTGTGACCTTATGGACATAACACACCACGCTGATACACTTGGTTTTCATGGCAGATATACTGGAGTGGCTTGCCAGTTCCTTCTCCAGTAAGCCACAGCATACAGCTCCTGGTATTCCTAGGTTGTCTCCCATCCAAGTACTGACCAGGTCCAATCCTGCTTGGCTTCAGGATGCCGTGACCACTTGGTTCCCTGACTGGAATCAAACCCAGGTCGCAGTGGTGAAAGCACCGAATCCTAACCACTGGACCACCAGGGAACCTATAGGAGCATAGGACCTGTATTACTTGCAAACTTTAGAGAGCAATAGCAGATAAAAGTAAAACTATCACCTTCCCCTGTCTTTTTTTTCCAGACATGAATATATCAGTGGATACTACAGACTGTCCTCATACTTTTTCTCCAAGTTGATGGCAGACTTAATCCCAATGAGGACTATGCCCAGTATAATATTTACCTGTGTTATCTACTTCATGATTGGTAAGTTTTGTGCCTAATTTGAAATTGATTTAATCTAATCCTTCAGTATTTCCTGTAACTAAAAATGAACTTTATGGAATCTTCCTACCTATTTTTACTCTGTTACTTAGTTTTCAAATGTGTGTGTGTGAATATATATATATATATATATATATATATATATATATATATATATATATATATATATATATATATATATACATTATTTTCATTGTACAATGCTCCTGTAAAGGACCACCAAAGTCTGAAAAACCATTGTCCATGTAATCAATATTACACTACATTTTAATATTATATCAATACAGCAAAATATTTTATAAATGGATAACACTACTATGATTTATATTTCCGACCATGGGTTCATCCATTTTGTTATTAACAGTCTTCCTTTGATAGCAAAGCTAATGCTGCAGTTGCAAAGTAATATGCAACAGGCCCGTGTGCACTCCCATGTATGTCACATGGCAGCCTCCAGTGACATCAGACATGTGACAAAGTGTGAGGGCCTGTGTTGCATATAAATATGCAACTGCAGCATTAATAAGATGGCCTTACTATCGTGGGGGGCTGTTAATAGCAAACTGCCGTTATATTTATGTGATTATATTATTTTTTTTCTCATTAGAATAACTATTTATGCTCATTCAAAAGCTAAATTTGAAATAGGAAAAAAAAGTCTGTAGAAAGAAAATATATGCACAGCTTTTACATTGTTCACTTTTTTAAGACATTATTCTGCCAAGCTCTTTTTCTCAGCAGATTCCATTCTGCTTCTTTCTCAGAAGGGTGCATCTTTATAAACAAATTAACTTTCCACTACACCTAATAAATGCACTGCGTTTCTAGATGCCACATTCCATTGTATACATAGAAGCTTCCTTTACTTTTAAAGACTCCTCCCACCTCAGGAAGTTGAGCAGCATAAAACAAAGTGGTAGATGCCACAACAGCATACTGTAATTGTATATAAAACACATATTCAATTATAATAAGTAAGAGTTCCTATGTTATTTTCCAATTTTAACATCTTTTCCCAATTCAAGTGTTGTTCTAAAAAAACATACTTTCCTGAAGAACTAGTAAAAGTATAGCTCAGTGATTGATAATCAAGCATTTTCCATTCAGTTTTAACTTTTTAACTGCTATATACATTGTTTTTTCCTTTTCTGCAGTTATTGTTTTATTGTCTTTTCTCAAATGGTAATTGATACTAGATCAACAACATTTCACGAATTATTGCATAAGAGGATTCTTTTGGTTCTTACCTTATAATTCACAAAGTCCTTGTATCACCTCTGTCTTATTTTCTTAGAAAATACAATTCTTCAGCATAGTATACAAAAGACACTAACTACACTATGCCCTTTTTTTTTTAATGGTCTTTAGCATGTGGAGTATGATCGTTGGCAGTTTGACAGAGACAAGCTAAATGCACAACTTGATAAAAAGAGACAAGTACAGTAGGGCAGAGCAAAAATCATCTAAACTAGGAAGTATACAAACATATAGTTTTGCTATGCCACCATTCCATCATTGACTTCACCTTTCACATCTCCCATTCTGAGATATAGCCACCTGGGTCTCAAACTTAAAAAAAAACAGACAAAAAAACAATCCACTTCTTCCAACCTTTTAATTCTTCTTGCAAATGTAGCTCAGTTCATGCCTGGAGCTGCTGACTTTGGCACCAGAATATTGTTAAGACACTGTTATCAGTTCTCTTGGAATAACAAGGCTTTGCAAACAAAAAAAAATATTTAATTTAAGGAAGTGTCCTCTCCCACAGAGGGTTCATTTTGGTCTCTCTCTGTGTAATGAAACAGTCTTCCATTTTGTTGATATCCATCTTTGCACATACAGATCCAGTCCATTAAAGTAGAAACATAGGCATACATCTAGGCTTGAGACCAGAAGTCAGTATAGCCAAACTATTATTTTAACAAAAACACAATTTCTGCAGTCAATCTTGGTTTTTTTTCCCATCAGGATTTAAAGCCACAGCGGGAGCTTTCTTCACTATGATGATAACTTTGATGATGGTGTCCTACACTGCCACTTCCATGGCACTTGCTGTAGCAGCTGGTCAGGATGTGGTTGCAGTTGCCACTCTACTCATGACAATTTGCTTCGTCTTTATGATTGTAAGTATCAACTATGCTAGTTCAGGCGGGAACCTAGAGTCGTTTTACATTTTCAAAGCAATATTTTAGGTTAATAGGGACAATAATAATACCAATGGTCAAATATGCCAATTCTTATCTAGAGTCGTCCAGGGGCAACTGCATCATGGGGTTCCAAATTAGCCAAAGACAACATATTTTGTGTGTTTTTCTCAAACTATATGAATTCACAGATTTAATGCTTCTAGAGTGCCATTTTCTGATTCAAATAGAAGACTTGACAGATGCACAAATATCCAGTTTGATCCTTGAACTAAACATATTGTTTCTGATTTTATATTCGTTGTCATTCTAGATATTCTCCGGGTTACTGGTGAACTTGACCTCCATCATGAGTTGGCTCTCCTGGCTCAAGTATTTTAGTATTCCTCGATATGGCCTGACAGTAAGTACTTCATTGGATAGCTGAATTTGGAATTTATTGCCTTATAAAGGGACTTTATTGGGCTCCTCATCACCGGTCTCTCTCCACTCCAATCTATATTGGAGCATGATTGGTTGGAGCGCCACGGTTATAATATATATCCCATAACCACCTCTGAAAAAAGGAAAAAAAATAGAAGTGGGGGAGAGGTTGGGAGTGAGAGACAGCCTAATAACATAGAGAAAATGGTCAGAGGCACTCCAGGTGAGAACTTATTCGGAGCAGCACTCTTTTACCTTTATCAGGGAGGAATAGACTAGATTAATATGCTACATGTTATCTCAGTAGAGTGAGCTAACCCTGAAATGCCTGGTATATCTACTGCACAGGAGAATCAGCAGACCCCAGACATATGTTTCAACCTCTCTTGGGCCTCTTCAATGAGGTGTAGCTGAACTCCCTTATCCAAAGTGAGCAAGGAGTCCACATATAGAGCTCCCTATGACTCTGGGGTAGACCAAATCTCATGGCTATTTGCATAAATAGGGAAAAATAGTAGATGACATACAGAATGTTGAATGTAATGCGGGAAGTTTATGGAGAGATATGGTTGAATGGATTGAAAGAGAGCCTGGAACCTGAGTGGAATGAATGATGGAAAAAGGAACCATACTATGCGGCAGTCATTTACCAGTAGTCTATGCCAAAATTACCCAAATCCTTTGTTTATTTATTTCAGGCTCTGCAAGTGAATGAATTCACTGGACTGAACTTTTGTCCAAATGATGGCTCTTCTGGAAACCGTACGATAAGTGGTGTAAACTGCACCAGTCCAAGTCCTTTCACCACGTATGTATTCCTAATGACTGTAGATATAATGCTTTCACTTTAACCTGCAAACCAGACTCCATGATAGCGTATTGCTATAGTCCATTAAATTAAATTCTTGATAAGAATATTGCATGCATCAGTGTTCCTATATATTAGACATGCCCATAAATGTGATGTTACAGTATATTGTACCACAAAATTCAAACCAGATTTGTAATATTACAGATCTTTTTTTAAAAGCAACACTGCCTTCCCTTCAACACTCTCATATGATGGCTATTACTTCAGTTACACGCCTAGACCTGCGTACAAGCAATGTGGATGTGTTGGCATGTTACTTTCCTGTCGTGGCACATTTCACTGCACACCCCCGGTTCCCTCCCTCCAATTTTCATTATATCTCACCTACTGCGACTCGCTACTTGCTTGCCGCCCACCCCATCATCCGTCTGTCTCCAATCCAATCAATATTAAACGCCTCCGCTAGACTCCTTTACCATAACTAATGCTCCATGTCTGCAGCACCTCTCTATCAGTCACATTCCACTGGCTTCCCAAAACACAATTTAAAATCATGACCATAAAGTTTAAAGCCGTCCACTTATATCTCTGCGCTTGTCTGAAAATACTCCCCTAACCATCCTCTTCGCTCTCCTAATGACCTTCTTCTTTCCTCCTGTCACTCCCTCATCCAGGACTTTGCTTGAGCTGCCCCTACTCCATGGACCTCCATGCCTCACTACACTAGACTATCTTCCTGCCACAAAACCTTTAAATAAAAAAATCACTAGAAACGTCTGTTTAAAAAAGCTTATCACCTATATGCACAAATGTGCACTCCATATATCACTCACATCCACAATCTACAAAGTAACACAGACACCTTCTCTTGCTTGAACCTATTGCCTACACACTGCCATCTTGCATCGATCACCCTCCTGTACCTCACCCAAACCCTTTAGATTGAAAGTTTGCAAGTTTCAAACTTGTTGTTAGGAGCTTTTGAAACAAGCACTATGTACATTTGATTTTAAGCTGAAAGACAGGGCCCTCCACAAGGCATTTAGTGTATGTATCCCAAAAATTAGGTGATTCAGCTAGCCTGCTGTTAAACATGAATCCAATAAATTCTTCTAAGGTAGTGTTGGGCTTCACATGTAACCTCGTTGAATCTCCTGCCTTTCTTCAACAGTACCATGTATATTCCCCAAGAATTGGCATATCACTTCACAAGAAACTTTAATATCTATCTGTTCCTTCCCCACCCGCATTTATTCCCCTCCCTCTCCTGGTGAAATGTTTACCTTTTTCTTATGGGTCCATATAAAAAGTTTTAGGTATAGTGCAAGCGGTTGATGGCTGCATATGCTTTATTCAAATGAAACCTGTTACTCTATGGTTGTAAGGCAGGGTTTGTGTATTTTAAAGGTGTTTGTTTTTTTAAACATTGAGTATTCCTTTAAAGAGAGATCTCCAGTGTGTTTTGGTATGGTTGGTTTGGGGATATTGTGTAGACAACCCTTCCTTTTAAAAGAGGGCTTATAATGAACACAAGCTCCCCCAAGTTATGGTAGATTTATTTTCTTTTTACTCTTTTCAGGTGCACAGGGGAAGAGTATCTGCGAGAACAAGGAATTGACTACAGCACTTGGGGCTTGTGGCAGAACCACTTGGCCATGGGTTGCATGATTATTATATTTCTGACGATTGCCTACTTGAAACTGTATTTTATGAAGAAGCTGACATAAGCCAAAAATCTCTCAGATATAAAAAAAGTGTTGAGGCTTCCCCATATTTATGTACTTTGAATGTATATATTTCCTGCTGGAGAAAGCACAGCTAAGATTGCTCATCAATAGGTAATAGTGATGCTAAATTAAAAGAAGGCTGATGAACCTTCATTTCCCTCCTTTTGGGGTGCTCCAATTTTGGTAAAATTCACTATAAATAGAGCCAGCCTCCTGCAGAGGTCTTGGTTGATTGACCTTATCAGCGATTGCTTACAAGCTGAATTGTTTCTGTCCAACCTGAGCCCATTTGGAGTGGATTGATCATCTCTCATAAATAGAACCATTTTGAGTTGTTGGTCACCCCCTAAGGTTATGCTCTTTGGTGTTCATATCTATTAATGGTTACATTAGTTTTAACAGTTTTTATTGTAATTACTAACATTGATTTTAATGTTGGTAGTTACAGTTTTATCAATGGCTTCTGGATACCCAGAAAAATAAACCAGTTGTAACACTGATAAAAACACATTCAACAATGCCTTATAATGTCCCCATTCCTACACCATATATTGGCCATTATATGTAAAGTGTTATTTTGTACATAATTGTACATTTTTAGTCTTCTCCGTGTTCCCTCCTGTTTGTATTGTCTACAGTTGTGTAAATTTCACTCGATCACAATTAAATTATGGATAATTTCTTTCTGTTAACATTAATAACATTTAATTTTATATAAAAATGTCAAAGACTTAACCAGGAACTTGAATAACTTTTGTATTAGCTTTTTTCTTATAACAGTACTATAAACTGACAGGATCAAACTACTAAACGGATATACTGTTTGCTACAAAAAAACAGCATAATCACGTCAATGTCCTGAAAAAGCAAAATGAAGACAAATGAAGAATATTTGTGCAGAAAAAAATAACAATGTTAAGCGCAAGTGCTGATTTGAAAACAAAATGTATATAAATTGCAGTTTATTATAATTGTATGTGTGTGTGTTGTTTTTTTTTTATAATAGAGCAATGGGTAATGCCAGATCTTTATTTACATTGAAGAGAAATACAATCAGGATTCTCTAGAGCAGTGTTGGCCAACATGGATGAATGGAAACCTCGGGTCCCTGCAGAATCCATTTTTGAGAAACTTCATTTGAAAACAGACAAATGTTTAATATGTAGATTTGTCATCTTTTATATGCAATTATGTTTCTATGGAATCTACCATATTGGTTTCTACCAATAGACTGTGGGAGGAAATTTTAATGGAGAGGAAGTATCTCTACACAATTGGAATGTGGCAGCTAAAACAGTGTTTAACAGGACTAGTTTAAAGTTTTACTTTCTAATGAAAGTTGTACATTTTAATGATGTGCTTTCCCTCCAAAGGGATTTGCATAAAATTAGAGGAATGGGTGTCTAAGTGGCAGATGAGATTTAATACAAATAAATGTAGGGTTATGCATCTGGGAAGGAAAAATAGCCATGCAATTTATAATCTTAATGGAGCAAATCTAGGTGTATCAGATATTGAAAGGGATTTGGGAGTGCTTGTGGACAACCACCTAGGTAACAGTGCTCAATGCCAAGCAGCAGCTGCAAAGGCAAGTAAAATATTAGCATGTATTAAGGGTATAGAAGCAAGGGAAGCAAATATAATTCTGCCACTATACAAATCTCTAGTACGCCCTCATTTGGAATAAGGAGTACAATTTTGGGCACCACTTCATAAAAAGGACATTTTAGAGCTGGAAAAAGTACAGAGAAGGGCTACAAAACTAATAAGGGGAAAGGAGGGGCTAAGTTATGAAGAAAGACTAACCAAATTAAAAACCTAGGTACTCTAGAAAAAAAGGTGTCTAAGAGGGGATATGATTACCTTATATAAATATATCCAGGGTCAGTATAAAGATTTGTCAAGGGAACTTTTTGATGCCAGAGGTTTTTCAACTGACAAGAGGACATCCTTTGAGATAAATAAAAAGATTTCACCTTAAAAGAAAGAAAAGGGTTCTTCACAGTAAGGGTGGTTAATCTGTGGAATTCTCTACCAAAGGAGGTGGCGACAGCAGATTCGATGGATAACTTTAAAAAGGGAATGGATATATTCTTAAATAAAAGGGCATTTAGGGCTATCCTGGATAATTAGAGAGTATTGATCCAGGCATGAATCCGATCGCCAGTATCTGAGGTCAGGAAGGAATTTTATATATTTTTTCCCTGTTGAGACAATTGGCAAAGTTTTACTGTTTTTTTTTTTCTGTTTGTCTTCCTCTGGTTAAATTAACAATAGATCAGAGGAGATCTGAAAAGGTTGAACTTAAGTCTTTTTTTTCAAGCTAAATTACCATGTAACTATGTAAAAAAAGTTTCCGTTTGCAAGGACATATTCAGAGAACAAAATGGAGCCCCCATAGTAAAGTTTAATTGCATAAATTATTTTTTGGGTTTTAAAATATCCTGCCCATCATGACAATTACAGTGGCCCTTGCAAGCACATTTTCTTTGTTGCATCTGACAGATGAAATTATGTGTAGCAGTGGTTTTTCTTTTCTTTTAAATGATGCCCTCAAAGCAGAAAAAAAATTATCTGAATGTTGACGTATAGAAGGACTTGTCCATCAGCCAGTGAGCAGTAATATAGCTGAATGAGCCATACTTGTCCAACAATGAAACCAACTTGTGTATGCTCTCTAAACTTAATTGAAACCAATGCGAAATGCAAACAGGTTTTACTTGGGTAATGCTTAAAGTAAGTTCTTTTATATGTATGAAAAAATAATTGTGCTTCTTAGCCCTTGATGGAGTTCTAGGAAAGCAGCTTTATGGGTTGGTCTGAGGAGGAGTGTGGGCTGCTGGTCAATAGCTCTAGGATTTTGTGGTTGAACTAGTCCGAGTAAAGCTAAAGTGTGGCCTTCTGACATCCAAGCTCACCGAGGTGGTATAGTAACATTATCCAGAGGTATCGCTGCCTCTTTAGAGTAATGGTACATACTCTGCCTAGTTGGCACATCATTTTATATCATGTTTTGTGTTTTTTTTGTGCCTTAAATAGCTGTCTGTACACATATCATACCGCAGATTCTCATTGGCTGAAACTCATTTCTCATACAACGATTTATTAGCTGGCAATTGCTGTATACATATTGCACAGCTTTAAGTGAAACCCAGGATGGATTATGCACAAGCCAGTAAACCCACCCACAGACAGTCACTGTTTCAAGGTTACTGCCTTATCAGCGTGGGGCTGGTTCCTCGCTTGTGTAGTACATTTTAATTTAACTTATGGCGGGCAAAAAGAGTGATAGAAGCCTCCACTGCACATATCAGAAGAAAACAAAAACACAATACACATTTGGTTATCTAAAAGATACAAAGTGTTTATTTCTATAAAGTGCTTGGTGTTACAGAGCTACTGGATGGCGATTATAACAAAGCTAACAATTAACAGCCACCGTTACAAAAAATACACAGTACAAAAACAAAAAAAAGCATACCTACACACTACAAGAGTATTGGGAGTTGTACCGAATGATAAAATCTCAGCTGTATACTACTAGAATATAAAATGTCCTTCAACACCCTCAAAGAGTGCAATTTTAGGACACACACGGATACCCATGAAACTTTAAGCACTTCAAGATGAAGTTTGTTTATAAAATGAAGCCGTAACGACACGTTACAGATCTATGTACAAAGTAATATTGTCTGTGATTAACTACATGTGCAATCATCAGATAATTTTTGGTGACAGACGCGCATCAAAAATGATTTTGCAGGAGATTAGAGAGTGAACTAGAAATGGACTTTCACACCCCAAAATAATATTGTATCACAAGTTCTTATAGTGCCTGAAAACTGGCTATATATTAAGCTAAATAATTATTCCTAAATAATTGCCGAGATCTTCACCTTTGTTTGTGCTGCATTATTATGCAGTAATATCCCCTCCCACACCATTAATAAGCACAATGAGCTGCACATTAGCATACTGAGCACCAAATATGCATAATAATGCAATGCAAACAATTAGACTCAGAAATGATTCACTGTAGATAAAAATGGCCAATACAAGGTAAAGCCAGTTTATAACACTCGTTAAGAGGAACTAAACTTGTTAGGTTGACAGTGTACCTTAGCTACCAAAGTTTAGTCTGCAAACGTTATAAAGTTGGTATATATACTTTTTTCTGTGTACACTCTGGAAGTCATGAGCATACGATGGTGCTCATCAGTTATGCCCAAATGTTGATACAAATTTCTTATCTAGACCAAGCAATACAATTTCGGACTTAAATTTTTTGGTTAAAATAACTGCTCAGAACACATCTAAAGTACAGATATACTTTCTGTGTCCTTCTAAGCACATGCTTGTTTCTAGGTGAGCCCAGCTTTTATATACAAGAAAAAACAAAAAAAAGTTTACTTGCATGGTTACAGATAATTAAATATAATCAGAACCATACTTTGTTTGATGCAGGGAATTATTTAAAAAAAATTAAATCATATTTTCCCAGATTTATAGTGTGCCAAACAAATTCCATATAAGTAATACATTCATCCTAGATTGTTAAATATAAAATAAAATGGCTTGCAATAACCATAAAAATTATAGCTGAAATTGAATGTTCTAACTAAGTGATAGTCAATCTGGTCCCTACGGCCCACTAATTGGCAATTGAAGCTTTCATGGTGGGAGGTGGGGTAATCTCTAGGTGGCATCGCTAACGAGTGACGTCAGATGCCGGAGACCCGCAGCACCGCTCTTGCCTGGTTGGAGAGCTGGTGAGAGCCTAGGGACAGCAGTTGGGACCGGGTCACTAGTAAGTACAGGGTGATACATAGCTAGGGTCATATGATTTATGTAATCAGAAATGAGATACTGCAG
This sequence comes from Discoglossus pictus, assembly GCA_027410445.1. Classification (NCBI taxonomy): domain Eukaryota; kingdom Metazoa; phylum Chordata; class Amphibia; order Anura; family Alytidae; genus Discoglossus; species Discoglossus pictus. Next base: position 204,299,650 of record CM050163.1, read on the forward strand.
CACCGGTAGGTGGGCATTAAAAATGTTAACTACCCCTATTCTAACTGGTTGTTCCAACCTTTCCTCAGTTGATCTAGCCCATGTAATCCCTGAAATTCGTTGTTAAAGGGTTTAATTACAACATTTATAATGGGTGTGTTTACAAGTTTAAGTGTCAAAATAATTTTGATTAGTTATTTCAGTTCAGTCACCATGCGACACAATAGGACTGCCCACCTGAATATCTTCTAGTGTGCTCAGAATGCCACCGTCTGTTCTATCAGATAATTCTTGACCGTTTTAAAATAAAAAGTAGGCTGCACTGCTTAGTCCCAGACACACTGAGTACAGTAAATGGAAAACAAATTATTTAAATCAATTAAGTGAACAAATAGATCACCTTGAAAAAGATTTTCTACACATTATTAAATGGACACAAAATTCCTTTAAAAACTTTGTTCAGTGCAAATTAGGCACAAGTCGAGGTGGCCGCTAGCACACAGTTTTGTAGCTACTTCCTCTACCCCTCACACCTGGCTGTTTCCCACATTGCCTGTAACTAGGACCCCATCCACTCCTTCTGTGGACTGTGAGGAGGGAGGACGTGAGCTCCGGGAGCGAGGTGGACCAGTGGTCCCTACAGGTGTACCCAGGCGGTGGCTCATTTGGGAAGCCGTGTCATCCGATTCCCAGCGCTCCAGCTCTTCCCTCACCAGCCGCTCCATCTGTTCTCGATGAATCTCATTGTCTCGTCCCAGTCTTTCATCCTAAATGGTATAACATTCTTAAGATAACGAGCAGCACAAGCAAATTACATCAGCAGCGTATAGTTACTTAATCATATAGATAAAGAGCCACCAACCCAGTATTGGAACCTTGACGAATTGCGACCCGACAGAGGTTACAAATAAGGTACAATTTAAAACTATAGGTAACAACAAGCACTTTATGAATTTAAATATTATTTCAAAGAACTGCATTTTCTTCTTTGTAAACTCGTAATTTTTCTGGTATACCCAATCACAAACATATTTTTTGTGAGGGATTGTGGTCAAGAATTGCTAATTAACTCTGGGGTCTGGCTGTATTGTTTTCAGTCTAAAGCCATACCAAACTGTGTAGACTTATGGTCCTTTCCTGTTATGGTTACATCACCAGTCTGCCGCTGCAGTGCTGCCAATATTGCAGTGCTAAATCATAGAGTCAAGGCTTAGATAAACTGTGAGGGTTAGTCTTAGTTTAAGGGTTAGACTACCATTCTAAGCTTAGAACGTCTCTAACATATCGGTAGTGATGCAAAATATCGTCAGCGCCATCTAGCGATTGGTCAGCGCATTGCATCGGCAGACCTGTGCCGTAGTACATGCAGAGTAATTTTTATACTCTGCCTAGTTGGGTATGCTTTTCTTATTAAAGAAAGTGATCATTAAACAATATGTGTATGTCACATCTGTCTGCCAATACATATGATGTCACTGTGGGCATAATAAGACATTATGTCTATGCTTTTGCAACTCCCCACAACTTACCTCTTCTCTACATATGCTAACACCCCCTTCCCAAAAAATAAAATAAAAACACTGTAGCTCCTAGCACACTTTAAGGCAATCACCTAAAGGACAGAAATGTAATGTTTTAATTGCTCATATATACCACCTTTCCCAGGTATCACCGGCTAAAAAAAAATCTGCTAAGTGTCAGTTTGCTCCATCATAAAATAATGATTATTAAAGTGTACCATTTGAAAGCAGAGTCAAGTCAATACCTCAGTCACTCCATCCAGGAGCCTCCCCAACACCTCTCTCCTCTTGATCTTGGCCCTCTCCATAGCTTCTAGTTTGACAATCACTGCATCTATTTTGGACACAATGCTTCCAATGGAGTGCTCCATGCGATCCACTCGTCTCACCAGGCTACAGGGGAAACACGTTGTTAGGAGACAACTCAGACAAAATATAAAAAGTATACATTTTAATAATTTGGTAATTTTGTTACAATGCCATAATTTTATTTTAAATTGAATTATTAATTACTTCCACACAGGAGTTGATGACAAAGAATATTAAGACCTCATAAAATATCTATTAGGTACTATTATTGAATCCATAATTTAGTGTATTCCCTATAGGATACATAATAACATTGCACCAGCAGATCAATGAAAAATCAATATAATATTTTTTCTTCCAGTGCATAGATGTGTAAATATGTATTTGTATAAAGTCTAACAGTAATAATAGTACTACATAATCATCCAAAAATGTACTCTCAAAGAGCGACACCTACTGGTGGATTGTAAACACTGCAGCGTTTCCACCATATTCAGTGCCTTGCAAAAGTATTCACCCCCCTTGGCATTTTTTGTGTTTTGTTGCCTCACAACCTGGAATTAACATGGATTGTTTGAGGATTTGCATCATTTAATTTACAGAACATGCCCACAACTTTGAACAGAAAAGTCAATGTGCATAACTATTTACCCCCCTAAAGTCAATACTTTGTAGAGCCACCTTTTGCGGCAATCACAGTTCCAAGTCGCTTTGGATAAGTCTCTATGAGCTTGCCACATCTTACCACTGGGATTTTTGCCCATTCCTCCTTGCAAAACTGTTCCAGCTCCTTCAAGTTGGATGGTTTGCGCTTGTGAACGGCAATCTTTAAGTCTAACCACAGATTTTCTATTTGATTGAGGTCTGGGCTTTGACTGGGCCATTCCAACACATTTACATGATTCCCCTTAAATCACTCAAGTGTTGCTTTAGCAGTGTGTTTGGGGTCATTGTCCTGCTGGAAGGGGAACCTCCGTCCTAGCCTCAAATCAGGTTTTGCTCAAGAATATCCTTGTATTTAGCACAATACATCTTTTCCTCAACTCTGACCAGTTTCCCAGTCCCGTCTACTAAAAAACATCCCCACAGCATGATGCTGCCACCACCATGTTTCACTGGGATGGTGTTCTTTGGGTGATGTGATGTGTTGGGTTTGCGCCAGACATAGCGTTTTCTTTGATGGCCAAAAAGTTCAATTTTAGTCTCATCAGACCAGAGCACCTTCCTCCATACATTTTGGGAGTCTCCCACAATCCTTTTCGCAAACTCAAAACATGCCATTTTGTTTTTTGCTGAAAGTAATGGCTTTCTTCTGGCCACTCTGCCATAAAGCCCAACTCTATGGAGCATACAGCTTATTGTCGTCCTATGTACAGATACTCCAGTCTCTGCTGTGGAACTCTGCAGCTCCTCCAGGGTTACCTTAGGTCTCTGTGCTGCCTCTCTGATTAATGCCCTCCTTGCCCGGTCCATGAGTTTTGGTGGGTGGCTGTCTCTTGGCAGGGTTGCTGTTGTGCCATGTTCTTTCCATTTGGTTATGATAGATTTGATGGCACTCCTGGGGATCATCAAATATCTTTTTTTTTTTTTTTTTTTTTATAACCTAACCCTGACTTTTACTTCTCAACAACATTGTCCCTTACTAGTTTGGAGAGTTCCTTGGTCTTCATGGCAGTGTTTGGTTAGTGGAGCCTCTTGCTTAGGTGTTGCAGCCTCTGGGGCTGCATATACCTCAAAAAAGGTGTGTATATGTAATGGCAGATCATGTGACACTAAGATTGCACAAAGGTGGACATCATTTCACTAATTATGTGACTTATGAAGCCCATAAAAAGCTCTGGTGCAACCAGTTACCTTCAGAACAAAGGGAGTGAATACATACACACATGCCAATTTTCTGTTTTCTATTTCTAAAAAATAGTTTTATGTATATATTTTTCTCATTTCACTTCACCAACTTAGACTATTGTGTTCTGATCCATCACATAAAATTCAGATTAACAAAACATTGAACTTAAGGCTGTAATGTGACAAAATAGGTGAAAAGTTAAGGGGGTGAATACTTTTGCAAGGAACTGTATATAGTTGTGGACCAAGAACATTGGTCACGTTTGCGGTGTTGGTCACGCAATGTTAAATAGTGCAGGCCTTGTGAAGGCGCTCATCGCAAGACCCGTGGGACTTAGGCTGCAATGAGCGCCAAAAACGCTCATTGCAGGGCTCGCGATGAGCACCGAAGTTGCTCATCGCAAGGCCCATAGGACTTAGGACAAAAGCCCATAGATAAAACTGTGGACCTCGCAAACCGAGGCCCGCAGTTGCGGAGCTGTACTAAAATTAAGAAATTAACGGCCGATCCACTGAACTGGAAAGACCAGCAAAAAAAAACAAATATGCCTCAAATTAACTCAAACACAGCACCGGGGGATAGGCAGGGAGCCTATGAGTGAGGTTGCAAGTTAATTCGAGGCATATCTGGCATTTTTTCACAATCGAAAATCGCCTAAGCGCGAAAAAAACATGTAAACAAACGTAACCAGATGAAAACAAGGCAGAAGGCAGGAAAAAAAAGAGCCTGAGGCCATTAACACTTAACGCAAAGAAGTAAGAGTTAACCCAACACTACTCAGTAACACTCATCGCGAGGGCCCTAAACTACACGGGGGAGAGGCTTGCAATAAGCTCCGTAAAATACACAGGGGGAGAGGCCGAAGGCGCTCAGTGCGGGGCTCGAGATGAGCGCTGAAGGTGCTCAGAAGGGCTATAGCTTCGCATTGTGTGCCAAACAGCATTGCCAGGCTTACAATTTTATTCCCGGCAGTTTTGACAGGCAATTTTCTAGTCTGTACATATTTTTGTGTAGGCAACTGTAATAGAAATCTCTCTCTGTAATTTAGTTTGTATACATATATAAACACCCACACATACATAATGAACTAAATTGCTAATTTAAAATAAGTAAAATGTCATGTACATATATATTATGCATTATTTTACTATAATTTCAATCTGAAGTAGTTGCTGTGACTTGAAGCTAATGCAGCGAGAATGCGTCAGATAGAAAAGCTTGAAAGCGGCTTGGAAATTGAGGAGCTGTGTATTTTTTTAAAAAGCTGTTTGGCTATGAGGCCCAAGCCGGAATGTTTTGGTTGAGGACAAACAAACTATGGGAGATTTCACTTGTGTGCCCATGGAACAAGCTATCACTGGTAAATCTTACATTGAGTATCTTAGATTTGTGGCTTTTGCTTATACAGCTAAGTAATGAGTTTGTTCATCCTAGGACATGGAATTATTTCTATAAGAAAATTACATAGTTACATAGGCCCTCATTCTATTACCGGCCGTAAATCGGCCGTAAGCCTGCGATGTCTTGCGGGGGTTCTGTTAACTCGCAATTCTATTATACGGCCCCGCAAGGATCTCCCCTTACGGCCGGCCGCATATCTTGAAACCGGCCGTAAGTTCTGAAATCTTTAAACGGAAAAATAAATTCAAGCCTGCACTGTACAGCTCTGTAAATGCTAGGGATCATATTGGGGGACATGAGGATTAAAAGTAACCCACTCTCAAGCTTGCACATCAGCCCAAATCCGAGTTCAAATTAACTGTTTATTTTCCGGCTGCGGCGTGGGCGGGTCTGAGGTGCTCTGGACTTTTTACATGGATATTTTACGTATATTAAAAATAAAATATTTTACGGATTTGAGTATCGGATAATTATGTGCTATTTTTGCTAACACCGAATATCCCTTTATAGTCTTCTCAAAGTGCAGGATGACTTTATTTGGGCTATTTTATGTGCTTAATTGGTGCTAGCGGGACCTGTTTGCTGCAAGTAAGCTGCGGCTCGCTTTTAGCCTTGCAGACAGGGTTCCCGGTGCAATAGAATCGCAACCGGGCTTTTCTTACGGCCGATTTCCTTGCGGCCGTTTTAGATCAAAGGCTTTCCTCTGGCTCGTGCGGCCGCAAGACATAGCAAGGCACCGGCCGCAAGCCTGCCGGAGCCTCCGGCCGTAAGGGAATAGAATAGCCGTAAAGCTTGCGGCCGGTCCTTGCGGCCCCGCAGCGGCTGCGGCCGGTAATAGAATGAGGCCCATAGTAATTAAGGTTGAAAAAAGACTTTCAGTCCATCAAGGTCAACCTTTTAAGATCTCGTCTGATCTGTAATATGTGGATTAGTTATTAATGAATTAGTTATAAGTTTTAAACAAATATATTGTACTTTATTAATCTTACTCTACAATACAACACATTCAGAGCAGAACAATATCCCTTTATTGATAATGATAAACTAGTCTAACTCTTGGAACATCTCTTAATATTATTATTATTATTATCTTTTTTTGTAATGCACCGATATATTCCTTTGCGCTGAACAAGTGTTAATAAGTAGGAGGCAAAACAAAAGCAGTTCCAGAGAATAGGAGCAGCACCAGAAAAGTCCTGAAGCCTGAAGTGAGAGGAGGTGACAAGAGGAGGAGAGAAGAAGGTTGTTAGCAGAACAAAGAAGACGGGTGGGGAGTATTTTGAGATTAGAGCAGAGATATAAGGGCTTCGTAATAAAATTTAAAATCCTGTCCGTAACTTACAGAGGCTATGGGAAGCCAGTGGAGTGACTGATAGAGGAGCTGCAGACACTGAGCATTTAGTATGGAAGCTGAGTCTAGTGGAGGCGGCCATTGTGGAGTGGAGACAGATCTGTTTTAACCCCTGTGCTTGAGCAGATTGTTATTGCATCATTCAATATATGTGCAAAGTTAAAGTCAAATCCCTGAAGTAGGCCAGGACTGGAAACACTCACACTTGGAATTCTTCATACGAGACCCCACTGGAGCTGCTACCTCTCCTGCGGGAACTGTGCCCGCTATCCTCATCATCGTCCTCTTCCGAGTCGTCCAAGCTACGGGGGAAGCTGCGACCGCTCATAGGACGAGGCAGCGAGCTGCGGTCCATCTCCAGGTCCTCCTTGTGGGAAACAAACACACAGCTACTGATTGCTGGTCACAGAACATGCACACAGATTATTAGTGCACCTTCACTAGAGTTTTGTAGGAGTTCAATGCAAGCCTAAGTACTAATACATGGGTGTGTTTAAATATAACAAATTGCTTATTTTACAGTAATTAATATAAATGTAATCTTAATGAAGTCCAAATTACGTGTCCGTTAAAAACGGTAAAACATCTGTAGGAGACTTAATAATTGGTAACATAGGTATGGATAATGAGGAGAGGTATTTAGACACACTTGGGTATTATTTGCTAGTTTTATAGAGATATAATAGAGCGTGTTTTGCTGAAGAGAAGAAGGCCCTCCCACTCCAGAGAATAGTGAACGCAGGGCAAGTGTCCGAGGGCCACTTGTTGCCCACCACTGTGCTACAAATGTGTAAAAATATGACACTTCGGTGGCCCCTTTTTTTTTTTTTTTTTTGCAAAGTGCAGCATTTAATTATTATATTTAGTATTTTAATGGCAGCAGAAGTTTGACTTTGTTGCTAACTAGATTAGATATTGATATCAGGGATGCGTGAGAGAATAACCAAATAACAGCGCATGTCCCTGTACGTAACCCTCCCCCTGGCTACAAGTCAACTAGCAGTCCAAGATGGAAGTGCTCATGACACCAGGACCGTCTGCTAAATGATTTTCTCTAACTAATGTTGGCAGCTGTTTATACAAAAGCTATTTTACATATTTCACAATAATATACATTTTCTTTAGGGAGGATGTGACATAAGAGGTTTTGAGACGGAGAGTTACACAAAAGGCTGGCCTGTGGTTTTATTAGGCCAGGCACATCTTTATGTCCATGGTCATGCTGATCGACTTGTTTTTTTTGTGGCAGAGATGCTGGAGTAGGTTACAAGTTCCTTCTCCAGTGGGCCACAGCATACAGCTCCTGGTATTCCTAGGTGGTCTCCTATCCAAGTACTGAGCAGGTCCAACCCTGCATGTCTTCAGGGTGGTGTGAGTGCTTGGTTCCCTGACTGGAATCAAACCCAGGTCACAGCAGTAAAAGCACTGAATCCTAACCACTGGGCCATCAGGGAACCCATTTAGGAGCCTATCTACCTTCAAAATCTATATTTATGTGTAAATAAATAACAAAAAATAATGGATGTGTTGCAAAATGTTTTTAGAAATCATATTTCTAATCCTTCGGGCAACTCCTGCTCCACACCTGTATAGCAATAGTGGTTTGGCTTTTCCTCAAAATGAATGCACAGAATGCCTCTAGTGCAGGCCCTGACTCTCAGCTGTTGAAGATAATAGGATATTATAAATATCAAAATCAATTAAGTAAAAAAACAAAAAAAAACAATTAGAAACTGTTAATTTCTACTCAAGCATATATTTAAAGAAAAATTGCATATTTTTTCTCTCTGCCAGCATATTTAGGTGGAACTTCTTTATGTGTATACCATGGATAACCCCACTGTTATGTAATGTCAAAATACCCAATAGCAATAGCAGTGGAAATACTCTGTCATATGCTGTAAAAAATGTAATTTATTTTTTTCCCCTGATTAATATATTCAAAATAAAACCACTTCTGGAAAATATAGCAAGGAAAGCCAGAATGTAATAGGAACATTACACTTTCAGGGGCTCTGTCACCCCCAAAATCAAGATTTTTTTAGGTTATTCTTAAAGAGCATGCAAAACTGGCTATACATTGTGTTATTCATTTTATTCTAAAACTTATCAATCCTGGGCATTTCCATGTTGTTGCTTCATTTATATGCAAATGGGAAGTTCATGTATATTAATTAGATGCGGATTAGATTTGCTGATTTGGATTACACTGTGCTTGTCTGTCTCTGTAGTGGTCAAAATAAAGACTTGCAATGTAATCTGGCAGTTAGACCCCTCTCACACCCTTATCAAGCACTCGGAGATGCACATTAGCATACATGACCCGCAAAATCAGTTCTAAATATGTTCTATGAATTTTGAAGTAAATACGAAGCTGACGGTGTTAATGGCTAAATGTAAGTGGAACCAATGCCTATTCATGCTACTCACCCGCTCTTTCTCCAGGTCATCCCTCATCTGCTGGTGCTCATGCTCTGTTAGTTCCTGATCTCCATCTTGATCATATTTTGCAAAAATAGCCTCAATTTCTGCATCAGTATGTCCTTTCCTGAAATCCACATGGAAACAAACTTAAAAACCACAAAAACAAACTTAAAACCACAGAAACAAACAAAACCACAAACTTAACACCTACCTTGTAAAGTGAGAAGAAGCCTTGAAAATGTAAACCATGTCACTTATAAGCTATAAGATACCAAAAAGGACCACTGTATTGCAATACAACAAGCACTTTTTTTTTGTAATGCATTGATTATTAAGGTCATTAAGAGGAGGGTGGGGGAGTTGGCAATCAGATTTGATAAAATAAACAGTTTCTGAACTTTAAAACTTACTGCCAGTGTTAAACATTGTTTTTTTTTTTTTTTTTTTAATTATTGAATACGATTTTTATGAATGCTTAATTAAAATATCTAGCTCAGGTTCCTATGGCATTTAACAATATCTAGATTTATTTATTTAAGGATCTTTCTCTACTTGATGAAACCGATAAACTGACAGAGGCAGTGGCAATGAAGGGCATTATATACTACAATTAAGGGGACTAGCAAGCCATAAAAAGGAAGGCTGTTTTTCACTAACTAAAAATGGATTTGCCCATTAAGCATTCTAGCGCTTAAAAATAAATAAAAATATTCTGTCATTTTTTTTATTTTTTATTCCAGCCTCTATATGTACAAGACATATGTAGTACAGGACACATACATATAGCCCTATCTATATATACAAGCACACACAAATACACCCAGCGGATATAAAGTCTGGACACCCTTATTGACATTGCAGGCCTTTGTGATGTAAAGGCAGAAAATCAAGATAAATCATGACAGACCTTTTCCATAGTTAATGTGAACTTGCAACCAACACAAATCAAGTGAAAAACAAAACATTATAGTGTTCAGAGTTAATCAAGAACATCCAAAAGTCCAATGGGTGAGTAGCATACACTTATCAACCCCAAAAGAAACAACCGTTCCTGGTCCACAATGATCTGACAAAACATTTATGGGATCTCATTGTCGAAAGGTACTGGTCAGGAGAGATGTATAAAAGAATATCAGAGGCATTGGATGTACCATGGAGCACTGTGAATATTATCCTCAATAACTAGAGAAAATATGGCACCAGGAGGACATCTCCAAGATCAGGATGACACACCAGACTAATTACGAGACAAGGAGAAAGAGAGGCTACCAAGAGGCCTACAGCCAAATGAAAGGAGCCATAGCAATTTATGGCAGGTACAACAATCTCACGCATTCTGCATGTCAGGGATCTGGGATTGGTCCACAAGAAAGAGACAATTTTCACATAAATCCAAGCTGGTCCAACATTTGCAATGAAATAATCAACCCTCAGTCACCCCATACGATGTGGTGGAATGTCTTATGGTTTGATGAGACAAAAGGTTGAAATGTTTGGTCTTAATTCTAAAACATATTTTAGATGCACATACACCACAGCTGTTCATTCAAACACGCCTTACCTACTATGATGCATGATGGTGGTAGCATCCTGCTTTGGAGCCGATTCAGCTGGGACAGGAACTTTAGCAATGATAGATTGGACAATGACTAGTTCCAAATATCAAGATATTTAGTCACAAAACCTGCTGTCCTGTCATAATTTTGAAGGTAAAGAGGAATTTCAACTTCCAATATAACAATCTAAAACACACATTCAAGTAAACCAATGAATGGTCTCAGAAAATGAAGATCAAAGTCATGGAATGCCTTATTCATTCATAACCCAGACCTTAATACCATAGAAAACCTATAGAATGATCTAAGGAGGACTGTCCACGGGAGATCACTTGGAAATATAAAGCAGCTTCAACTTTTTGACAATGAAGAGTGGCATAAAGTTTAAAATCCAGGTGTGCAAAGTTGATAGAGACATTCACAAAGACCTACTGCTGTAATAAATGCAAAATGTTCTACCACAATGTATTAGTTAGGGTGGGATGGGGTGCACCAGTTTTTTTAATTTCAAATATATTTCCTAATAGTCATCTATTTGTTTTTCTCTTGAATTGTGTTGCTTGCAAGATTACATTAAAGATGGAAAAATGTGTGACATCATATATCTTGATTTCTGGCTTCACATCACAAAAACCTGCATTTCCATTAAGTTTGTATATACAATGTACACTCCAAGACTACATGCAACATAGTATTTCAACAGAGCTTTTAAGCAATTCTTAATGGAGAAAAAAGGTAAAGGGAATCACTGGTATATTATTTTCCTCGTGATATCCAGACACCTTCCATGCACCTTTAACACACATAATGAATATACAAGCAAACCTTAACATTTTTCCTTACCCTTTCAGGTCTTGCCGTAGCTCATCAAAGTTCAGCTTCCCACCACCTTGCCGGATGCTTTCTGAAATGTCATCTACTGCTGTCTTTTTGAGTTTCATTTTTACCATGGCTTTACTGCAACCCTGGTAAAATAAACATGCGTTGGCTCAGATAATAAATAATACAGCCCAAGAGGGGACAAAAAGAACATAGCTTTAGTTCCAACTAAATGTAATTTTTTTTTATATTTCAAAAAACATCTGGAGTAAATAATTTTGAAAGTTATAGTACTTGTCTAGGTTCATCATGTTTGTCATCATGTTTGAGGAGAGCAACAGTTGCCATTATATGCAAAATATTGCATTTTACTTTTGTCACATAGGTGCAACTTACCCATTTAATTTCTTCCGTGCCAGGGGTTCAAGATATTTCATTTAGAAGACTATAGGTTAATAATTACTTCAATTTCTTCACAGGGCTGCAGTAATAGAGTTAAAGATATAAATCCAAACTATTTTAGCCATTGGTGACAGCTATTTGAGAATCAACTGTCTGTAATATTCATATAACCAGCAGTTGTTCGCTTATATTTTTTATATTAACAGCTCTTTGAGAAGTTCTAGAACAACAACAATGCCTGCCAACATATATTCAGTCAGCGGCTGATATTGTGACAGCCATTGGCATTTGTGAGTTATGCACTTATCCAGATACAAGTGTTCGGGTCGGCATTATGACAATCATTTGGAAATCATGCACACACCATTTTCATGTTATACATACGTTCACAGAATCTGCGGTTATTCATGTAATCAGCAGATAACCGTGTGTTTACCTTTATTTTGATTGGTTGCTAGGAATGTTGTGTATTTAGCAATCACTTTAATTTCCGTTTTACGGATTGGTAGCGCTTTTATTTGATAGCCAAATCAGTGAATTGCTGACTCTTAATGCACATGACCACTGGGCTTTTTATACCCGCAGGAAGCCGCAGCCCCTTCAATATAGATGTAGCCTCTGACAAAGTCACCTACAACTGAAGAAACGGCTGTCAGGCATGTTAGGGAGTCCAGCTTATGTTGCCCAATGCACTAACTATGAGGTTCCCAGTCAGGGCCATTATAAATATGTCTATGTAGATGGTTACAGCCTATAATTAGTAAGCATATTTTAGACAACTTATTGTGACTGGTTCTCCCTTAGCAATGTTCTCACCATAGTAAATGATACTAAAATAATTTGGATTTATATATTTAATCTAGTATTTAGATTGATTACTGCAGCCCTGTGTAGACATTGAAGTAATTATTCACTTAATTTAAAAAACAACAAGTATAAAGCAGCTCACTTTAAGCACCCAAATCAAATTAAAATTGCTCCACACCAATCTGGGCACTTTAAGAGCCTCATTCAATTGCGAGTTGGCCAATTGAATAGGGCTCTATATAAGCACATAACTTATTTTTTATACAGAACTTTTTAGTTACTGAACTTCTATCCAAAATCAAGGTCTTCACTAAGTAAAAACTTTGGTCAAAAACTATGTTATGTGCTTATATAGAGCCATCTTCAATTGGCAAAATTGCAATTGAATGAGGACCTAAGTGTGCCACTCTGTGAAATAGTTCAGGAGCATGTGAGAACTCCTGCTTTCTTAGTCAGAAATTGGGGTACCAACTTCAGTAGTATCTTCCAGATAGGAGGAATTCCCTGAGGATCATAGGGTTCCATCCTTTTCTTCTCTATTGTGGTCATAATGATCACCAATTTTAATTTCTCATTATATTCCAAGTTTTTGTAACAGACTTGATTCCGAATTTTAATAGAGGTGTGGTTTTGAGTGCAAATAACATTTTTCTATTAATCACAAATATCATGACTAGAGACAGAAATCTGAAGACAGCTGAAATTAATATATATTCTAAAAACTGAGGACACAAAATCTTACTTTTTTAATGAGATCAGTCAGCTCCATTTCACTCTTCTGCTGAGCCATATCGGTTTTGACTTCTGAATAGGTATCATTGATGATTGCCAAAAACATGTTCTGTTAATGATAACCAATGTTCAGTAAACACAGAACCAAAACCATAATTTATGTTGCTATATATGGTATGAATAAGTAACCTACTGACATGAGGGAAGAATAAGAACGGATGTATACCTCTATTTGTAACCCACTAAAATGTGCTACTAATCCAAGGTAAATAGAAGTGGAATCAAAGAATATTAATAAACCATTAGCTTTGCTTATTATTTATTTAATATGGATTGGGTGGAAACTCAATCTCAAAGAGAATCTGACTGGAAAATAATTATGTGCATGTGGTCCATGTACAAAATACCTGGTCAACAAATAATAAATCCAATTCAATAAACATCATGATATTCTATGGAGACTCTTCATGGTAGGTGCTAATGTCTGAGGGTGACATCTGTCCACATACCATTTATACACTTGTCTTGCATACAGAGTTTTTTATTGTATTCTTTTGATATTAACTGTATATACAATACTTAATTAACCTGTCTATTTTTGATGATATTGCATTTTGTCTTACGGATATTATTCCTAAAGAAGCATATCTAACTTTGTTAACACTGTGGAAATTTAAATGCATCGACTTTATTAATTGCTTTTGAAGCCTATGATAGGGCAATTAAAATATAAAGATTCACACATCTTTGTAGGTATCATATATTTTTTAATTGTCCTATTATAGTCTCCAAAATAATTATTTATGACTGGTGAGTACTGTATAACTGTGAGTGTATGTACATTGTATGCTTCAGTGGCCAAAAATGACTAAGCTTTGTAGTGGTTGAGAGAACCATTTGCCAGTGCAGCCCCAGCAAAACAATGCAGCCACTGTGAAGAATAGCCAATAATGTCCACTATGTCGGTTTTTATCAGAAATCACATATATTTACTATATGCCTCATTTACAATGCTACAGAATATTATGATGTATACAAAACTAATTATAACAATGAGTAAATTGTACATTGTAAAATTGTGTTGGTCATACAAAACTGAATAGTGCCTTAAATACTGCACAGCTTTCTAATTAATTATATATTTCCTTTACATAGAAAATTAAAAAAAAACAGTCGCAGTGGATTGATGGAACTATAATTTCTCAAATAGAAATAAAAAACAAAGTATAGAATAATCACACATACCAAAAGAATAAAAAACATAAAAAATACAAATGATGTAAAGTAAACTGGACCCAAAATCCGATTAGCTTCCTCAATATCACTGAAGTTGAAATCTCCCAAAATGATACGGAACTGGGTGAAGCTAAGACAGAAGACAAAATATAACAAGAAATGAATGCAAGCAGGCAAAAAAAAACGTAAATTATAAAAAAAAAAAGTATTTACTTTTAACAGCAGGGGGCGCTGCCGAGATGCCAGTGTTATCAAGTTGTCCCTAAATTGTTGATTAATAACATGTGTCTGGGCTGCTGTTCTAAACAGGTAGCAATTGAACATTGTCCTTAATAAGGGATAAATATATTCTTTAAAGCAATATTTTAAATTTTTTAAGAAAAACTGTAGCAGCTAGAGTCTGTTTGTGAACAAAGTAATCTGTATGTTCCACAATTCCTGTTGGCTTGGAACGTTAAGGGGTGTGCACCACTATTTTCCCCCTTCTGGGTCGCTACATCGTCGTGGTGAAGGTGCTTGTGTACCTCGAAGCTGTGAGCTATACCATGTAAGGTCACCCAAGATGGGCAGGTCATAGCAGAGAGGTAAGACAAATTGCTGGCCACTGGAGAAGGAACTAGCAACCCACTCCAGTATCTTTGTCAAGATAACCCTATGAATTATCACAACCAGAGACATGATTATAACTGGATGTGCTGAGGTCCATATGGTCACTGAAAGTCAGACATGACTAAACAACCACTATTTTTGGTTTCTGTTCAGAAGTGGAACTGAGTGGGGGCTTGTTAACTCTGACAAGTTTTCAGCATTTGACATCTTCCACCTCACATACCCAGTAGAAGACTGAATATATATATATATATATATATATATATATATATATATATATATATATATATATATATATATATATATATATATATATATATATACACACAAATAAATAAAATAAAAAAGAGATAGAAGTTTCAATATTCTTTTCAGTGCACCAACTTACATACTGTTCTGAAAGGTACTGAAATCATCGACTTGGGTGCCAAACACCAGGTATGCAAGCTGGGCATATGCCAGAAATATGATGAAAAACATGATTGCAAAACCAAGAACATCTTTGGCGCAGCGAGACATAGTTGTGGATAACTGGGTCATAGTTCGGTTAAAGTTCACAAATTTGAAGAGCTGGAAGAGAAGAAAAAAATAGAATATTTTGTGTTATTTTTTTTTATTTTTTTTAACTGACAGTATTAGAACAACCCTTATCCTCAACATTAAAACCTTGTACTCTTAGACCAAATAATGTGAATTTGAAAATTCATTTAATGGATCAGTAATCTTGAGGGTTGGTGGCACATGTAACTGCGGGGATTTCTTGCTGCTTTTTTAGACTCCCGGGGATACATGTAACTTACATATTTGCAATGCATAAAATTAAGCTCTTTTAAAAGA